>OX419594.1:5273382-5785124 GCA_948473455.1 Teleiodes luculella
AAACTCCGTAGTTCAACGACATAGGCAGCTCCTGTTTCTAGTTTTCGTTTTTTATCACTCATGCGATTATTCACCTGCCTGAAATTATTTATTAAGGGCCAACTACCTCGCGTGCCTCCGTCTATAGAACAAAGTGAAAGCGCGAAGAGTCGCGGGTTTATTCCACAAACGTGCATGGTTCTGGCCGGAAATCCCCACCGAAGCGTGTGGTATTTTTTTCTAGGAATTAGTTACAGGTAATGACTATAATGTAGCTATATTGCAGCTAGTGCTACGGCGTAGTAAACGCGATCGTAGCACTGTGAATGTAGCTATAATATTTGACCGCACATGACTGCACGAAAATATTAAACATTTTAAACATTCAAACATCAATTACATTAGAGACATTATTAAATAAGCTTCTTTTTTGAAGTCGGTAATAAATTACATGTCTATATACCATCTACATCACATGCAGATCAGTATTAAAATTAATTATTGCATGATATCGTTAGCAATCTGGTAGGACCACAGAGAAAATATGTGGTATCCAGATGACTGATATTTTTCTGTCCGTCGTTCATTGTGAATCACTCCACAAGTTCCATGTCTATATTTGAAATTGAATAGTCAGTTTCATTCAGTATATCAATTTGGCTATTTAAAGGAATTTTATTTATTTGGTGAAATAGTAAAAGACAAAGGACTCGTTATTCTAGAATAGCCCAAGAACTCGCTGAAATTTCACGAATTCTAGAGCAAATGTCGCCTTAACATGCGATTGCAATGGCGAATACGAGGTGGCAAAATTTATCGCTCCACGTTTATTGTACTTTGGAGACAACTTTATACCCGATATAAATCTACGTAAAGAGCTTCTTGACTATAGTTTTTGACCTTCGTTTTACTTCAACTTCGGTAAGAACTTCGAACACAATAAAAGCTCAAAAGAAGATGTTTAAGGTTTTTTGCTTACATTTAAGTGTTTGTCAAGTATCGAAAATTTAAGCCAAAGTTTCGAAAATTTAAGCCTAGTTTATTCGATAATTCGTCTAACACCTAAAATTCGTCTGACACTTTTGACGATCCTTTACGAGCTTTTCTTTAAATTATGTTATAGTAGCGGACCTGGCGAATTCGGTACCGCCTCAAAATCAATACATGTTGTGTTAATTTAAATTTAAATGTTAACTAATTAAATTTCACTATCATCAATTCAACTGTAAAAAAATGTAGCGATCAACGTCCTGTACAATAAAAAAAATGTTAATTTAATGAACTTGTTCGTATGCAATATATGGATAAATGGTATCGCACAGTAATGTATCCCAACAAAGACACGAATGTGAAAAAATGAAAATGATAAGTACTTTATTTGACTCACTAATGATGTAAAATGTGCAAAAGTTAATAAAATAAATTATTTGAATTTTAATTTGAGAGCCAAGTTCAATAATTTGATATGATGTGATTGACGTACGGACGTACTTGTTTACGTAGTAACGACTTCAATTTGAGCAAACTAATAACAGTTTGTGTATTAACAGCTCATAATCTATAATTATAATAAAACTGTAGAGGTCAAATGTCTGTAGGTACATAGAAAAAAAAGATGAAATCCGAGTCATAAGGATGTCAGAAGTGAAATAGATCATATCCAGACAATTTTCTTTTTTGTTTCTCTGTCTGTTTGTACGGGCTAATCTCCAAAAAAACTGGAACGATTAGAATTAAATTTTGCATGGTGCATGGTTCTTTACGTCCCTATGGTCAACATCTTGGATACTTTTGATCGCGAAACATTTAAGAGTTCCCGTGGGTTAGTTAAAAATTACTACGGAAAAGTAGGAAAACAACACGGGCGTAGCCGCGGGCAGACAGCTAGTAATATAATATAATTAAGAACCATGTCCCCAGTAGCGTGTCGTTTTTGCTTATTAAAAATGTACTCTATAGGAGTATTCATAGTGCAGCGTGTTGTGTAAATATTCAGTATTTTTAACCCAATGCTACGTTGAAACTCACGCTCTGTCTGATCGAGTTTGCGTCGTGAACGTAAAGTAACACGCCACTATACCAGCCAGCCAACCAACCAACCAACGCTACTGAAAGGCCTACCGCGTTAATCAGTTTGAATAGACCAAAATCCGACCTTGGAAATTAGTCAATTCAAAATCAAAATGTTTTTATTCGAAAGTCACTTTTTGACGTCAAATTGTAATGAAGTTACTAAGTTTTGCTCAAACGTACTATTATTCGTATTCGTACATTTAGCGAGTGTGACTTTCTGTTCTATGATTTCAATAATAAAAATTAAAAACGCAGCCGCGCGCGGGTGCGCGGCGGCTCAGCTCAGAAAACTTGAACGCAGCTCTAATCTCAAAAAAAATAAATACTGTCGAATAGCTATTGAAACGAACAACCATAAATATTATGTATAGGTATTATTATTTACTAGCGATACCTACGAAAAGTTGTAATTACAAATACAATATTTGCCACGTGTGTGTAGTGCGCCGCTGTTATTACAAGTACACAAACACCACGATAACTTCAACTGATAAGATAAAATTATAAATAAAACGTTTTTTCCGTACCTACTTCCTGCTGTTACTTCAAAAGTATTACGTGGAAGTTCATTATAGGCATTTTGTGTTTGTCATTGAATATTATTGTTGCTATCTACCCAAGCATAGTTAATTTAGAGAAGTTTTTTTTACTTATTACCTCCCGTGGTAGCCCCTCGGCGCGTCGCGTCGGTCGCCGAAATCCGACTTATCACGCGACTTGCTTTATTTTGTTACAAACTTGTTTGCTATTGAAAACAGATTTCGGTTCATAAATACGAACGGTACATACCTATATAATAATAATAACATTCACCCCTCAACGTTTTAAGGGAAGAGACGGACAAAACAAGCAAGTTGCTGCTCCTAAACAGTTTGTAGTTTTTATTTGGGTTTGCTGAGGAATTGTTCTCCCTGGCTTAATTTTTCTTCTCCAATTTATAAATCCTTATTATATTACAGTAAATACAATAACATAATAATACAGTGAAATAAAATACCCATATAGACCTGTACGTACATGCAGCAAGTCGAGCCCTTACGTTTGAACTTATTATAGAATTGCTTATCGAGTGGGTTCCGAGGTTAGTTACATATAACTATTATATTCCTCCGTGCCTATGTCACAAACTGCTGAACTAGTGTGAGGTCTCACGCGTGACAGATATCGCTTTGTCGTGCGTACACTCTTATTCCATTGAAGGGGTGGTTTCTCTCAGCTTTTTGACATTTAAATTTGAGATTATCTCTTGTCATGGCTTCTGGCAATCGATATTCCGTGTACCAGGTTAGCAGACATTCAGAAGAAGTCTGTTCTTAAGCCCATCGTGATTCTGCGGATTTCGCTACTTGAGTGCTAAGAGCACACTTGAAAAGTGTCGCGTCTAGTCTGCGAAAGAAAACAATCTTGATCGGAAAGTTTTACTGTAGTAAAGTTCAACAGAAAGACGCTGTTTGTATTAGAAAAGTGCTTATCTGTAGTGACCGTGATTACTATCTTCTTTCTAAATCTGTGTTTAAGCACGTTTAAGTAACTGTACCTATTATCACAGAGTTACCCTGTAACTGTTAACTAACTAAAAAAAATATGACAAAACATCATTGTGATTCGGTCCCTTCGGCCAATTGAAACGTTATACAAATAAAATTATCAAATAATTTTATAATATAAAAATACATATTACTAAAACTAGCACAATAACTACGTTATTTTAAGAGGGAACACGTTGTAAGCTTGAATTACTAATCGCGGTGGTTCTTATTTAGCTGGCTGGTAGCGTGCACTTTGTTGATTCCAAATCAATTTTATATAGGTAAATCGAACACAGAGAAAAACAGGTAAAACATATTTAAATCAGTATTATAAATCTGGTGAACTTACGTTATTTTTTTGTAATTTTAGGGCTTACGTTGGATATTTTATCTATAGACGAAATTAAGTCTTTTGTATTAGTCTTGGTATTAAGTTATGTAGGTATATGACTGTTTGTTACGTAAATAAAAAAAGAAGTGTGGCACTCGGGGACTGCCGCGGTAAAGCTATTGCATAGCATTTTTAAATCAACTTATGCAATTATAATTACACAACAACAACAATCACAACCACAACCACGACCACGACCACGACCACGACCACGACCACGACCACGACCACGACCACGAAAACATATTTATTATTGATTTTGATTTTCTTCACGATGACGTCACGAGCCACATCGTCGGTATCCGAATCCGGCCCAAGGCTTTTGGCATTTCGGCCGCGACGAAAGTGTATAAATTAATGACTATAATAAAACGAATGTGCGACATTCGTTTACACGTCCCTCTGTTTATGTCTCATTTAAGATGGCATTATATCTAAACAGCAGTCTCGTAAAATGTACCACGTGACGTATTTTGTCAAAAGTATGGCGGTTTTTATTACTATTTAATACCAACTAGTTTCCGCCCCGAGGCTCCGCCCGCGTTAAAAAAATTCCCGTGGGAATTAGGTATTTAAAAAAGACTCTCTGTAAGAACCATCCTTGGACTTCAACAAACATTTTTAAAAAAGAATTGGTAAAATTGGTCCAGGCGTTGTTGAGTTATGCGCTTACCAACACATTTTGCGATTCATTTTCATATTATAGATTAGATATATATTATTATTTTGTCCCCACCCAGAGACTTGAGATTTTCCTGAATCAGGGTGAACAGGCCTTAGTCGATCGCGCTGGCCCGGTGCGAGTTGATTAATTTCACACATAAGTTCTACTTTTATTCAATTTTCCCTGCCTTATCATCAAACTAGGGCAGGACATCTACAGTATCACAATCAATCTCTTTCCATAAACAGATAGAATAAACTAGCGAATCAAATTAACGGATGGTAAGTACAAGAGGCCAAAACTAGATTATCGAAAATCGCTTACGAAGCCAAATCGCCCTTAGGAAACTTAGCTTCGATAAACTGTTTGTGTTACCCCAATAACCTTATGCAAACTAGACTAAAAGATCCCTGAATTATGCAAGGGGCCATTACGAAACCGTTCAGAACTGCTCGCGTGGAAAACAATGAAACTAAACACGTAGTAAGTTCAACTTATCGTGCGAGACTCTGTGCAAAGTGCTGTTTTATCGAACGATCTAATCGGGAGCTATTCTTGTGCAGCGTTGGGATGGTCGCGATGCTAAACCTGCGTCTTTCTTACTATTGTCAGGCCCGGCGCACTCCGCGCCATAGCTCCAGAATGTACCTACCTACTACGCCAGGCGCGCTAGGCGGGGAAACGCTTTAGGCTTACAATTAGAGATGCGCGAGAAAGTGCACAGAACGTGACATAGTATCAACATCGTCTGTAATAAAAAGTTAACAAAATATGTACTAAAATTGTTTAATTTATGCCTACGCTGCGCGCACACTTGTAAAAATACCCTATTACTTAAAAAATACATAAACTTCTTATAGGTTTTCCTGTAATCATTAGGTAAATATATCTATCTTTAGTATTTATATAGGTCTACCTTTAGTATTTTTTTTAATAATTCAGGCCAAACACTTTCTTTGAAGGGGGATCAAGAAACTAATGGGTAATTTTCCGTCTATTTTCTTAAATAACTTTAATGCAATTACTCATACAAATTGTAAAATAAATTAAATAACTCGCATGCTTATTTAATAGAACGTTTGAGCTTGCCTTTCCAGTCCAGTAGTAGCATACAGATATTGCACGATGCTTCTTCTACATCGCACAATCGGCTATTGTCTGAAGATACCGAGGCACGATTATCTGCGATAATATAAGAAGGAATAGAATAAAATAGCTTTTTTGTTTTAACAAACACTGCTTATGAAAATGTTGTAATAGCTGGATCAAATTAAGGCGGCGGCACTTTGAAATTTTTTATTGATCTTTAACTCAACATATCTCATAATCCGTAAAAGTAAGTTAGCTTATTTTCAGATTTGAATTATTTAATCATATAATCTAAAGACTTATATACCTACGTGAAAACACATTTACTGAAAATTTCATCGATAGAACATCAAAGTTACATCTTCTATTTTTTTCGCTCTTTATAGGTAAACGGCAACGAATTAGAGGCTGAAACTTGGTCACAAGTATGATATTCAACTTCATTAAAATCTCTTTTAGAAACATTTTTATTACATGCAGAACTTTTTGTGTAAATGGACAAAAATTAACTTGCCACTACGCTGTTAAGTTCTAGAGCGCAACATCACGCCTTTCTCTGTTACACATGTACGGAACTGCGTAGCGTCATCATTTTCTCGCATGCCGCATTGCGATCAATCAATCAGTCGTCCGCTTACCTTTGTCGACGACGGACCTGCGCTAGGCGGTTTCAAATTGCACCGGTGAAATTGGAAATAATTTATCGTTAAGATGGGAAACAAACGACGTCGAAAAACTACAAAAATGGCAGAATTGAAGAGGAAAAGGACACTTATGCTTGAAATAAGAAAAAAGCAAATGTAAGTGTACAATTTTTTTTTTTAAGTTAACCTAGTCATCTGCGGCGTCACTGAGGGGTTTCATTCAACTTTCTCAGGTGTTTGCAGTAAAATAAACATACTTCGTAGATTGACAAAATATTCGTATAGTCTGGAGCACGTCAAGTTGAACACTTTTTACTCTGCATCGTTCATTATGTCCGTTGAATAAGGCAGAGTACTATGCGTGCCAAATAAGAATAGGACTGTCAAGTCGCCATCTTGCTCCGCAATTCGCGCGAACATCATTTGTGATGTGTATGGTGTGCAAAAAAGCTAATAAAGAATTAAATCACTTATAATAACTTAATTGGTTAATTAAAATAATTTTTAATGACGTATTTGGTGAAAAGTATGTTTTTCTAATAAGAATATTTTGATTAATTTTATTTAGGTATGCAGGTGTGCATAAAAATCACGAAAATTCACATAATCTAGCAACACAACACAGACACGTCTATCGGTGTGAACAGTAGTAATAATAATTACTATTTTATTGCGTTATCTTTAAGATTTAATTTATTGAAATTAATTATTAGATGAAATGAAATAATATGCTTTATTCGAAGTAAGATTTTACAAATAACTTTTCGACGTCGAGGCGAGTTCACAATTTGGCTGTCTTCTTCGGTGGAGAAGAACTCGCCGGAAATAACTCCACAGGCGTTGCATCTTTTCAAAATATTTTACAAAATTATTATTTTATACAATTTGATTAATATATAACAAAGAGTGCAAACGAAAATATGCAATTTGAAGAAGGCAACCAGTCAAAGTAGAAAAACTAAACTATACAACCAATAAAACAACCGGCAATCGACTAGAGCAGACCAGTCCCCCCAAGCAGCACCAAGTTTACGGGTTTACGTATGGGATATTAAATAATATTAAAATTAATATTAACATTTTTTGCAGACTGTACCTACTAATTTGACATTTTGACTTTTCCATACAAACTGTCCGATAGATATTACTAATAATAAATAACAAATAAAAATGTATTTATTTCAATAAAATTAAATTTAAGCGCACGGGAGTGCGCAGGCCAAGTTCCAGCAACAAGCCGCGCGCATGCCGTGCACTATTTACACGAACCGTTTCGACCCACTTTTGACCCCCTTGTAGCTCAGTGCCTATTGCAAGTACAGAGATAAAATTGTACCTACGTAGTTATATACTAGTACTAAAGCAGTATGCCTTTCATAGATATAGCTTCAGTAAATTCTGAAATATAACCCTGTGAAAATAGCTAATTTTGGCACTGACTGACTCAGGTAATCAAAATGTTTAGGCCACTTCCAATTGTCCTAGCCTTATGAAATTTGGCACACAGGTCGTGTGTTATATGTAAATTAACAAAAAAATAAGAAATTTAAGAAAGTTGGCTTAATTGAATATCGAATTTATAATAAAAATATTTCTAAACAAGTGGTACAATGAGAATACGATGAGGAAAGGGGGGAGAGGGCAGGGGGGGTATAAAATATATTGTCATGTATTCATAATAATACACTGTAGCGCTTGTTATAAGACGTGATAACCTTGTCACATCGTGCAATTTTTATTATTCTTAATTTATCGAAAGAGACCGTTGTAGAAAGATTAATAATGTGCGCTTGTATAAAAAAAACGACCAATCGAGCTCTGAATACTGTAAACATTAGGAATGAAGATTGGCTAAGTACGATATGTATATTATCTTAATTGTTGACAAATTTTAAAATGCATCGTGTACAGTAGCCAGCACATGCGGCTGGACATAATGATCTTGGGAGCGTCTTTATCCTGTAGTAGTAGGAGCGAAAATCGTGGAGCGAATATCCAGCGGCATGTGCTGCCTACTGTACCTATTTTATTTATATTATAATATAAATTTGACCGATGTACTGAATGTCATTTAATTAGTAGTAGTATTCCTACTTTGATGATAACATACATTAAAAGTATAAATAAAATACTAAATACATGGTATACTTCCACCTAAACCACACAAGGAGTACATCCAATTACCTATGTCGCGCTGTGAATATAGCCGTTTCCCTGGAGGAATCTTCTCATTAATGGTAACTGGTTGTATACCATTGCAGTGGCTTTGCTTAGTTAGATGTTATTGGGTTTAGGGATCTGTGTGTGGAAATGCGAGCGTATATCGCGTTATATAAATAAATAATAAATATATTAACAAATATGTGGAGACATCTCACACACACACGGCTATCAGACACCAGAATAAGCAAAGCTTGTACTAGGGGTATTAGACAGCTGACAATATAAATCCCCAACACACATTATAAATATGTGTTTGTGTCAATACTAATAATCACAGACGGAGCCCTTCAGGCGTCTCGTCTCCTTCATGATGTTTTTCAGGCTTTGTTGGCATGGCATGGCATGATGTTGCTGGGTTCGAGGCTCCCTTGAGCCGCCCCAAGATGCATTGGTACATGACTACTTTATGGGTAGAGCAATCCGCTTCGACAAGTCCGGTAAAGCTTGATTCGCCGTACTTTTTCGACTCAAGCATAGGTCAATAATAAAAAACATATTCGACTAAAATCTACGATGCGATGACGTATTGAACGACGACGGAATAATTTCGGGACGCAAAAAGGGCGACGGGCGAGCAAAGAAAACAAAATAATGGCAATTATATAAGCCTGTCCATTTTTTTTTGTTCTTTTTGTCTATTCTAGACAGGCGAAGGGAAACTTAGCCCATACTGCCTGCCTCGTCAGGAATTTTTGTTTTCTTTTTGTCATTCATAAAGGCCGAAACCAAGTCTTCCCAATTTTGTATGACAATTGCCGTCAGTTTTTATAAGATTACAACATGGATAGGGATTTTCTCTATAGAGAATTATCGAGAGAAATAGTCCCCCTATCGCATATCCCGTACAACTTGAGTAAACTAAATAACACTACTGGCGCAGAGACTGGGCTGGCTTTATTTTTGCACGTACTCAATTTCTCGCCTCACTGGATGTGCCGGAGAATAGATATTAATTTACATGAATAAATAAAATTTGCATTAAGAGCGTCCAAGGTGCCGCACGGCGCCGCTAGAGAAAACTGTTTCTTAGAGCTTGTGGGGTGCGATTATTAAAACCCCACTAATAGAAACATTTTGTCACAGAATACCGAAAAGTAGTCCCTGTATTCGACTAGATAGTATTCAAAATACATCAAACGCTACACCACCGTCATCATGTAAATAGGAAAAAATAACTAGTAGGTATAAGTGGGAGGTAAGATGAACACGGTTATTCTGCTATTTCTGTTCCTTCTTCATAAGGAACGCCCTGTATGCTTGTATACTTGCTTCTATGCTTGCTGGTGTTATTGCTTGGATGCTTGCTTGTTCTCGTAGTCGTTGAATTGGTTTGCTTACACGCTTACTGATTGGCTTGCATGATTTTATTTTACGTTGATAATTTGGGATAATAAATTTAAATGCAATTCGATTTATCTGGCATTACAATAATAATATCTCTTAATTATTTTTTTCTCTTGGTCACCGAAACGATTGCTTTAAAAATGGGACGAAATGAAATAAAAAAATTATCCTGTTACTAAACTTCCCTGCAATGGTGTCAGTGTTTGTTTTAGCCTGTTTATATTTTTATCACCACCCCTAGTTGGGATGCTGAATATTTTCATAGTACGTAATTAAATTTCACAATTTGGAATCATTAGGGGGCGCGGTATGATAAATATTAGATTTACATAAGTAACATTATAATAATAATAGGTACAACGTCTACTCGCAGTATGAGGGAATAAGTAAGTAGGTAGGTAACTATACCTAAGTACCTACATTATTTACACACTCAATCCTCAAACGTTTTAATAATCTCATAAAAAATAAGCTACATAATTTGTACATTCTAATTGTAATGGGGTGAGTAGAGCTACATAGTGACTGACTGAAGAATATTACCCTATGTAGTTTGGCGGGGCATATTTTTTTTGTTAAAGCGAAAATTATCGATGAATAAACGATTTATTTATTTACAAACAACATTGCTCCATACAGAATGGCGGCCTTCAATATTATAGATCCCACTGCTGGGTAAAGGCCTCCCCAACCTTCTTCCACTCTTTACGGTCTTGAACAATCTCCATCAGTCTTGTCGGTAGAGTCCGCACCACCTCTCATGGCGGATAGCCGCGGCGTTGTAATCGCATAACGCACCGAAAATTAACACTTATCGTTTTCAACATAGCGGAGTTGTCATTTTAGTTCTCACGTTTTTCCGCTTGCCATGAGTGGTGGTGCGGACTCTAGGTAGAGTTACACCTTTGCCGAACGACTCTTCGTTCCTTCCTGGCGCTATTCCCGTCATGTGGTGTCCACTTCGTGACGGTGTGCATTGCATACAAATTTCGAAATAATAAGGTTTTTATTCGGAGTAAGATTCTGTTTTTCGGCGACAAAGCTATTAAAATATTAAGGAATTATTACTCACTCTCCATGGATAGCCGTTCATGCATGAGAGTGGTGTTCGTCTGTGGATAAGACTATACCTATGCCAAACCCAGTCCCACACTAGATTCGCAAATTTTATTTTTACTAAAAGGCAAATCTAAACGGGAGCTAACGGGAGATATCAAAAAGATGTAGGTATTTGCCAAAAAATATTGTATTCTGACATGACTGGATTTCTATCTAGCTAAAAAATATGAATAGTTACAAGCAAAATAATATGTATAGGTGAGGTGAGCTCAACGACTCCCAAATTTGTGGTTAGTTTTTTCAACTATTCTCATATTAAATTAAACAATTTTGACTGGAAAAAAATATATATGAAAGGTGAAGATATTTACGAGGGCCGTTAATTATTCAGTACACGATTGGATTAACTTCACTCGATAGAAATAAAACACAAAGTTGCCTCTTTTTCTACTTTTAATCTAACTATTTGAAGAACAGAAGCACATTTTAAACAAAAGATTTATACTATAATTATTGTCATACCTTAAACTAGGGCACAAGATAGTTTTTATTATTTTATTTACAAAATTAATATGCTCACAATTCCAAAATATCTACTTTTGAGCACGTCGCTGGCACTCGGAAGAGCGGGAGTCGTCGTCAGTCGCGCTCAAGCGCTTGCGAAGGCTGAACCTGTGCCAATTTTTTACAAATAACTTTTGTAAATAGTTTGTATTACCGTAGTGTGTTTTTGTGTTTATTAAAATATGGGAAACAAAAAAAATAAGAAGAAAAAGTTAACTAAATGGTCAAAAAGAAACCTGCACCGAATAATTGCGCAAAGGATTAAAGAGTAAGTAAGACATGTTTTTTTTCTCATGTTCGCTTTTAGATGTCTAGAACTTTATATTTTCCAGCAAGCAATAAATTACAAAATAAGTACCTACCAACCTGAATAATAATTTCTACTATGAATTGTACGAAAATAGTTTTACCTACCTATTCACATAGATAAATTACTATAATTTACTTCATCAATATGGCAGTAGTTGCATTTAAAACCAGAAAACCACTGTATACACTACATAAAAAGATTTTAGGAAAAAGTCCCAGAGGAAATGTAAAAGAATATCAAGAAAAAAGAGAGAAAAAAAGAATTTTGACAAACCTCGCAACATGAAAGAAAAACAGAAAAAGAAAATTGCAATTAAATCAAAATGATTACGGTGAAAGATCCGCAGCCCCAGATATGAATGAAGAAGATTTCAAAATAGCTAAGGAAAAGTTTTTTGAGCGACTTAATGATTTAGTGAAGGATAGAAAAAGTATTGAAAAAAAGACTATTTTGCAAAGAGATTTAAGTGAGTGGCTCGAGCTGAGGAAGTTGATCTTAACCTCCTCAAATTTTGGAAAAGTTATAAAAAGGCAAAAAAATCACGGCAACTGCGTCAAACAAATTTTATATAAAAAAAAAATATTTCTTTTGTCCGATCAATAGCTCATGGAATAGAAAATGAGCAGATTGCACTGCAGCAGCTATCAAAGCAAGAAAACATGCATATAGAGCCTTGTGGTATCTATATTGACCCAGATCTCGACTTTTTAGGTGCTTCTCCAGATGGGACTGTGGGTGATGATTCTGTCGTCGAGGTAAAGTGTCCTGTAGCTGCCCATAAAAAAGGAATGAGAGAAGCTATAGAAGAAAACAAAAAGGCGCTGGAATGAGCTAAATGCGCATCATATTCGGTTGTCGCTGGCAAAAAGTATGCAACATATTATCAAGCCAAAATAAAAATATGTTATTATTGAGCATAATATTTCCTACAAGATTGTTGGTTCCAAAACACGATTTCGTAAACTTTTTTAGATAGAAAATGAGTCCAAACTCAGCTCTCACCGGCCATAAATCTTTAGTCGATACGGCTAATATGTGAAGTGTTCTTGATAAAAAATATTAAAATAAAATGGCGTTTATCTATTTTGCCGTTGTTTTAGATTTTTGATTAAGTAATAAGTTTTTACACAATTTCGTTTTGTTTTGTGGTTTTATTTCTCAACTTGAATTCAGCAGCGCGCGCTCACACCATTAAGCCGGCACTACACTCTCGACAAAACCCGAGAGCCGAAAGGGACGCGGTTATGCGTTAGAATGAGATGCAAATACACCGCGCTCACTCTTGCGCATAACTGCGTCCCTCATATTGGCCGGCTTTTATTTGCACTCTTCCTTCGGCTTCGAGACCGACGACCGACAGTGATCGCTGAGGCGCGCTGCTAGACGGACTTATGTCGCTCTTCGTTCCGCGCTTACTTCGTTTACATTGACAAGATATTTTTTTGTAAATATATTGTAATATCTACAAATTTGTACATAGAAGTATTTGTTTTTACCTAAAATATTTGTGTTTGCTTGTAAATTGATATATAAACTGTAAACTTAGAGAATAAAGACTGTAAATAAATGTAAAATAATAATAATCTGTAAGTATACTATATAAAAATGGAAAATAAAACAAATAATAGAAGATTGGGGAAGAGGCGATTATATCTCAAAAAACAGAAACAAATGATGGAAGTTATAAAGTAAGTATACCATATCTACCTACTTATATTGTTTTACTATAAAATGATTCATTGGAGTATTTCACTAGTTCAAAATAATACTCGATCAAAGAGGTGAGCTATTTCAATCATGCTCACGTTGTCCAAACAGCAGCCCCTCTAACATGCCCGGTCCACGCGTGAAAGACATAATTTTGTCATGCGTATTCTCTTATACTATTGGAGGATATTTCAATATGGCGTTATCTCGCGCGACAAACTTTTGTCATAGCACTGCATGTTACGAGTGCTATCTAGTTTGGAAAGTCGTGATACTAGAAAACCACATCATCGTGGGTTCAATCCCCGGTGTAGGTATAGCTTCGTGTTTTTTTATTCTTCGGTTTTGATTGGCAGTAGCTTTATAATTATTACAAAATTTACATAAGACACTAAAGAAATAAAAAAAATACTTTTTACAATTGTTTATTCTCTACTTTGATTAAATAAAATAAATATTATTATATCAAATTCTTTACATATAAAATAACAGTGATTAAAAAATATGCAATACGGAACATTTTTTTAAGTTAAATAAGTAAATTGTGGTTTATATTTCCTAAAATTTATGATTTTTAACGTAAACCTCTAAAACTTTCATGTCTATAAAAAAAATATCTGGAATCAAACCTGAAATTATGAGGTTTTTGTTAAAGCATGTGCGATTATTTGTTCTAAAATTTATGTAGATATAAAACTCTAAAACTTTCATAAGTTTAGGCAAAAACAACAATCTTGAAACAAACTTGGATTTCGGAATCATGAGGTCTCCCCTTTGGTGTATTTCCTATGTAATACACGAGCATAAAGTTGATAAACAAAATAAAATTTAAATACATGCTATCTACTAGAGAAACTATGAAGGAAGGGATGAAATAAATAGGTAGTAATTTACAATAAAAAAAATATAAAAATCATCAAATAGTTGATAGTATAGGTACGTATTCTGCTTTAATTTTTCAATATTTTGTTCAATTCAAAAAAAGAAGATAAATATTTGTTTGACTTTCAGCGCCATCATTCGATTTGGTGATTCATTATCTCGTCGTTATGTTCTGTTCCTGACTGACTCACTCGAGGTTATTAGTGCACAATTTCACCGGACATGTAAATGGCGGGACGTTATCGAAAGAGTTTGCGATCATAGCTAAAAATCCAAACGCTCAAGGTCATTGGCTATAGCCAGGGCCTTGGCCTTGATCAACGGTCGGGCGATATGACGTCATCGAGTGTCGGACGGAAGACGCCGCGTCGCGCCGCGCGCGCATTGCCCTGCCTCCCGCGGACCCTGCCGCCATTTTGTTTGCGGCGGCTGCGGCACAGGTTGCGTGCGGGTCGGACGTGGGAATGAGTAATTTTCCCGCGGTAAATTGTAGCATAATAATATGTTCTTTCCCAAGATCCATTCTACCTTTGTACCAAGTTTCACCAAAATCGGTTTAGTAGTTTCGGAGCCTATTCAATTATTCGGAATATTTTAGGTATTTTTTTACACCTTGGGTAACATTATTGAAGTTTTAGATTCTGTGGTCTTAGTAAGGATCCCTATTTAAAAAAATAATAAAATGTAATATGTTACACAACACATTACTCAGGGATCAAGTAGCTTCTCAACAGTGAAATAATTTTTGAAATCGGTTCAGGATCCTATTATTATCGAATATTTCGATGCAAACAAACAAACAATCCAGTTACCAACTAGGCTACGGGTTAGACTAGGCTAATTGTGTAGTGTGTACCTACTGAAACATGTGATCTATTTGATATATACCTACAAAAATACCTGCAGCTATTTGTCTATATTCAGAAACATGAGTGATGTATAAACCAATTTTTTTAAGGTCCGACTTTCAAAGGATTTGTGACCCTGTTATCTGGGTCAAGCTTTCTTTATATATCGGAACCCAAACCACAGTAAAAAAATCTTACAACGATTGCTTACATCATTTTATAGAACACATTCCTGTTTTTGTTATAATATTTGCTCTATGTAGTGCTTCATTCAACACGAGCGCATGCACGTACAGTAGGCAGCACATGCGGCTGGACATGTTGACCTTGAGAGCGCTTGTATTCCGCAGCGGGTAGTCACTGTAGAAAAAAATGCTTACTCAATAGCGCCAGCATCATTCACAATTACACTTTTAAATAACACTAAATTAAAAAATGTAATAACCCCCGACACAAAACGGTTACTTGATCCTTTCAACAACTAGAGCTGATAATCTTCAAATGGCTGAAGATATTTTCTTGGAGCATAGCTAAGAACACTCTCGATTGTGACACCTTGCAAACAAAAAAAAACTAGATCAAAATCGGCGCATCCGTTTAGGAGCTACGATGCCACAGACAGACAGACACACACACACGTCAAACTTATAACAACAATTTTTAAAATAAACCGTAACAATGTTCATTGGTAAGATAAAGGAAGAATCTCTTTTCGTGGTTCTGGATCTCGTATCGTGATAGATTACCCCAACGTCCGATGTTCAATAAGCCTGAATAATTTGTGCAAAAAAACCCAAATAAATAGCCTCAAGGCCTTATTGAACAAAGAGCCGATCCAATTTCACTCAAAGGTTTTTAATTAAAAAAGAATTCGGTGATCACTTTGGATTAAGGCTTGCCTACCAGGATGTTGCAATTTTTTCTGCCTAAGGCGAGATTGAGGTGATTTAAATTTTCACGATTAATTTTATGCGCTTTTTTGAAATTATTTGTTTATTCTTATTTGGATGAAAGCAACCACAAATTATCATCAGGGAAAATTAATTATTCCTGGTTGACAATGTTTTTCGTTGATATGTTTAACTCGTTTCAAAGATTTCATGGCTTATTTGAAAGAATTAATCTTTCTTCAGTTTTGCTTATAAATTATGTTCAGTACAGATATGGAATTGATGGTTTTTTAAAATTTCACTATACCTAATATTTATTTGATAACTTCTGCGCTGATGGATTTATCTCAAAAACGAACGATCCGGATAATTTAATACTGACACGTAAATATCTGCTATTTTTTTACATAATATACGAGTGATTTAATCAATGCGACAGATATACTTAGCAAGGGAACGATGACGGCCTGTTTTCAAATTCCAAGTTTTATGTTTTTAAATTTGTTACCAATCACACCACCAGAACAAACTCTCCACTCCTCCAACTCACCCCTCGGTATGGTAATGCATTCTTCCAAGAAAATCCCACGAAATACATCGAGCCCAAATAATAGCTTGGCTAGAAATAACCAGGTTTTCTGCCTCGCATTTTCCGTATTAAGTATTTTGTTGAAAGCCCTTTGGCGCCCCTCTTTGTATCGGATCCGATATCATCCCCTCAAAATTATGAAAGTGTATAAACATTTTCACGCCCCTTGCCGCCCCTCATTTCCACATTTCCCGTCTAAAAGTTATTATTATCAAATCAAGCTATAGATACCTGTCTAGATAACCGTTGCATGTCGATTTGCTCCCCTACCTACCTCTACTAATGGAAAAATAAGACTGATTCTAAATCATTGTTTTACGATACTGCAATTTTGTTTTGAGGGGTCGGTTTTGGTTTTTCTACAGTGCTTTTGTGACCTTTGAATTTCAATCTTTACGCAGATATTTAGCTTTTACAACAATGGTTATTTTTGTAAGTAAATGATAATATCATCCTATCAATTTACTAATAAAATAAGTATGTTTTGAATTAAGGCGGCGCGGCGGGGCGGCCCTTTGACATTTTTTTGTTAACGTAATAAGAAGGTTTGTTAATTTTCAAAAATATACAAGTTTTTCATATAATCTGAATATTCCTGTATTTGAAAACATATCAATAGAAAATCAAGCCAAGTAACCGTTTGTTATCCGTAATATAGGTATCTTTTTTCAGCCTTTATAATATGTATATGTGAACAGAACATATTCGACACTAAAACTTGGACACAAAAATAGTAGCAACCTTATTAAAATCAAGTCTTGAAATATCTTTATTACGAAGTAGGTACTCTTTTTACAAGCGGAGAAAATAAATTTACGTAATATGTAAGTCCAATGATAATGCAATGTAATGGTACCAACCGCCAACGAACAGAACTGGTGATGGAGAAATGTTTAGGAGGTCTAATTTGGTTTATGTAAATAGTTGGTTTAAGCAATTCGCATTGCATTGATGACGAGGATCTGAAGATGGAACGAAGATCAAAACTCCATGATTAGTATTAAAGAAAGTCGGGATTGGGTTCCAGTGTTTTGTTTTTAGGGTTCCGTACCTCAGAAAAGAAAAACGGTACCCATGATCACTCGAGTGTCTGTCCGTCCGTCTGTCAACTCCGAAACTACTGGACCAATAGAGACTAAATTTGGTTCTCGTAATGTAAATCCGTGACGCAAAGTCGAACGTGTGACAAATGTAGAATCAAGAAATATTTCTTGAAGATATACTACGTGCGGAAAGTAATTAAAGTTAGTAAAAAAAATAAGGTTTTGCGCCTGTTACATCACGGTTGGCAAAGTATCTGCGAAACTAACCAGAAATAGGTAAGCATTTTCTCTCCAGAAAAACAAAGCTTGTCGTGAAAACTTTTCTGCCAACGCTTCTTATCATATTCAATTATCTGAATGTCTGTCGTAACCAAAAACACTGTCGTTTCAGCGCAACCGCAAAACCTAGCCTAATGCGCTGTAAACGCTGTTTAAACGCGCCGAAGCGCCGTCTGGCGTTTGCATTCTGCAGCTCGTATTAAACCACGCATACAGCCTAATATTGTCACTCGTTTTTAAACTGGCACAAAGACAAATAGTGCCATAAGCTGAAAACTTTGTACCTACATGCAGTGAAGGGAAGGAAACATTCTGATCATTTTATTATTGTTATTTATATCCATTTTTCATACTTTTTTTCATTATTTTAGAAGAGCAGGCTAGAGGATAAATTATGTTTTCAGATTTAGCAAATAATATGAAAAGTCAAGAGCACTGCATGGTAAGCTGAACACTTTGGACTTTGCTATATTCTTATGTTCATTAAATAAGGGAGAGAATCGCGATGCGCGTGTACAGCTTACCCTACACTTCACCGTTCTTATAATATCACTTTACCCTGACGTACCTCCTATATATTTACCTTTCTTTTTTTCATGAAATAAGAATATTTCTATATACTCGTATTACTATAATAATTTCTAACGTCCTTGATCCCAATTCGATCAGACAGTGTGTCTCCTATTTTAAAAGAAAATTAACGGAATTTGATGCATGGATTATGCAAATCGACGCATATCCGCCTCGTCCTATCCCGTCACGTTTGTAGACTGAATTCATTTTGAAGAGTAAGCTTTGTTGAATACTCTTATAGCTTTAAAGGTAGACTGAATTTGGTAAGACGCCCTTTATTTGTTAATAACCGGTTAACTGGCATTAAATTATCTTTACAAGGGGTGCATGTATAATGTTTCTGTCCTACCACGTTATCAACATTTTATTATTGCGGGTTTTTTTGCATTGCATTGCACCATGAATAGCTAGGTACCATGCGCAGTCACTTATTACGACTTGTCAAGTAAACAGTACCTACTTACATACCATCCGCGTTAGGGCGCGTTCAGACGACGCGCGCGGCCGCCGCCGCGCGTCCGCCGCGCGTCCAGTTGAAATTCTATGAGAGTGGCTAAGAGCGCGGCGGACGCTAAAGCAGTTTGAGGTTCTATGCTAATTACATAAAGTTTATTTTCATACATTTCCACAAAACCGCGTACGCGCAGCAAACGCGCACGTCTGAACACAGCCTTATAATTTCAGCCGAATACACTGCTTATAAAATATCAATTAGACTCGTGATATCAGGGTCGCGAGAAGCCGCCTGATTCAGGCTGGCAGCGCCGGACCGTATGTTGTGGAAATATTTAGGGGAGCAGCAGTATAATAAATAATATAATTAAATAAAAAGTAATACAATTTACTTACTACTTAGCTTATATTATTATGCTTCCAAGCATTTATATGGTCAGTCCAGCTCAAAATGACAACATATTATATTTTCAGAGTTTCCTTTAGTATTTTCTTTTTTACAGATAAATCAAACAATCAAAAGAAATCAAACAATCCAAATCATTCCAAAATGTTGGAATGATTTGGAAAAAAATATATCCAAGAGACATTTAGCCAGCACATGTGGCTGGACAATCTCAATACGAGTTTCGCCCCTACTACTACAGGATAAAGGCGCTGTTATGGTCAATATATACAGACGCATATGCTGGCTACTGTACCAATTCCTTGCGATGTCACCTGCCTACGCTACTTTACGTTTGCCGAATCGTAGCTACCACTCATAAAGCATTCTCTATGCATCTTCCTAATTAAGATTGAATCAAGTTGATACTGCCTTACGAACTAACTTCATGCAGCGTCTGTTTCAGTTCAGCCAACAAACCCTATCTCTACATTAAGTCCAGGACATAACTTCAAATACAGCGGGTACACAAGGAGCGTCAGTCTACAGGATGTTAATATTCATTACTGCTCGCCTCAAGGGACCCCAGTGAGCTTGCGCCAAGTATAAAAAGCGGAAGTAGCTCGATCAGAACAATATTTATTTATATCTTTACAAGTTTACTCTAATAAAAACAATGTTTGATATATTTATATAATTCATTTCATATCATTCGGTCATTTCATTATAGACTTATTATTTTCTAATGCTATTTGAAAAGAACGATTTATGATTTATTTAATGCTTAATAGTATAAAATAAGATTGTAATAAAAAGTTAAAAATATCTGTTTTGTTTTTTAACTAGCTTACCTTAACCACTGTTCCTACTTACCTTACGTTAATGTGATCAATAAAATTGTGTATCTATCTATCTAATCTATCTATCGATTTCTAAATAAATGTTTGTCGTTTACAGCACACAATAAATTGGTATTTTAATTATTTGTAGAAAGAGATCCACATTTTTAACTGTCAATAAAAAGGAAAAAAAATAGCATTATTTATCCAACACAAATTAGATAACCTACTTCCTTATCATCCTTATACTTTGACTAGAGCTCAGACAAATCGACGTTGTCGCAAACTCGTCAGACTTGCTCTTGGTAGTGTTTCCAGTTGGTAGGGACGTGAGAAGCCTGTGATGTGTGTTTCAAAGATCTGCCTCAACTTCACAATATCAAACATTCAGATAACTTTAGTAAGGCTCAACATGAACGTGACTCACGTTGTCAATCATCGCATCATCATTGGTTTAAACTGGATATTTCATTTTGAAGTTTGACAATAACAATATTTTAACATTGCTTGTAGCAATCATTACCCCATAGGTTAATAATAAGCAAGCATCTTCTGCCAATTTTAAGAATAGGTTATGATAGGTGCTGGGCTGCTGACATAATCACAGTAAGTGATCAAAAACCTCTAACAAATAAAAGCATAAACAAAAAAACATTTCCCATGCTAAAAATGGTTTGTCATCCTCGCTTTACTTGTAGGAAAAGTACCTTAAAGTTTTATTATATATACCTATAGGTAATATAGGGCTTTTACTTTTATTCAAGCGATTTGATTTCAGATTCTGCATAATTTGATGTTATAAATTCACATTAAGGTGATTTCTATGAGCTGTTAACGAACGGACGAACCCAAAACTCAGCTAAAACCTTCAAAATTACATAAGAATACAGTTTCATATAAAATAAATTAATGATTCTTTTTGTCTTTGTTTCAGAGCAAGGAAGTCAGCTTTACAGGCAGCAGCAGCAGATCCTAACCAGGCTTCTACCGCGTAAGCTTAAAACATACATTGTAATTTTCTGTCACTTACCATAATACTTCTTATAACTAATATTTAATCTTTTAACTTATTTTTTTCCTAACCAGGGAAGGCCAAGGAGATGCTCCGTCAACGTCATTTAAAGCGTGGGTAGCTGCTGCTACTAACCAACCTGACACAGCGGCTTCAACTTCTAGTCAATCATCAATCCCCGTGCCTTCCTTACAGGCACCACAATCTACTTCATCGTCTTTTAGGGATTGGATCACTGCTCAAACTGCCTCTACTTCTGAACAACAATTACCTTTAAGCTATTCCATATCAATAGAACCTGGAAGATTAGCACCTCATGCGCCTACAGCTCAAATAGAATCTTCGGAGCCCGAATATATCGCATTACCTGAACCTGAAATATCAGACGTAGTTGTGAAAAAGGAGTGTGAAGAATCTGCTGTAACGAACGATGAAACAGATATTTTGGCGTCTTGTTCATCATCGCAACTAGCAGCTATTGAATCAGAAGTACCTTCTATTACAACAGATAAAAGTACCAAATTGCAAGAGATTAAAGTTTATCTTAATCCAAAAATAAAAACGAGAACAACACGTCGAAATATTAGTCAAACACCGTATTTTGAACAGAAACCAAAAAAACCAAGTTCCACACCCCGTAAAGGGGGCGGTGGACGCCCAAAAAAAATACCACGTAAATCCCAACCTACAGATTCATCAGAACTATTAGAAAAAAGAAAACGTGGGCGACCGTCGTTACAAGAACAACCATTTAGATGTCATAGGTGTCCAACAAAGGAAATGAAAGACGCGTCAACTTCCACAGAAGATCTAATAAGAGTAAAAGAAGAAAGAACTGAAACTGAGGAACTCAAGCTATTTTTTGAACTGTGTGATAAATACTTGGACGAAACAACAGCTGAAGTGGCCAAAGTAAGAGCAACTGCAAATACCCAATCTGAGTGGCTAATTATTCATGAAGATTGATTCGCACAGTATCAAACTATGAATGTGATAGTTTTTTTATTTTTTTATTCTACGTTTCCTTGGTCGTAAACGACATGTGCATGCAGTGATCAATGATAATAAGCCAGTGCAAGTAAAATGTTTTGAACGATGATTCCTTTGTTTTGTCTTGAATTACGTTAGTAATAAGGTATTGACATGTAAATTTCAAGAGACTATTAAATTTGCATTCTAATTAACCAAAAGACACTTTGGCTTCTACTTTCTCCATCCCCCTTTTGTTTCGAATTGTTTTTTACCCGACTACGGGGAAGAAAAAAGGAGGGTTATGATTTTAACCTGTATGTATGTAATGTGGGTATTGATGTTCATCTGTTCCCTCATAACTTCTAAACTAGTTATCATATTTGGACAAATGTGGTGCGTTGGAAGCTTCTTGATTGTTCGCCGGATATAGGCGTCACGTTTAATTTATTACATCGCCCTCTAGAAGACTTAAAGTAAAGACCTAAAAAAATTTTTACGGTGTATCAAATGTAAGAGCTTTGTTAGTACATTTCAAATATGTAAACATTATTAGCTGTTGCTTACGGCATTGCTTGCAATCACCGGATAATTGCAAGAATTCATAAAATCACGCATCAAATCTATACAAATATTATAAAAAGGAAAGATTTGTAATTTTGTGTGTGTGTGTGTATGTTTGTAATGAATATATATTATTCTTTCACCATTAGAAAGCTACATTCACCCTGAGTAACATAGGCTATATATATTTTTTTTTAATTAGGGATTTTACTAAAACTTCAATAATGTAACCCAACAAGGTGTAAAAAAATACCTAAAATATTCCTAATGATTGAATGGACCCCGACACTACTGAACCGATTTTGGTAAAACTTGGCTCAAAGATAGAATAGACCTCAGGAAAGAACATAGACTACGATTTACCGAAAATTTCTCATTTCCATGGGAAAAAAATTCAAAGCGGGCGGAGTTGTCACAAAGAAAGAATAGACCTTGCGGAAGAATATTAGGGTATCTTTTACCGCGGGGAAAATACCCCATTCCCACGGGAAAAACTATTAACGCGGGTGGAGCCGCGGCGCGGCGGGAAGCTAGTGTGAAATAAAAAACAAAAGTGTGTAACAATAACAACATATATTAAGGTCTGCTCTGCATAATAATTATACATAACACGAATTCACATAACTCCAAAATAAGTTAAATAAAAAGAAAATTTAAAAGCTAAAACCCGACTACTAAAAACACGCTCTAAAAAGTACGAAACAAGAAAATAATCTCCGCTGAAATTATTATGTATAAACTAATAAACATTTACCGACTATTAAATATACAACCGTATTACATTTTAACATGAAGGAAGAAAAAATTTTACGCGCCCAAACATTTTACGCGCCCAAATTTTATGGCCGTGGAATTTTTTTTTCCTTCATGCATTTTAACGTATTTTTATGTCATACGGATAGAGATATGTTTAAAGGATAGCCGTAGTCATATGCCACCTACTGTAGAAGAAAGTTTTTCGCTTCGGCTATTTCAAGCCTTATCAACAGTACGTTAGCATTTCCTCGTGGGAACTCTACCGATAACTTCAGACTACAGGGTTCTTACTTCAAAATACTACATGTTTTTTGTGATTGCATATGCATCAGCGAATCGGGTAGTGCAAATAATTTTATTCTCGTCGGCTATTCCTTGCGACCCTACGCGTGATAATGCATTATTTATACGACCTAAGAAGACCAAAATGAATGCAGATACTAACGAAATGGAAGGTATGTCCTAAGGAGTCGGGAAAGTTCTCGGAGAGTGAGCTTAATGGTCCTGCTGGACTTGTATGCTAAATACATAATAATAATTTTTTAATGGCCATGTCACTAAATCTATATAATAAAACTGTAGAGGTCAAATGTCTGTACATAGTAAAAAAAAGATAAAATCCGAGTCAGGAGGATATAAGAAGTAAAAGAGACATATCCAAATGATTTTTATTTTGTTTCTCTGTCTGTTTGTACGGGCTAATCTCCGCAACTATTGAACAGATTTGAATGAAATTTTGCAGGAGGTTCTTTACATCCCTGGTTAACATCTTAGATACTTTTAATCCCGGAAAATTAAAAATTCCCGTGGGATACTTAGGTAGTTAAAAATTTCTACGTAAAAGTCGAAAAACAACGCGGGCGTAGCCGCGGGTAGACAGCTAGTAATATAATAGAACTAGTGTGTAATAAATGCTGTTTTTGTAATTTAGGTTAACCTCGGAAACTACGCGACAAACAAGCAAGCGTGTATTGTTTTGCCGTACTTTTCACTATTTAACAAAACTATTTTTACAAACATCGGTAAAAACGCAACAATAAATTATTTTAATTATATGTATTGCTTTGCAAACCGTGATTCTAACTTTAATTCAATTTACAGAACTTATACATACACTAAAACAGTAACTGTAGGTCCTCTAAGGCGTTGTTTCATCCAGAATTGGATCCTTTTGTCTCAACGACAAAACGTGCCTCTTGAATAAATGAAAGAAATAAAAATCCTATAAATATTGAGCAACCGTATATTTCACACTTACCGGAGTTCTCTAACGCAGATATATTATGACACGACTTTATGTCGATGCCTGTTTTCGGTCGGATCCGTTTTTACGAATCTTTGTTTGTAAACGAAACATCTCTGGTTTTTATAACATGAATTATTTTACAAGCAAAAAGCTTAAGGGCCTTAAGGCATAAACTCAAAATGACGAGTCAAGGGTTTTTGCGAATCGATTGTTCTGCTTTTTCGTGAATGTCAGTTGGTAACAAGGATGGGTTTGTAAGAAACTTTAGGGTTTCAAGTTATTCTTTTCGACAGCACAATACCCAGCACTAAATATTTCTGAGTATGATGAATAATATGTTTATAAAAAAAAAATTGTTTTTATGGTCACGACGATATGCCGTATAATATAGGCAAGTAACATAATCCAATCATATTGCTATATTCTGAAGTATTACATAAAAAGTTAGGATATAAAAAAAGAATAAACGGTAAAACCTGGCTTGCGTGAATTTGTTTAGTTTTCGATCAATATTTCATCGTCACGGGCAGCCGGTCATCGCGTAACGTCAGTGGCAAGCTGGAACAAGAAAAGCCTTGGAGATTCAATGCAATAACCATAAGTAATACGCATATCATTTTCAAGCTTTAAACAGTAAGTATATCGTATTGTTTTTATTTTATAAGTACAAGTTCTTAGCTGAAATCCTAAGTTTATCTGAAAGGTCCTATGATTAGATATCTCTGTGGTTAGACTATAGTTTTAAATAAACCTCACTCACTCACTTAGAATTTTATTTTATTTCATACAGTTTAGCAAAACAAAAAAAAACTATATTTAGCTAGCTAAATTATTTTTATTTTATTTATTTCTTACTAACAAGATTCGAACTGGGAAAAATGTTAAAGTGATTCAACCAATGAGGCCGACTTTTGCTTAGGTATCTTTCGTCTAGGTATTGATAACTGTTCATGTACGTACTGTTGTTGTTTGCGTGCAATAAAGTGTTTGTGTTTACGAGTAAGTCGATTTTTTTTTCTCAGCATTCAGAAAAAAAAAATTCAGCCTTCTAAGGTCGGGTCCATAATTCGATGGAATTGTTTGACAGATAGAGTGTTGCCGCTTTTTGAAAATAAAAATTGTGATGGGGTATAAGTCGATAAATCGATATCGACATGTTAAGTACAAGCCGAGAATTCTACGATTTTAAAATACAATTATAATAAACAAAAACATTATACTGTTTCGTGAAAAATATGATGTAAATACATTTTCAAGCTACTTCTTACTTTTTTTTTGGTCTCCTCATACAAAGATATTGATCGATGAAAACTAAGGTAAAAACAAATTTCTTTGTTATGAAAGTAAAATATGTCGCAATAATACTTGCGTTATGAAGTATGTAATATTACAGGAGTGCCTACTTTTGCATTATAGTAAGGTTAGACAGTTTGCATGACTTTTTTTTTTATTACATAACAAGTAAAATTTATTTGTTCAAAAGTAATTAAAATAAAAGGCGAACTTTTAAAAACTTAACAGAAAACAAAAACTTAACGGAAAACAAAAACTTTACGGCAAACAAAAACGTAACAGAGCAATGAAAGCACAGTTGCGCTTGCGCGAAGGATACATCCCAACAATCCAAAGTTTGCAAGCCGAATGCATCAATCAATACTACTCGCATTTGAATATAAATGATAATTATCAGTGTGCATGAATTGCAACGTTTCGATTGTGCTTCCGGGGTAGCAGTTTTGATACCTACAATATTTTAATATCTTTCATTTCTACACTGTGCTGTGTATTTCAAATAATTTCAATCCAATATACTTTAGCTATAGCTGAAGCAAACAATAAATTGTCATTATCATTAATTTAATTTAAATTACCGTATCTGAAAAATCATAAGTCAAGGTTAAAAAGTTTAATAAAATTCTTCGTTTATTACAATATTTATGTATAATTTATAATAAAGCACTAGATTTCAACACTTTTAATTGAAAAATACACATTTAAATGTCATAGCAACATAGCTAGTTTCCAAAGCCATAACAATTTAATATCGACATCGACATCACTAGCCGAGAGTAGGCAACATTGGTGTAGTTTGACCTGTCAAACAGTTCCATCGAATTATGGACCCGACCTTAGTTGGGTCTTTTTTGTTACTTCTCCAGCAGCGCTATCTGCATCGTTATCTTACAAATATTGCATGTTGATTCCAAACTACTGAACGGATTTGGATGCAATGGATCTGATGAGAAGATCGCTATGGAAAACTATATGTAATACAAGTAGAGCCGAGGAAAGCTTATAACATATATCACTACAGAATATTCTAATGATCGGTCAACATTGGCTATTATTAGCAATGCTTTTTTCTATTATAGTCAGGAATTGGGATAAAATATACAATATAAAAGAAGCTTTGTTACCAACTCCATAGTTTTCCTAAACCCGAATATGGTGAACGAATGGATGGTAGATGCATGGAGCAAAACTGCCGGCGCAATAGTGCATATGAAGCATTAAAATATGAATCTGGCCATTCCATTGTTCACCGCTCTACGGGGCCCATACAAATTCTATTCGCTTTGAACTAGTTCATTCAGGTTTACTAAAAGCATACATTTTGAATAGCAGGTTATTTTCTATTCATTTACCGCATATTTTTATTTGGATAATTTTTTAAGGCTTAGGATCTCCTATGATCCATCGTTTGGAGTTTTCCACATTAATAAGCCCCTAATCTTCTGTCGGTCTCCGTAGCCAAGTGGTTTGTACCACTTGCGCCTTACTTTACGGAGGTCTCGGGTTCGAATCCCGGTAGAGCACTCGTCGAACCAATATTTTCTTTAATACTTTGTGAGACCATCTACAGTTTAGATAGGAATTGCAGGCCGAATTACCTGATTGTCCGAAAAAAGATAAATGATTCCGTCAAAGCCGTTGCTCCTGGCTACATTTAAGGATCTTGTAGTTTTAGAAGCCATGTCAGAAGTCTCAAATGGGTCAATAATTCTGAAACAGAGTTTGTGTGGTAGGTTAACCTCAATATCCACACGATAAGAAAGCAAGCTTTTGTCCACCTTGTCTTGTCACGTCACCTAGCAACGCTGCCTCTTCTATTCTGGTGCATGATTAACAGGAGTTGATATACTGTAAATAGTAAGCTTTTGTTTCCTCCAGGAGCAGTATGGCGCTATATTATCATTGTCTCTTTGGTAGAGACCGGTTTAGGTACCTATTATTACTATATCAGCTGAAAGAAGTCCACTGCTGGATTAAGGCGACCCTCAAAAATCTCTACAATAATCGGCCCTGCGTTGCCCGCATCTAGCGGCTTTCTGCGACCCTCACCAGATTGTTGATCCATCTTGTAAGAGACCGGTACAGATCAGGCGAAACTGTAAAATAATAAAAAATAACACTGTAAAATAATATCTGCGGCTATAAGCACAAAATACTTACTTACGGGTATTCTGTGCTATAAGTGCGCACTGTCTGATGGTTGGTCGCTATATACATCATCTTTAGCTCTACGTCTCTACCGAGGGGCTCGAGCCGACCTTGAAATCAGGGTGAACACTTGAACAGGCATTAGTCGACCACGCTGGCTCAGTGCGGGTTGGTCAACTTCACAGACAACCTACAAATTACTTCGCAGGTGTGTGCAAGTTTCCTCACAATGTTTTCCTTAACCGTATGAGCGCCGATTATATGTGCATATGAATTCGAAAATAGAAAACACATTGGTACGTGCCAAGACTTGAACCCGCGAACTTCCAAATGGAAGTCAACGGCCTTATCCACTTGGACATCGAGGCTGCGCTATTTACATACAAAATACTAATTAAGTACCTACATATTCCTTACGAGAGGTCTATTTGTTTTCAGATCTTTAGCATAAATATTAAAGTGCGGTCAAGATCAGGTCAAGTTACGAGCTTAACATAAAATAAACGTGTAACTTGTGATTAAATTCAATACAGATACCTACAATGAGGTCAATACAACCTTCCCAAATTTCAGGAACTTAAAATAAACAATTCCTCAAATATTTGTAATTAATTTGCATTAATAAGAAATTAAACAATAACTTTGTTGTTGTATCCCTAATATTATAGGAAAGTTTGTTGGCGCAACACAAACAAAATACTCGTAACGCTAAACAAACAATTTTGTTAAGTAGGTATTACCGGTTCCTAGCAATATCTAATAATAGCTGCTAAGCTCGACGTCGTTTTGTAATAAAAGAAGTTAGTACAATCAACAGCACACTAAGCTAAACACTTTGGTTGGACTTTGCACTGTTCTTTGATCAAGAAACAGAATTGCGTTACGCATGTTGGTTAAGTTTAACTTGCACTTGACTTGACCTAACCAAATATATTTTAAAAAAAAAAATGTACCTATTACGAAAGTTAACTATCAACCAACATAAAAAAGCGAAACAAGTCCTACATAAGTAGAAGAAGAAAGAAGAAGAATAAATGTGTTTTTGATATTCTAATTCATAATTCACGATGAAGAAAAACATCGTGAAGAAATTTATCTGCACACACCTGCGAAGAAATAGGGTGTGTGAAGTTGAATTTGACCAACTCGCACTAGGCCAGCGCAGTTTACGAATGTCTATTCACCCCTACACAGGGTAGGCACAAGCCTCTCGGTGGGAACATTATATCTGTCAACGAAAACAAAACAGTGGCGAGCCGTGAGGAGCGGCTTTAGATTGTTATTCACGCACTAGTGGTGAAATAATGAGAACGCTAAACTGACACTGAATATTTACGTTTATTCACAAAATTACACAAATTTTGAAGAAATACGTCCGTCAAGGGCGGTAGTCAAGGAAAAAAACTAAAGAACAATGGACGAGGATGACGTATGAATGACGAAGGAATTCCAAAATTGTATATTTGAATTTAGACGAGAAAAAAATGGAAAATGAGGTTGCAAGGAAAGCACCTCGTTACAACAGTAATAGCATTCGTAAAGTCGATCGTCAGTCATCATCAATGACACCCATACTGAAAAAGGAAGATACAGTTCACGTTCATAAGTCATAACACTTGAATTTATACTTTAAAATAACTTTTTCATAAAGGTATGATATTCATATTTTTGTGTGTTAAAAGTACAATATACGGGACTCAGTATTTTAATTCAAATGATGACACATAAATGCTTTTGGAAAAATTGATTGTTTAAAGTATAAGCACGTGATATGACTGGACTTATGAACGTGACCGTACAGCGGTAGGTACTGTTGCTGGCGCGAAAGTAGATAGAGAATTTGTAACCGCTTCCGAATTACTAAGCAAATCTATCTTCTATAGTTCGTAATTTGACATATACGGGCTAACCCGATCAACTATTAAGCCTAAAGTTTACAACAGAGACCACGTCTGAATCAAGCCGGTATTGAGATTAACTCCAACTCAAACTACAAATTTCAACTTCGACCCAAATTTGAGGTTACTCCCATTTAAACATCCTTGTTAAAATTACCTTTCTCTGTTTTTATGTGTGTGTGGTCCCGTGTAATGACGAACGCGCTAAGGAAACAAAATTTTCTTTTACGTATAAGATTTTTTATAAGATTCCTATAAGACAAAAAAAAATTGTTCCATTAATAGGAACTTATAATAATGTTCAAAAATTTTACCAGTTATGATGAATCTTTAGGTACTACCACACTTATGATGCTTTTTAATTCGATATGCAATGCACCGCCCGCTATCATTGCAGATGTACCTACCAAACTCTTCACGTGTTTCGTCCCACCACGGAGCATCATCGGCAGTTAAAGATGCCTTTCAATAGCAAGCAGGCTGCCGTGCCTGTACATTGCATATAGCACGATAAATACTATGTATAATATGTGTGGAAGTAGTTAAATATTCATCCTAACTGGACTTTTGCAGAGCGAAGTTACCGTGAAGGAAACATCATGAGGAAACCTGCACACATCTCCTGGTGGTTGTGTGTGAAGTTGAACAACCCGCACTAGGCCAGCATGGTCGATTAAACCCAATTCACCCACATTTACAGGGTAGTCTAACATTATACGAGCTGTTAAAGGACTTCCACAGAGTGACGCTCGAATCCAATGACTACTGAAATTCAAGCGAATACAGGAGTAACCTGAATCCTGATCCTGGATATCCCTTGTTATGAAGTTAGTTACATAATGATTTGCGTCCGTGTCCAATTAGCCATTATCTCTCATGTTCAACTGTGGGCTGTTTTCGATCCTACCTGGTGTAAGTTATTAACAGAGGTCTTATTAATCAAACCAAATCTACATAATTATTATGACAACGCAAAACAACAGAAAAGTATTACAAAACAAAAAAAAGCAAATGGCGGCCTTTGGCATCTAGGAAAGGTATCACAAACATGTTACAAAAGGACAGGTCTTTGAAATATTAGTTTTCAGAGAAAAAAATACTTAATGTTTTCTTCTATATGGTTATATACCTTTACTAGGTGACCTTTCCACTACAATCTGACCTATTATGTACCTATAACTTAACGATATTACAGCAAACATTATGCATTTGAACTAACAAAACTTGCTCAGTATCAGATGCAAAATTTTACGTTACTTCATTTGCTCCAGGCGCAAGAACTTAGCTCATTATATAAGTTGTTAAGACAAATTCTATATTTATACTCAAGAAAGTAATTAAAACTTGAACCATAACACACGTTCGATACTCAACGCTATTTACAGAAAGGATATTTTCGTGTTGTGATAGAATTATGGATGTCTAAAATGTTGCTTTACCTGGTAAATTATTTTGGTCCCGTGAAGCTTGATTAGGACTTTAAGAGATAGATGAACTGTAATCTAAATGATTTTTAAAGTAGGTATCTTTATCTAAACATTTTAAGAGCTAAGTACATTCTTATCAGTAGTAAAACCGCTGCCTAATCTCGTTATCTTTTTCTAATTATCTGACTTATTGCTACATTTACTAATTCTGCTCTAATAAAATAAATTGTTATGATTAGATTATCAGTTTCCCTTTTTATCATACTTTATAGGTACTAATATTATAAAAGGAAAGTTTTTATTTTGTGTGTGTGTATATGTGTTTGTAATGAATAAACTCAAAAACTACTGAAACGATTCCAATATTCTTTCACTATTAGAAAACTACTTTCACCCTGAGTAACATAGGCTATACCTTTTACCACGGGAAAAACTGTTAACGCGGGCGGAGCCGCGGCGGAAATCTAGTCCTCTATATTTTTCTATTTACCCATATTACATATTCATATTACTAACTTTTTGCGTCTTTGTCCCTGCCCAAGCTATTTTTGTCCCTGGTCCAACTAAAAAGTTCACCTACAGTTTTCAAATATAAAATTTACTTCCTTGTGTTCGTAACTCCAAGATTACTGTCATTTTAGCTCCCCATCAAATTCATCTTCTGTACAAACATGTCGTTTCGAATATTATTTGCGAGCAATTTTCACCGATACCGCGCTGTTTGAGTTTGTCACCGCTGCAAGCTCCCGTTTGCTGTTAATTATGCAAATGGACTCTAGAGTCAACAACAGGTACGAGTCTATCTCGTAGACTGTTGGAATCAAGTTTGATGTCTGAATTTCTCGTATTGCTTTTAGTGGAGCCCGAACTTGCTTGTTTGACGGTGTTTGAAATTTAACTTATTTCCTTTGCCATACCAATAAAACGTGTAAGATTTTTTATGCTACATATTACAATATTTATTTATTCTCGGCTCAGCAAATAAAAGTGGTTCATTAGTGGTTTCCTTTTTTCCTTAGATTTGGTCACTTTAGCATGCTTATTAATTTCTGAAATAACAAAATCTTTTTATGAAAAAGTTAAACCGCCGATAAGACTGAAAAGCAAAAAAGAACTCTTTCTGTCTGTCTGTTAGTTACGCTTTCACCCATAAACCACTGAACTGATTTTGATGAAACATGGTGCAGACATGGACGGAATAAATCTTAAGGAAGGACATAGTTGCTACCTTTCACGTCGGAAATGTCGGAAGCCTTAGGCGGCCCAAAAATTCCGACACCAGAGTTTTTTAGGTAGGTTAATCTCGAAACCCAATCGATAAGCAAGCAACTTCTTGATCGTCTTTTATACGAGTATGTAGAACTTGGTGTACTTGTAAATGTACCTACCGCGATTCAGCGTGGACTTTTCAATGTCCATATTTCATGCGCAGCTTCATTCTTTGTCAATATTTGAGGTGATTGGCATGACCTTTAAAACAACCAACAAACTAGTTTCCAAACTAAACCTATAAACGAATATCGACCGGCATGTCAGTGTCCCAGTGAACCGATTCAGCTTAATCAACGCCGGATTGAAACCATTGGAAGCGATTGGACCGAGAACTTCGACTGACGAGCAATCTTCAGTAATATCCTTCGCGAACTCGATTACAATACGTGCGACTTTAATTTCCTAGTGCAAGCTTGCATTGCAAATCGATTCACATTAAAAGTTCAAAGGGAGTAGGACTATGTTGTTGTAACATAACCTATTTTCTTGTCTTGGATAATGCTATTATTTGAATTGCACTCGCTTGCTTATCGTGTGGATTCCGAGGTTAACCTACCTCACATACTCTGGTGTCAAAATTATTAAGCCGCCTAGTGCTTTTCATATGGCTCGTATAACGAGTTATATCCGTAGATATTAGTTGGGTCCAACGGTTTTACAAGTCTCCCGAAGTACTGAAGTTATTATTATCTATAATTTTGGACGATTAGGTTATGTAGTCAGCACTAAAATGTCCTAGCAAAACTGGGTTGTCTCAAAAACATCACATAATTTGGAAAAAGAATAAGGTAAGTAATAAAAATGAAGAACTGAATGTAGATTAAAATAACCTCCCATAAAAGTCAGTAAAAAGTAGAGCGTATTTACTAATAATAAACTAATACAGATTTACAACCGCTTCAAAACGAGACCGGTTATATTGCAATAGATAATATAATTTATTCACAATCCCGTTCTAGTCTTTGCAGTCCCAAGCAAGGCTGATATACGGTGGCACTACGTTAATGCCATCGAAGATAACGACTAACAATAACTGGATATTCACCCAAGACATATTCCCTACGCAATTTGATCGCAGATAACAATAGAATAAACTTTGTCTCGGGGCGCAAAATAATGTGCATTTTAATTACACTTCCTCGCTTCTAAATTATGCATCGGAGCCATGTCGTTGCTCTTAATGGCCAGGATAAAATCCCTAACGATTATTTCACCATTATAAATGCGAGATCGAGATTCAGGAATTTCGAAATTGTAAATTCTGTTATCTTTGCGTCGGAAATTAATTTAACTTTCCTGAGAGCGAAGTGCTTAGAAAAACCAAGAACATTTTTCACGGAATAAAAAGTGAGTTTTAAAAGCGACAGGGAACCGAATAATCCAACAGGATGATACAAGCTCGCGTTAGTGAAATGTCATTGGTAGTCAGGGCACGTTCTGCCAGCCTGTGACATCTAGCCTCCAGATATACAAAAAAAAATACACGAACAACTTTCACAAAAGTGGGAGAAGTCATTTATCAACCTAGCGCTAAGAACTCTTGACAGCAAGAACTTTTGATACAGGATACGCCACAAGACATTAATATTAAGGATATCACGGTGCTCGAAGTGTTTTTAGGATGTCCTCGACGTGTTTTATCACTTAAGTAGCGAAACTTTTCTTTTATCCTCGAGTTTTTGCAGCATTTTGTGTTAACTGCGGCCTAGATCGGCAAGTTTTAGTTGGTTATTTTTGCACTGTAGAGCTGTTGTTGGTAATGGGGTTTACTTTAACTATATTTTTATTTGATATTACTACTTCGCTTATATAAAAGTTTGGGTCTACAATCTACAGCTCTATTTCCGGCAGCTCAAAGCTTAATTTCTATTAAATAACCGGTAATGAAACACAAAACTCAGTCAACGACATTGCAGGTAGATACATACCCTACCATGGGAATTTGAACCACAGACAATGGACGGTGGGTGGTGAAGGTATCTTCATTCTCGACATCCGCTTCCGAAACTCGTGCCGTATTCTGTACGTAACCAACTTCTCCACGGCGGCGGCGACCCGTAAACGACTTTACGTGTCGAACAAGGAAATCAAATTATCAACTCCTACCAACTTCGCACCTCTCTAACCCGTGCTTGACAGAGGAATTTGTTGTCCGAAAGCGGCCCTTCTCTGTTTGAAAATTCTATACGTTGCCTTAGACAAAAAAATATGTGAGGGGGCACGCGATGCCAAACAAGCTTTATTGGGTATCTTCACCAAGTATGTGAGTCGGGAATTCAATAAGTGACAATAAAAGGAATTAAGGGTGCCCGCTGTTACGTATCCGCATCTTGCTTTTCATTGTCACTTTGATGTTACACACCCTCTCTTTAATGTAATACGTAGGGTATTAATTTTTCTCCTTTTTAAGTGAGTCCACGAAAAAATATCATTGACAATATTTATCTCATGTCATGTTTTAATATAAGACCTATCTCCTATTTGAATGTCCTATGTTCAATTTGTATTGTATGAAATTAAATAATCCATTATCATTGTATTTAAAGCAGGTAATTATAAAAACCTGACACTTTAGTTCTGTCTAAGGAGTAGGTTTCCTTTTTAAACCCAATGCGGTGCGGTGGCTCAATTAAGAAAACATTACATAATTGTGCGAGATCGGTCGGTCGGACGCGCAAGTGGCGCCATGCGAGGAAACGTGTAGTAACTATGTGGGGGCGAGAGGGTGAGCGGGGGAGGAAGGCGTACAATCAGAGGGGCGGCGAGAGCTACCACTCGCACCGAGACCGGTTGAGTCGAGCGAGCCGTCAGTCGCAGAACGAACGAGCCACGATGAGGACGGCACGCGCTCGCGTCGCCTCCGACACCGATCGTACGTGCGCCGCGGTGTAAACACTGTGAAGTGAACAACAAATCATTGATAAAATCTCTTTAATATAACATTAACTCTAATGATAGTGACTGAATGTTTTTAGTTACCGCTTCCCTGCGATCGGTACAGACAAATGTGTGTAGAAAATGTTTCAATTGCTGACTCTTTTGTTAGTGACTTTGGGTGTTAATGCCGCATATGCGCCAAAAGGCGTGGACAACTGCAGCCGATTGGAGAACGTTGATGAAGTAAGCACTTTGTGTCGGATACGCACTCTTGAAGCCGATGGATCCAGTTTTGCATCTGCATCTTCCGAAGGCACTAAACGCCTTGCGGTGGAATGCAACCAGCTGCTACTTTTTGAAAGTTCTATCGAAGCAAACTACTTCCAAAGATTTTCAACACTCACCGAACTAACAATTCACAACTGCAAACTTCTGAGAATACCAGGCAACGCATTCGAAGGATTACGTGAACTGAAAAAGTTATCGATACGATCTAAAAACTACGATTGGAGCCCGAATAAAAACTTGGAGCTCTCTCTCGGAACTTTCAACGGATTGCGAGAGCTGCACACACTCGATTTGGGTGAAAATAATTTGAAAGTGATACCGTCGGAAGTTTTCTGTTCCCTGGATAATTTACAAGTTCTGAATTTAACACATAATAAAATCAAAAGTGTCGACCGGCTTGGATTTGGCAAAAGTTGTGGTTCCGGCCTTCAAAGTTTGGATCTTAGTCACAATGAAATTAAGTTGTTGACAGAGGACTCCGAAATCACGGGTCTGAGAAGGCTTCAAGAGTTGAAACTTCAGCACAACAACATTTCGGATATCTCTAGTGAAACATTTAATGGACTTATTTCGTTAAGAATTCTAAACGTTTCGTACAATTTTCTTCAATCAATACCGGAGGGAACTTTCGCAAATACTAAGGAGTTGCGTGAGATATATTTGAATAATAATCTGTTATTTGAGCTAGCCCGAGGCGTGTTTCATAGATTAGACCAGCTGCTTGTTTTAGATTTATCGAATAATCTACTATCTAGTGCTCATATAGACGGTGGAACATTCATTGGCTTGATACGCTTAGTCATTCTGAATTTATCTAATAACGCGTTGACTAGAATAGATGGTAAAACTTTCAAAGATTTATTCTTCCTTCAGATATTAGATCTGAGAAATAATTCAATTGGTTTTATTGAAGAAAATACATTCCTCCCATTGTATAATTTACACACTTTGAATTTGGCAGAAAACCGATTACATACAATAGACGAGTTTCTTTTTAATGGTTTGTTTGTATTAAGTAAATTAAATTTAAATAACAATTTACTAATCAATATTGATGCGAAAGCATTCAAAAATTGTTCCGATTTAAAAGAATTAGATTTGAGTTCAAATCAGCTAGCAGATGTTCCGACCGCTATTTGGGAGTTATCTCTATTAAAAACGTTAGATCTTGGCGAGAATCTAATAACAAATATAAAAAACGGATCTTTTAAAAATCTGGACCAGCTGACTGGTTTGAGACTCATCGACAATCAAATTGGAAACTTGTCTGTTGGTATGTTTTGGGATGTACCAAGTTTACAAGTTTTAAACTTAGCAAAAAATAAAATTCAGGCTATAGAAAGAGGCAGCTTTCAGAGAAACAAGCAACTAGAAGCTATTAGATTGGACGGCAACTTTATATCAGACATAAATGGAGTCTTTTCTGCGTTATTGAGTTTATTGTGGCTCAATCTGTCGGAAAACCACTTGGTATGGTTTGATTATGCTTTCATTCCAAGTAACTTAAAATGGCTTGACGTGCATGGAAATTTTATTGAACACTTAGGCAATTATTACAAGCTTCAGGATGAAATTCATATAAAAACTTTAGATATTAGTCACAACCGTATCTCTGAAATTTCTCCATTGGCAATTCCAAACAGCGTGGAACTTTTATTTATTAACAATAACCATATAAACAACGTCCAAGTAAATACGTTTATGGAGAAACACAATCTTACTCGAGTCGATATTTACGCAAATGAGATATCTCATTTAGATATCAACAGCCTCCGGTTGTCCCCGGTTCCTTCAAACAAGTCGTTGCCCGAGTTCTACATCGGAGGAAATCCGTTTAACTGTGATTGTACTATGGAATGGCTGCCTTTGATAAACAATATGACTGCTATGAGACAACACCCGAGGATAATGGACCTCGAGAACGTATTGTGCAAAATGACACACACCCGTGGCGTAACTCATATTCCCTTAAGTAATTTAAAGTCTACCGATTTCTTGTGTACATACGAGACACATTGCTTCACTCTCTGCCATTGCTGCGACTACGTTGCTTGTGACTGTCAAATGACGTGCCCAAATAATTGCTCTTGTTACCATGACCCAACTTGGCACACAAATGTCGTAGATTGCTCAAGCCAACGTGCAATTGAAATACCAGAGAAAATTCCAATGGACGCTACTGAGGTCTACTTAGACGGGAATGACTTTAAAGAATTGCAGAATTATGCATTCATCGGCAGAAAAAATATGAGATCGCTTTATGTTAATTCAAGTGAAGTAGAGAATATTCAAAATAGGACATTCGCCGGCTTATCCTCGCTTATTATTTTACATCTCGGAAGTAATAAACTTAAACATTTGAATGGTTATGAGTTCGAACATCTTACCCAACTAAAAGAATTATATTTGCAAGACAATTTTATAAGTTTCATTGGGAACGCAACATTTTCATTTTTACACTCCTTAAAAATATTAAGAATTGATGGTAATAGATTAGTAGATTTCTCGGTATGGAGCTTAGGGTATAATACAAAATTAAATTCTTTGTCGCTCGGAAATAATATGTGGTCCTGCAAATGTAGATACTTACAAAGATTTACGGCGTATATATCCGATAATGTTCCTAAAATTGTAGACATCACGGATGTATTTTGTTGGAATTCTGCCTCGCCGTCTCCGCAAAAGAAAGAACTCAATCTCAATGGTACAATTTGCAGTGACTATTACGCTGGCGATTCTGCTATAGATAACATGCTAGTTTCAAATTACATGCCTATGATGGTGACTACACTTACTGGATTTATGCTTATCATGCTAGTCATCCTTCTGATTTTCTTGTTTAGAGACACAATTCGCATATGGCTCTATACTAGCTGTGGTATAAGACTATTCCCATTCACTGGAGCGTACGATGACACTGATAAATTATATGATGCTTATATCTGCTACAGCCCAAAGGATGATGATTTTGTTATTCAAACGTTAGCTGCTGAATTGGAAAACGGCAACCCATCATATCATTTGTGTCTACATTATAGAGATATCCCACAACACAATGTAGCTTATATGCAGTGCACTCTACCGTTCCCTGAGGCTGCAGAGGCATCTAGACGAATTATACTCATATTGACCAGAAATTTTATTGAAACAGAATGGTCACGTTTCGAATTTCGCCAAGCTTTACACGAAATTCTCAAAACACGAATTTATTCTTTGGTTTTAATTGAAGAAAATTCAGTGTTGCCTGAAGCTGAATGTGATCCTGATTTGAGGCCATATTTGAAAACAAGTTCGAGAATACGATGGGGCCAAAATAAATTTTGGGAAAAGTTGCGTTACGCGATGCCAGATAGAAAGTTCCGAAACAAATCTTCAAGTTACAGGAACAACATAAATTCTTATACGATGAGAAGTGGTATGCAAAATGGGACGATGAGGTCGTTTTCTTTTACGGAAAAAATAAGAGGTCCAGCTGACGGCGTGAGTAGCATGCCGCAGTTTGTTGAAGAGCGACCGCAGCAGATTCATACTGCTTCATATGGGCCTGACGGTAGACCCCCTTCGGATCATATTTATTCATCAATTGATTCAGATTATTCATCCTTAGAGTTAGGCGGTAGTAATCAGAATAGACGACGGGAGTTCAGGCACTGGCCTCCTCCTCCACCACTACTTGATACACAGCATTCAGGGCATGCAGGTCAAGCCTATCTGGTCTAGTCTACACGTCTCATAAATATAATAATATAAACCATTTAGTCAAAAGCTTCATGTGAATATTGTATATCGCAACGCGCGCTTTACCAAATAATTTAAGATTTTAATGTATATTTTTGTAATTTCTCGCCTTTTCAAAGGGCGTTTGTTTCTATGTTAGTGTAAATACTTTCTATAAGACTGCTGTAGTATATTATGTGAATTTTGTACATAGATTGTAAATAGATGTCCATATTATAGGTCACGAGTATACTATTTATATACTTTAATAAAGCCATTGTGATAATTTTTGCAAAATCTTTGTTTTTATTTCCTTCGAAATACTTTAAATACTGCATAATTTTTAATAGTGCCATGAAATTATAAAGTAAATTATGAACTGTGCATCAGATGATAAAGCTGACTTGAACTCTGAAGATGTTCAGATTTTAATTTAGGTTACTAATGAAATACTGTGTTGTTGTATGTATGTTTCGATTTACCTTGTAATCTGACTACACTTTTAAAATTACTATTTCAAGTGTTGAATGAATCTGCAGATAGGAGTAACAATACACATGATTTTCAAATAACAATACTGGGTAGTTTTTGCTTTTAATATGAAGCTTTTCTGCTCAATCTAAGGCAAAGGGATCAGTACTTGTACTGTATGTTATTATCTAAATCTGACAAAGCACAGGACGGTTTACGTGACCGGAATATTAGCGGTCAACCTCGATAGCGGTTCATAACATAATCGCAAGGTAGAAGCATCAACAGAATTTTAAATTGAATCTGTTTTACCCACAAAGGACTGCCGCTCGCAAATTGCCATATAATAACCGTAAACAAGGTTAATAGAATCTACTTTGAATAAAGTAAAAAATATTCTGGACACAAATTATGAAAATTGCAATATTTTTTCTAACAATGAAAATAAATACAGTGTATAAAATATATACTTTCAAAGACAACCACTAATTTCGTAATTTTGAAATAGGCCTTGGATGTCATGGTTTCAATTTCAGGCTGTTTTTGAAAATATGGTCTTCTCAAATGACGTAGCGTATTATGAAAATTAATGTCTCGTAACTAGCGGCCCACTTTAGCTTTGTACGGGAGAATTTGGATGCACTATCTATCTTTACATGTATAAACGATTCGGTAAATAATCTTTAGGTACTTATTGTTGAAAATGTGCGTGGTATAACAAAGGTATCTGTATCGAGTTAAATAAGATCAACAAATATTGAACAAAAGAAATTCAGCTAAGATGAAATTAAAAACATTGACCAATGACTATCAAACTTTGAGAACATCTTATTTTATTTATTACTTACTTCATTCTTTTGAATGATTAAAAGTACAAGCTAACACTCAAGGAGCAATTTTTAATATGTATTCTGAAACATGTTTGATATAAACATTAAAGCCCCGACTATAAAATTCCAATCTAATGTTCAGTTAATAACCAATAAAATTTAATGTTGACAATGTCATAAGCCTGGCTAAATAGGTTACACATGCTTCGGAATAGTAACATTTTATGACTGACAACATAAAGTGGTGTCATCAGACAATGAATCATACGAATATCATCATAGAACCATCCCACGGCACTCGTCCGGCTGTGGATTAACACAAATGGGTCTAATTGAACCTCCTGCTGCGCTCAAGGAACATGAATCCATTTGCAAAATTGACCTAGTAAGTAATAATAGAGTGCTAAACCTGGTTGAGTGAGTCTACTTTTTTAGAAACAAAGTACCGTGCTATTTAGATCGAGGCCAGTTTCTTGAGAGCTTTTATTTTGCGTTACGTTGAAGATATTATAATTGTTTCGTTGATTAACTGGTCAATGAACTCCGAATATGTTTTTGTAGTAGTTTTTCCTTTGCTTTAAGATTATAGAATTTATATGGGTGAAATATTTCATCCCATTTTGAACATAATCTTGAACTAGTATTATGGATTCCCATTAGGGAGACGCCTGAATCAGTTTACTAAATATTTCATCATCAATGAAGGGCTCTAGTGATCTTTATTTATGGAAAGTTAATTGTTTGCCTCACTAGGACTAAGGCCAAAACTGAACTTTTTTCACCGAAACGTGCTGGTTCTCTTACGATATTTCTCTTCATCACAATAAAAAGCACAAAGGAAAAAAAATTACGCTTTAGCAATTTTTCCATCAATAACTACTAGCGAGATATAATAAATAAAGTTAATGGCTTCAATATATCCTACAAAACACCGTCTAGATATTCGCCGTTTTAGATTTTTTTATCATGAAGGAAGAAAAAAATTTACGCGCCCATAAAAAGCTTTGAGTAAGGAAGGATGTCTTACTTAAACAAAGAAAATCATGAAATAAAACTGGTATTTCAATACCAGTTTCCCAACCATCAAAGCTTTTTCACCATTAACTTTCTGCGTTTTGCCCTGATCGTGTCATTATTTTTACCTTTTGTGAAAAGATATGAAAAGTAAAATGTACAACTATAAGTTTCCATTAAAACCATGGGTAGCAAAGACAATATACCTACTTAATTATTTTGATGATATAAAGCAAACAACAGAGAGACATCAATATATCACATATCAGTCGTTAGCGACCGCAATTTGAGAGCTCAAATGGGTTAAATTAGGGTAATCTTGATTGATTATAATATACAGCTGTAACGTGGTGCATTACCATGCCACCTTGTTGCCTCATTCTCATCTCATTTACCATTCTCGCCTAAATTCGAATATATTCAATTTTGGAATTCAGTCAACAGTCATCCGTCATTTCGTCCATTTTTCTAGTCACTTTTGCCTCACCTCTCGGCCATGCCGGCCGAGTTCCAAATTTCTGTGTAAATTATATTATCAAATGTCAATTATAACCTAGCCTTGTCGACAAATACATATTTTACCAAATACATATTTTACCAAATACATATTTTATCGTCTGTGTTTCTACCTGTGTTTTCATCTTACTATTTTTCATCGAGTTATCTTCTTCTTGTCGATGCCTTGCAGGCGCGCCCCTGTTCAGGGCGCGCCGCGGGCGTGACACAGCTATGCGTAAATTGATATTTGATTCGAGATAGAGTAACCTAGCTACATTATGAGGACGATCTAAGATTCTCGTCCTATACCCAGGAAGGATGGGTTTTGGATAAGACAACGTAACTACAAGGGGTATGTTACACAAAGCTACTATACAAAATTATGACTATTTAAGTGCAGTCATACAACAGTTAGTTAAGTGAAACTTCTGATTATTGTAATACATATTATGCTTACGCCTGGTACAATTCAATAAAACTGGAGGTAATGTCTAGAAGGCCAAGCAGTGGGACCTTTTGGAGGTAATGGGATCGCAGACTAAAAAAAACGATAACTTCAGAACCCTGAATCTTGGTCTACAACTTGTATGTTATAAGAATAATAAGGTGGGCTAGGCTTCAGTAAAATTTTAAAAAGAACACAATACTTCAATCTTAATAAGAGTATAAATAAAAAAAATGTGGGAGGCAAAAATGTTTTTATACTCTAAGACTTGAATAAACTTCACACAAACACACATACAAAACTACATACACATTTTTGAAATATATTTATGTGAAATGCATATTTTCGTTTTATGCAGAATATGACACAATCGAACAAAAAGAGATGAAAGCATGGCTCCATGCAAGACAATTTTATTACAGCCTCAAAAAAAAGGACAAAAGGGCGTATAAGTACAATGAGTCATAACGTTAGACAAATTTTACGACACCCCCGGGAGTTCTGATGTTTTTATCTTCTAGGCACTAGCTACTGGAATTTAGTACAAAAACACAATAGATGTTTTGTACCTGCAGTTCATCTTCTTTAAGCTTAGAGGGAAGTTAGTCAATTAGTATTTTTTAAGAAATAAAAATAATACACAAATTTTCACATTTTGAATGTCTTTAGACAACAATAATATGTCAAGTCAAACTGCCGATTCGCTGTAATGTTTACACCTGGCGCTGAATAAAACATGCTCCAAGACAATGTGAGATTGATTACAGAAACCTAATGAGAAATCTGGCTACAAGAAAATGCCTCGTGTAATTGTTATCAACAGAGCTACCTACCTACGTTAATATTAATTTCACACTCGAGTCGAGCGTACACTGAAAGGAAAAGAGAGTTGTACAGTCAAAAGCACGCTACGCTGAACATTTTGAACTTTCATGTCAAGGAGAGAAGAGCGATGCGAGAGTTCAGCTTGCCTTACACTTGACCATACCACACGATTACAATCTACTGAGGATATACTATGTCCATAGTATTCTAGACTTGAACACATAAATACATTAAAGACAAGTAACTCAAGTTTCTTCGTAGATCTTGTTGAAATGATTTTTGTACGTAGAATTTTATCAAAGAGTAATAATGAAAAACAACCTACTGTAGCTGACCAAGTGTCCAAAACTGAAAAACTGCGTGTCTTGCACATTTTCATGTCAGATATTTCTCATTTAAAGCTAGTAATTTTAAAAGACTTCCTCCTGCACAGTAGAAATTTCTTTACTTCGGATAATAAGCTGAAATTGTAATATGTGTTTCACAATAACGTACTGTTCATACGATTTGGCTTTAATGTGCCGCAAATATTGTACAAAGTTTACTGTTTTAATTGTAAATTTGACTCGAGCTTAATATTAATAAACTTGCTCAGAAAGTACGTTTGAGAGTCGTCATTTACATAAAACGGCGTCAAGAGGGCTGTTGTTTTCAAACTTGATATTAAGTTAGTTTTATTTCCAGACATTGTTATATTTCTTCATAGTTTTCAAGAGATAGAATGACATATTGTATCACATAGTAATTTATTTACCAAACTCTACATTTAATGTCTTTAAAACCACAAAAATCTATTTTCGATTTCACTATAATATTAAAAGTAACCTTTATTAGCTAGAGATCATAGGCCAAATTGTATACATTATGCAATCAAGTGATCGACAGCCGAACTGGATATAACCATCTCAATATCTTCATTTGGTGTTACACAATCTTCCTCAGATATATCACGGACTCATTCATTAGAGCTAACTTTGATCTCCTCTTAATTACACAATGAAGCAACACTTCATTAAATTGTCACTCACTCGGGGCTTTTTTTCGTAATAGTCCACGTTTTGTTAGCTTGTGAAGGGCTTTCATCATTTTGAGAATGTTTGTTAACAGCTCATATATGCCCGAGCCTATCCTGATTCTTTTTTTTTTTTTTTTTTTAATTGACCTATGCTTGAGTCGAAAAGGTACGACGGATCAAGCTTCACCGGACTTGATACCCTGATTTAGGGTGAATAGGCCTTAGTTGACCACGCTGGCCCAGGCTTCGCAAGTTCGCACACAACCTTTGAATTACTTCTCAGGTGTATGCAGTTTTCCTTCACCGTAAGAGCGTCGATTAAACGTAGGTATATATGAATTCGAAAAACAAAACTCAATGGTACGTGCCAAGGCTTGATCCAACGAACTTCCGAATGGGTGTCAACGTCCCTAGCTAGCACAATTTGGCCACTGACGCACTTACATCATGAACGATACTTGTAAAATATATAAATACTTCGAATCTTGTACCTGTAACTTCATAGGCGAACAATAAAGCTGGTAACTGATGTAGTGCTGCTAATAAATTATCTACTTACTTTAGTATGCATAAATACCTTACTGCCAACTACTTGAACAATTTCAACTAAGTAGTATAGTGTGGCGTCCTGTGACCGGGTCTCCAACATAGTTTCCTGCCAGTGCCGCCAGCGTCCGGCAACCGCACGCCCGCACTCGCGGAATAGAAAATAGTTTTAAAAGAGGACTCCATCGGTATTCAGTGCAGAATCCTGGCCAGTTCCAGCGAATTTCAATTTATAAAGCTGTACCACTTGTTTACGATCCCTGAAAACGAGATCTGTGATGCTGGCTGGCAAAGGAATAAAACTTATTCATCGCTAACATGGGAAAGAAAAGAAATTATTTTTTTTACGTTCAATTTATTATGTAACTGAAATGAGTTTAACCTAAACAAACCAACCTAATTTACGTAATAATAATTATGTTTTGGTTTTATTTTACACCGAGCAGAAACTTTTTTGCTTTTAAAATAAATAAAATCCTACATCCGAATTGATAAATTTATTTCACCAATTTGGCAATTTTATTTATTTACTAGCTGTCTGCCCGCGGCTACGCCCGCGTTGTTTTTCGACTTTTCCGTGCACAGTTTCCCGTAGGATTGGATATTTTGCCGGGATGAAAAGTATCTAAGATGTTGACCGGGGATATAAGGTACTTACCATCATACAAAATTTTATTTAAATTCATAATAATAATATAATAATAATAATAATTAATTATTAAAGTCTAACAAAATATAAATAATTGTACAGCCTTAATTAATTACTAGTAGTTTCGGAGATTACCCCGTACAAACAGACAGAGAAACAAAAACATGAAAAAAATCTGGATAATGTTCTATATCACTTCTTACACACGTTACATTCCCCTGACTCGATTTTTAGCATTCTTTTTCTATGTACAGATTTTCGACCTCTGCAGTTTTATTATATGTATAGATATAACATTTATTGTACACAAGAAAGTTACATAATTACAAACATAAAGAACGACGACACAACAGGTACTACTTATTTCTAAAGAAATGTCTTCCAGTAGATCTAGAGGAAGATATAAAGATTTTTGTCTTTTTTTAGAAGTTTACTGTAATGATGACTTCACAAAAACAAAAACAACCAAGTCATTTAAATGAGAAAGAATAAATAGAATAGGTACTGTACCTAAATGAAGTTGAATAAAAAAGACCATTGTCTTATTGGCATGCTATCTATTGTATAAACGAATCTAGTTCACAATAAAGATAATGCCATTGGTAGTGGCTCGAGCGATAGAATAGAGAAGAATTGAAAGAATTGAATAACACTCGGTAACATTGGGATCGTTGTTGTTTATCATTCTGTTTAAAACAAAACCAATACCACTTTCAAAAGACTTAATAACAAATTTGTTATTGTTAATAGTTCCGATTATGATGGTGAAGATCAAGTCAATTATTTTGGCTTTGGTACTTACACAAAGGCAAAAATAAAGTAAATAGCTTTTGTGATATATTTTGTTTTACAATAGCATCTTCAGTGTTTATGGACAGCTCTGAAAGGCATCTTTAAATTAAAACACACCAGCCTTATAGTCTTGGCTCAAACTCGACCAGCAATAAAAAGTCCAAATATTAGACAATGATAACAAACTTTACGACCAAGATGATGGGAGATGGGAATAATTTTATAGGGTAAAAATGGGTCATATCGTGGAATGAGACGTTGGCTGGCCTTTTTATTTGCTCGTTGTCAGCGGGCTTTGTTTGTACTGGGTGACTTTCACCATGTAATGTGGTGTCGTGTTGCTTTACCTGGTATGAAGGAAGGCGGTAATAAATTACGAGGTGTGGACGAGACGGACGGAGATATCATAACTTTTTTCTTCCCAGTATTGAATTTGTTTAAACACACCTGTTAAAGTCGTGATCTGAGACACAATATTATTATTATTTGATTTCTCGGTATCTACACCTCGATCATGCCACAAAAATTTACTTTGAATTCGATGTATTGCTCGTTGCAATTTGCTTGAACTCAAGGCTAGTTAAAATACTGGCTACGACAGAAAGACGGGTATTTAAACGGCAATGAGAACAAGCCGTGAACGTATAAATTACAAATTTAATGAACAGTTTTATTCGCATTATACAACAACCATCTTTCAGCCGCAGAGGCTTCTTTATTTAACGACATTGTCGTCGAAAACATTGTTCTGTGACAAAATTTTCTGGTAGTTTGCTCTTAATTACTATAATATCATTCGCGCTCTCCTTTGCCTGGGAGCTCCTATTATTCTCATTCACGGTTTGTTGAACACCTTAAATGGCAACATTATTTTCACCATTTCATTGTGCAAAATTTCATTTGGTTTGCCATGAGGCATTCTGATTCCTTGGCTGTGTTACACCGCAACGTCATTTTCGAGTTTGTATTTGTACGTGGCGGAATCACTTGTTGGTCGTAAAGTGGTGTGTTTTGTGACATCTTAATGAAGGTTCGGGTTGGAGGGAAAGGTAGAATTTTCCTTAATTCGATTTTAATTGTCTGAGTCTGGTTTATAGTAACAGTTAGCAGGATGCTTGACTTTAATTAGATCTAATATTTTGTACCTATGCCTAATTTTATGCCACATAACTCACATTTTTATTATTACTGTAATAACTTATACAGAAATAGTCTTCAGAGCTAAACACCTTCGCAATACATGGTACGAATAGGATGCTATTTTTACCATTTCCAACGGAAGGGAGGACATTTAATTTAATATAACAGATGTTCTCATCTCGAGCGGTCACGCTTCGTCGCGAATCCTTTGAGTTTGTCACGGGCCCTCAAAAGAAAACTGTCAACAAAGGATTGTTGTTCCAAGTGTGATCAAAGTTGTATAAACAAGCTACACAATTGAGCGTGGAGGACGCTGTCCGTTCAACTTTTCTTGGAAGATACGGGCGAAATGGTCTTTTCAAAAATAGTGTCCTTAGTGTTAATGCTATTTTACAGGTATTGGGTATTATGAAGAGTGTGATGATTGTAGCATTTCGTAAATACTTTTTTTATGTTTCGTGTACGTTATAATTTTTGTACATAGGTATAGTATATTCGTCTTAGTAGAAGACGTCTTAGAAGATAAATGATTCTCCTACTCTCATTCTAATTGCAATCCTCAACAACCGTTCTTTTTCTCCATTAATAGGACGTACATTTTCATTAATTATTGTTTAATAGTATTTCAATTTAATCATTCAGCAAACTTCTATGTTTAAATATATTGGAGCTGTTAATTTTGCAGTTGTTATTTCAACGAATGGTGTCTCCCGAAAATTATGTCTGCAACCGCAACTTTCCTGTTTGTTAACTCTTTCAGTCTTGGTGGTTAGTGTCACTAACCACCTCTTTCAGAATTTTTAAATTAATACCCACGCCATCTAGATACAATCGGTTGAATAACTTTGAAAGTTCGAACCATGCTTGCTAACATGCGACCGCTTGGAGGTATACTGAATGAATGACAGTTCATTTGTGTTCAAATGAATATTACGATGATGTACTTATATTCGCGTGTGTGATAAAAAAATATGTGGAACGGGTAAGTAAGCTTTTTTCGTTAATGTTTTATGCTCAATATATTCTCATATATCTATTTTATACATATTTACATAAAAATACTTCTACTTTTGAGTTTTCGATGTGTATTCACTATGAACATATAGTGGTTAGTAAACTAACCACCGTGACTGTTGTGGGTTTACGGTCATTATCTACATGAAACTTATGTACGTTACTATAAGTGTCTTTTTCGTTTATGTATGTAAAGTATGTCGCGCCGGAAATCTCAGAATACTTGTTGGAAGACTTTTCTTCAGGCAGCTAGAGTAATTGTATAGATGAGGGTGACAAATATGGTACAGAAGATCAGCCAAATAGATTGGTGCTAGGCGATTTCATTGGAGAAGTTGAAGTTCAAGACTGTGACAACTTCGATTCTGATGATGACCTCCCTTTGTCTAGCTTAGTCCACCTGAATCCTGATTCTACAGAGTCCAACACCATAAATTCCAACAAACCGACTATAAAAGCTCCAAAATAGAAGAAGAATTTTATAGGATGGACATACCCGGTGAGATTTTCGGAATGTGTAGGAATAACCGATCATATTCTTAGCATGGAGAATATTACACCTCTTATACTATTTCGCATTTTATGGACAGAGCATTTACAGGATATTTTATGCTTTCACACTAACCTTTACGCCACTCAATCTACTGCAAAAAGACAAAATTATGGCTTGGAGAACGGCGAATTCAAGAAGAAAGTTCTTGCCTACGCTCAAAGAAGACAAGTATTTACAAAGAGGCGAACATGATTACCTAATTAGTGACACAAAATTAAGTTTGCAGAAATGGAAAGACGAGATCTGTATTTGTTTTGTAAAATGATCCTAAGAATGTTGGAAAAGTTAACCGCAGAGAGCACGATGGTACCAGCGTTGAAGTGTCCTGCCCAGAAGCCGTGAAAGACTACAACGCTTATATGAATTTCGTCGTCAAATTCGATCAACTCAAAGGAAGTTATGCTGTTGACAGAAAATCCCACAAGTGGTGGCATATAAGCGTATACCAGGGTCTCCTGGCGCCAGCATATTTCAGAGACAAAGGAAGGCACGAATCAAGAAACAGCAATCGTATTCCGCGGCCTCTCCTCCAGGACCTGCATTCATAAAAAGTCACAAGCCTACAGTACCTCAGGAAATCTATCTAGAATGCAGTCGCCATCAATTTGAGAGAAGCACTTCGAGAAGATGCTGCAAATGTAGTACTAAATCATCCCCAGTGCGTACTATATGGCAGTGCAATACACGCAAAGGAAAGACATATTTTTCCAATTTTAATAAAAAGTGGTTGAACGTTAGTTTTTCCTGTGGTAAAGTTCATTATAACTGATATAATTAATAAATAATAAACGTAATTTATCGTAGTTTTGTTTGTATCAATAGTCATGGTGGTTAGTGTTACTAACCACCTCATTCCTCGAAAGCCTTAATACCTAGATTTTTTTTTCCTGCTTTCTATGATATTTGAGCTGTAAATGATGCTAAAAATAATATATAAATGCTCAAAATAATTTTACTGTAAAAGCGTGACTGAAAGAGTTAAAAAAATAAAATCTTCGCTCTGTTTTAAAGCGACGTTTATATTTTAAAACGTATCCGATGTTTGTGTTTCAGGGGAATACATATTAACCTACCGTCATTCTAAATATTTTCGTTGTTTTAATTGAGTTCTTTCAAAAACAATGAATGAATTAATTCATCATGGTAAAGCTTGTGTTATCGTGTGAAGCATCGGTCGAAATAAAAGCATTGCGTTTGCTTTCGTGTGCGTGGTGTATAATTTTATACTTTCTACCGAGTTGAACATTCACAGAAATAATTACACGCCTACTGCTTATCTGAACAGTGCTTTGACAGCTCTATATATAGGTAGGTACGTTCGACAATTTTTTTTTACATTTGGGCTAGAACAAAAGCCACTGGGAAAAATATTCTATTAACTATCCTGTTTTCTCAATAGGGTATTCTTATCTCAACACTAGCTTTGCGCCGCGGCTCCGCGCGCGTTTACAGTTTTTCCAATACCTATTTTTGGATTGTTTTCATCTTCTATATTGTACTATTCAAATTCATTCATGAAAGAATAATCTTTAGACGAGTAATAACCATTAAAATTAAAATTGTTACCCGACCGCATTTTAGTAACGCAAAATATAATTTATTTACGAGAAGTTCCTTTCGGAAAAGTAAACAGATTTCGTACTTCAGAAAGCAAGATAATCCGTTGGTGTCAGGTTAATTTTAGGCACTAATAATGTCAACAAAATTAAGAATGCTAATCGATGTTGTTAAGGTAAGTGAAAAATGGATCCAGCTTTTTGAAAAATACCTTTTTGTTGATAATTCACAATCATGAAATAAGTACAGTAAGACAAAGCATGGCAATGTTTTTTTTGTTGGTTAAAAATACGCGTTTCCAATACAGAGAATTAACAAACTTTTAACAAGCCGTGCTGTCAATCATGACGTTGCGATGGCTGTTGTTTCCAGCCCGGTTGCGCTAAAAAGATAATATTTTGGTCTGTTTAAAATTCATGTTTTTGTTATTCAATGGGATATGCAGATTTGGAGTTCTACAGCGTGTATTTTCAAGGTAGGGGTGCGGAATGTGAAAAGCAAAAATAATAATATAAGCAATTTTTGTCGAATTCTTTTTTTTATCCAGGCATGATAAAAATACAAAATTTACTTTATTGCACAAAACACTTTTTTTTCTGGAATATACAAAATGTGGACTTGTTACTAGGCGTTCTAATTCGGAATAATATATTCTACATTTTTTTTTCTTTTTTCTCAACCTGAATTAATATAGGTAAAAAGTAAACACAATGAGCATGAGCTTTAGTAATAATAAAAACTTTGAAAGAAAATCTTTACAACCTTAATAAAATTTATTCAAAAGTAATATTTTCACTGCCAAAATAATTTGAAACTCGTAAGATGAAACACAATAGTTGATATGGTAATATAATAAAAACAGAGAATTATTATGATAACAAGACAGTAATTTATTCCTTCGTTAAGATTCGAAACTGTATAATATTCAGAATCCAACTACTTGTTAGCGATTCAAAATGATTTACTAAGAATTGATCTACATTGTACGTGTAGTTGGTGAAATAGAAAGAAAGTTGAGAACTGTATAATTGAAAGCAGACTTTATAACTGAAACTTTAACTTAATTATTCAGATAGGTACTGAAAGTGGGATGTATGATTAAATAATACTTTAGGTTTAAGTTTGTTATGTTAATTTTTGTTTTATTTATCACATACTACAAGATTATACCCGTTTTTACAATGGTATATAACAAAGGACATCCGTAGTATGATCGTCAATATGTATAAAAATAAAGTATAAAAGAGTAAATAGATTATATAATTCAATTCAATTTCAGGAATAATAAAAAATGCGTATGTCCCAAAATATAAATTTACCGTAATGGTAAATTGATGTCAAAACATAAAAATTATCATAATACTTATATCCAGAAAATCAATATAAAATTACAAAAAAAATGTTATGGACTAACTTTAAAAGCTTTTATCTAACTTGCAATGTTTTTATTTGTATTTAGTGTAAATTGTAATTGAAAAGAAAATAAAAGAAACCTACCCAATAAAGTACCAACTAGTTTATTTACAAACCGCGCGAAGTTTTTATAATCATAATATGAATTGTTTATGAGGTTATAAGATGATAGTTAATTTTTTTAAAGAAAAAAATATTTTCTTCTTGTTAGAGCGTTTAAATAAAAGCTTTTAAAAAATATTTTGCATTTAAAAAATATTTTGCATTTAATTTATTCTGTTTTGCCATAACTTATGGTATAGGTAACTAAAACATAAGACTAGAATAATAAATTTTCTTACCAATTTAATTATTGTCTTCACAGTAGTGAGGGTTATAAGAAATATTAAAATGCGATGCGGGTTCGAGTCCTTGAGTCCAGCTCGAGCTAAATGTTTTCTATGTTTCGCTACGATTTAAAATAACATTCTCTGATACAATTGATAATAAAAGAAATAAAATCTATATTTGAAACATATTATATAGGTACATGATTATTTCATTTTTATGTTACACCAATAGATTGCTTCATAAAAAATAGATTTTGATATCTTCATGTATTAAAATAAAAAGCCTGAAATACGGTTTTCATCAGTATTGATCTATCAGGCCTTGGCCGCCATCAATCACGTTGGGCAAACATTCGTCCATTATATTGAACAAACAGGGACCCTTGGACCAACTCAAATATTTCTTATTAACTTTCGAACTACTATTATAAAAAAAAACATACGCGTCGAATTGAGAACCTCCTCCTTTTTTGAAGTCGGTTAATAATATACTACATATACCGCGTGTTTCATAAAGTCATAAAGTACAGAAATAGCTAATATTTTTCATCACAGTGACTGAATACGATCTTCTATACGAATACAGACTTTCAGATCTGCCGAGGAAACTCCACAGGTCCGCATCTTTTGTTCTTTCCTCTTTAAAAAAATAATAATTTATCATCACAATACTGCTTATTATTATTTATTAATTAATATAACAAAGAGTGCAAACAAAATACTTATACAATTAGAGGAAGGCAACCAAATCAAAGGTCAAAAATAGAAAAAAAGAATACAAATAAATTATAATATAACCAATTAATCTAGCACAACTGGCAATCGACTAGAGCAGACTGCCCCTCTAACATGCCCGGTCCACGTGTGACAGACATAATTATGTCCTGCGTATTCTCTTATCCTATTGGAGGATATTTCAATATGGCGAGTTTTTTGACAGTTAAATGTGCGACAAACTTTTATCATAGCACTGCATGTTACGGGGGTCTTCACTGGCTCAGCTGGCCAAGTCAATTTGTATGGAAAGTAAAACATAAAAAAAGAAAGGGCGGTTTAGTAATTTATATTATGTAACTTGTGACACAGATTGCACTCACCCTCTAGGGTGCAGTTGAGCTCTTTCCGAAACAAAACTTCTAATATTGATAAGATAGTTTCAACTCACCATAAATCTACAAGTTTCATTACTTTAAACCGACGGTAAATAAAAACATACATAGATTCGCTATGAAAGCCATAGTCCTTATATCATAGTCCCTGGTTCAATTTATTGATCGGCTTCGGTTCAATTTACTACGGGTACACCTAAAGCACTTAGCTCGCACTATCCTACCTTTGGACACCTTTGGAGCAGTGAAATACTCGTATACTATCACACCTACGCTCTGCGCAGGATTGCCTTGGCGATATCATTCCTTATTGGTTAACAATATCCGTTGTTCTCGTATTATGCCACGTTGCCATGATATTCCTTGTTGCCTTGATGTCATAATGTCTCTTCCGTGTTCTGATGTATAAATGTAAAATAATAAAAAATAAGAAATATAACTTAGTTCGTATTTTACATAAAGATACGTTCTTTTTTATAACGGGGGTCATCAGTATTATAGTAAAATCACAGGGAACTAAAATGAAAACAGCTTTGGGCCTTTTACATGCATAATAAGTTTTTCGGTACCTACACAATTTCATAGGTAATTAATTATGAAACTCCCTATCTAATCTTCTGTGTTTGTTAGCAAATAATACAATGCATGCCAACTGTAACACGCTATGTTTGCTTAAATCATTAATGTTGCTTATGTATTCCTAAGATTAGATTTACAAAGAGTTACTAAAACAAACATTTAGATAGGATGTAATTTCTTGCCTTAAAACTGTGAGCATTAGGTTGCTATCGTTCTGATAGCCGTAATGCCTACGCAAGAGGCAATGGAGACGTCTCTCCTGCGATAATGACCGTTGCTGGCTTTATCTGCTATCGGTATCCATTATTTGTCCTGTATAAGGCTGGATATGCTAACAGAAGGTGCAATCAAAGGCTAGAGGCATATTTATTATATTATATAGACTAGCTATTTGCCTGCGGCTACGCCCACGTTGTTTTCCGTCTTTTCCGAAGTAATTTTAAACTATCCCACGGGAAATCTTTAATTTTCCGGGATTAAAAGTATCTAAGATGTTGACCAGGGATGTAGAGAAACTCTATGCAAAATTTCATTTAAATCTGTCTAATAGTTGCGGAGATTAGACCGTACAAACAGACAGAGAAACAAAAAAAAGAAAATTATCTGGATATGTTCTATTTCACTTCTTACATCCTCCTGAGTCGGACTTTATTTTTTTTTACTATGTGCAGACATTTGAACTCTACAAAAATTTATTTTATATTATAGTGGGATTTGACGTAGCTCTACTACAACTCGTTGGTTATCCAATTCTTCTAGATAGGAAATCTAGACTACCTATTTATTATTCTAAGATACCAAAATATCTCATTAATGTCGACATTCGTCGGTTGGTCGTTAAAAGACATTAAAGGTATAAATAAAATAAAAACTGAAAAGTTATAATTATTTACAAAAAAACCCTGAAAGATGCAAAACTGACAAATTATCAAGAACAAAAGCGCGAACCCCTTTTGATTCTTAAAAAAGGGATGAAGTTTAAACATTCCGAATTTGTATTGTTCCATGGAGCTCAAAAATTAATGATTCAAGAGAAGAAACAGAGCATTGATCTCAAACGGACCGGCGCCGGACCGCATCCGGCAAATAATTAAAACTTTTACAAGAAGCAGTGAAATGTGGAAGAAAGAAATAAATTTTCTACCCGAACGCACACTCTCGTTTTTATCCTTCTGCCTCGTGATTTATTCCTTAGACTCTTTTTCTGTCAACATTATTAACTCGATGGCATCTTGATCTTTATATCTATCAATGTAATGCTCTTTATTCAAAGACATTTGTTTAACCGGACTGAAAGAGACGATAGGTTTTGGCGCTGGTATTAAAATGTTCAGTTTTTGCTACGTAAACTGTCAGTTTGACACAATTTCTTGCTGATTCGATGAGTTTTTTTCAATTCCAATTGCTATTTTTAAAAACTTTACGAAATTACAACTTATTAGAATTTAATGTTTTTAGAGAGCCTTTGAGTTTGAGGTTCTTAGAATCGAGTCGTTTTTAAAAGATCCATGTTTAATCTTATTAAGAAGTGAAAGAGGAAAGTATAGATTAAAGAGCTTTGGCTAGTGAATTTTCCTCTAAAAACCTTTAAGGCAAGATTACAGTAAAGGGATATTACTGAGGAATTACGGCGGCTGCCCTCACCCGGGCTTAGTCAAAGCGGAGTCAAGGCTAGAACTGAAATAGAAATGTTTTATCTGTAAAACATCACTGGAAACGAACTGAACTTTTTGACTCGTATTAAAAAATATGATTTTGTTAAAAAAAACAATACGCGACTTTGTGCTATAAATAACTGATACGATACTTACAACTTAAAATAAATAAAAGAAGCTGAGCTATAATATTCCTATAAATCTTATGGTTATATTTGGAATAGTAAACATGTCCGAGAACCGAAAACCAAGAATTAAAAAAGTATCAACAGATGAAAATAGGCTATTTTGTTTTCCTTCTTATGTTTTTGTATGACAATTAATTTTAGACGTATGTTATTTTTTACCGGAACATTTTAGGTAAGTAGTGAAAACTTAGAATCATGGTCTAAGAAAACAAAGTCTTCCATTCGGACCACGTGGCTGACACAAGCCTACGTCATTTTGCGCTGTTCATCCTTGTCTATTAACACGCATTCGACTGGTTGACTTGGGGTCTCTAAATCTTTGTCTTTCAGGGTGTAATAAAGACATTTAAAGCTTAATTAGTGTGGTCAGTTAAAGGAAAGAGAATTTATAATGCAAATAGTATATTTTAGAGTTTTGAATGACTCTGCTATGGTTGGAGAGTGTTTCTAATTTATATGAATAGTATTTTTGTGAGACTAGTATTCGACTTAACTCATTGTGAAGGCTTTCATGTGGGTGTGGCTATACACTAGAAGTTATAATCTTATCAGGAACTCTCTTCATTAATAAAAATTGTGTTTATTTTTCCACTAGTTGTCCGCACGTGGCTACGCCCGCATTATATTTTGACTTTTCCGTGCAGTTTCCCGTAAGAATGAGATATTTTCCCGCGGTATAAGCTATCTAAGATGTTGACCGGGGATATAAGATATCACCATGCAAAGCTTCATTCAATTCGGTCTTACAGTTTCGGAGATAGCCCGTACAAACAGATAAACAGAGAAACAAAAAAAGAAAAAATCTGGATATGTTCTATATCGCTTCTTATATCACACTGACTCGATTTTTAGATTTTTTCTTGTAGTAAGTATGTACTTATGTTCGACCTCTACAGTTTTATTATATAGATTTTGAAGAAGTAGCAAATCATTGAAACAATAACAAAACGAATTACCGCAAGACCGTTCTCGTTTTAAAAATAAAGTAAAGTAAAGGTGCGTACACATTGCGGGCGGAACGGTGTCGGATTACGGCTATAATTGCTCAGGTCCACCGGTGAATGTATGGCTAATGCAACAGTTTACGCATCAGCTAATCTGCAAATTGGTGCAGCTTTGTCGGACACCGGTCGGACTGACGGCATGTCTGCATTCAGCTTTATGGGATGTTGCTAGTTGGTTGAGGAAGCGGTTTCGATTGTGCATCTAATTATAATCTATGGTATTCAAGATTATTCATAACTATTTTTATTGTTTGGGCTTGCTTTTGGATACAATCAGACCCACATAGATGGCAAGATGACGCCGAAGATGGAGTGAATTCGTCCAAAAAATGCCTAAAACAAATTTCCATTAGCACTTAGTTTTATTTGTATTATTTAGCTGTATTTATCTATTTTATAATTAAAATCACAACTGTATCCTTTTCTTCAATATTTCCCATAAGTTGGTGTGCAAGAACTAGAGATGGCGCTACGCATCACGAAAATTGCAGACCAAACATTTTACTTTTACGGAGTTTTCTAATATTCTCAAGCTAGTACAGAAGTTGCGTTGCACCTATTGTTATGTGCATCGAGAAACAAAATTGAATTAAAACTATTTAGTGAAAAGTCTCTCATAAAATCTACAGGTACTTGTGTCTAACTGTGGATATCAAGGTGTATAAAATCGAATATTTGAAATAATCCTGAATAATACTGGCTGGCAAAAAAACGAGCATAGACTCATGGTGAATGCATCTTTATGGGTTTTATTGTTGGATGGGGTTACAGTCCTGGTACTTTTCATATCTATTTACATAAGCACTATTAACTGGTCCTAGACAGCCCCTACTTTTGTAATATACTAGTCCCAACTTGTAAGACGCACTTTCATCACCACGTTTTTGCCCTCTACCTTCGCCAGTGTTCTTTCTGTATTTGTTATCTTTGTGTGCAATAAATTATTCAAATGCGTGTACATTTTAGCTATTATTTGTATTCCACTAAGACTTTTGCGGTTTTCCTTCTGTGAGCTTATCTCCTCAATACAACGACATGCAGCCACAAATGTATAGTTGAATAAAATGTGGTTATTAAACATTCATCCAATAGTAACATGAACCCGGAATTATTATGAGTAAAATCCTTAAAGCGGCCGCACTTGTGGTGAATTCAAAAACAATTCAAACGATCTACTCTTTGAACATTTTCATACAACACGAATTCTGAGGTTTCTTTGTGCGAAATATTAATTCAGAAAATTATTATATTAAATTTTATTCGTCGAAATGATGAAAATTTATATCTCGCTGGCATGAATAATTCGGAAATTAATCGTGTATTTAAGTAAATGACTTTTTGTTTGATTTCTTTTTTTGTGTTAAAAGGAGTAAAAAATATTGAAAATACCATTTATCAATTTAGCTATTATATTTTAGATAAAAATATTAATTAACTAAATGCAGTATAGAACAGAACAGATTAGCACAATTCTTTATTACTTTTTTCAATTACAAATAAGTAAACTTTATTGTAAAGAAGAAGGCAAACAATAAAGTCTATTTCGATGATAAAGAAAAAACGTTGAGACTTTTTGTAGGCAACTTGAACGTTAAGCATTTCTAAACTCTCAGTCTATAAAATAACATCCCGTCAAAGTTGAGTCTTCGGCAAGTTGAGCAACTACTCGCTCAATTAAAATACGTTTAAGGTCTACGCACACCTGGCCGAGATAAACATCGAAACTATTGTGAAACTCGAGAATTTCGAACCTCAATTTTGACAACAAAAAGGCCATAATCGATTTTGGGTGTACAAAGGGAGTATTATATTTGTCAAGTCGACTGTACGCACGTTGTTTGCGGTAGAGATTATTTCGGATGAAAAGAACGAAGGCAAAACACAATCCTGTGAATATGGTTCGTAATTGGAATCTGAACAGGGCTCTTCAGGCTTTTTAATTTTTTCCCGGATTGATAAAAAAATTACCTTCGGTTGACATTTGTACGCATCTGTCTAGAATATTATAATGTTATAGTTAATGAATAAACAATATACAATGCAAGAAATTATAAAAATCTATGTATGTACCTAGCCTAATACCAGTTTTGCGGTGTCTATAAAAACAGAAGCTGAAGTAATTGAATTTGGAATAAATAATATAAAAATAAATGTACGAGACTTTAATGCTTAGCAACTAATAGTCCTTTTGTACATACTAAATGCCAAAACTGTTTCGTTTCAGCGCGACCCGAATCAAGCTAAAAGGTTCCCAGAATAGTATATTTCATTACAAGTGCGGAAAGGCTGTCATTGCAAAGAGTTCCGACAAATGTGTACCCGAGCCGAGGCGCAGCCGAAGGCGAGGGTAGACAGTCGGAACGAGTTGCAATGACGGTTCCGCACGTGTACTGAACGACTATTTTTAATACAGTTGCGAAAAAATGAAGCAATTTAATAAAATAATAAAAACATAATTAAAAAAAAATGACGCCAACCGTAGAATATAAGCAGAGATTTTTTTTCTTCACCCATTCTGGTAGACAAAGGGAACTATGCCCATACAGCCAAGTCTTAATTTTTTTTTATTGATATGAAATGAAAATGAAATTTAATAAGATGAATTAAAATGAAACCTAACCTAACTCATTCAATCAAATCATTAAATCTGATATTTAACAAATTAGTAGCTTCTTTTTAGAAATATACGTATTTGCATGAATCATAAACACTTCTATGAATTTTTTTAGTAAAAACTTCATGGTTGGTTTTTCTTTTTATTAGACATTATTTTGACAGTTGGGAAAGTAAACGCACGTGTGCGGGAAAGGTAAAAAAAAGCACGCGTGTGTAATAGCCCACTTCCCGAACGCTATACGACCCTGCAATACGCCACTTTTTGAGCAACTGTATTAAAAAATAAATACCTGGACGTTTGATCTAAATTTAAAAGAAACGGATATGAATGCTTTATTTCTTTTACTTACATTTTGAAATACCTACAAAAAGAATATAAAGAACATGGCGACGAAAGTAATGAACTTTTAAAAAAATATGACAATCGAAATTCAAAACATACTTTACCTGTCATGAGGAACCCAACGTTTACGAACAAAAAACTTAACCCTCTAATATTGTGGTTTATTGATTAATAGCCACACGAAATGGATAGAAACAGGAAACGTATGGTCATAGAAAAAGCCCCGAGGCAGTTACTCGTCATTAAACTCCGCCGTAGAAGCGTACCAAACCAACCACCTATACTACATAAATTAAAATGAGTAGTAGGTACCTTTTAAATAAAAAAAGCTCAAATTTTCTAATATACTAAAAAGTACAAATATATTATATCCCTTAACCTTTGCCCTTAACTGAAGAAAGTGAAAAAAATATCCAATTTATTTAGAGCAAAACGGTTTCAATGAAAAAACTTTCAGAAGTATTTTCATCTCATCCTATAAGAAACTGAGTTAGTACGTAGTATAAATATATCAAACTCATTCGAAATTATTTTTGTTTAAGCTAGTTACAAATAATCATGTAACCTATCCTATCACATTTATTACATTATTGAAAAGATAAATTTCCACATCTTTTTGTGGCTGCTTTTTCTTAAAATCTTCCATTTATTCCAGTACAATTTGTATCGGTAACTGAAGATGTGGAAGGAATAGGTCAAAAAACGGAGACCACCATAGACAAAATTAGGATTAATTATATGAATTTTCGTCCATGTCATCGGGGATCAGGCCACATGCCTCGGTCCTCCCCACAGTTTAATCTTATGCCAGGTGCTGTTTATCTGATTGTACACCGTAAAAGGGTTTAAATGGACATCAAGATAAGAGGCTGCAGTGAATGTTTTAGACCTTTTTAGGTGTTCGTATAAAATGTTGTGACTTCCTCGTACAAATATATCACTTTGAAGTAAGGAAGGGTTGATTATCATTTTGTTAGATTATGTTTGTGAAAGCACGAAAGAGACATACCTACATGTAAGTATTGCTTTTACCTTTTAATAGAAACCAAAAAAAAAACCTCAAAACTAGCGTTGCAAACTTCTGAAAAGGAATAAAAAACAAAAAGGTACAAGAATGGCTTCCGTGAAATGGCACACAAGAAACAAATGACAACCAATAACTAGACAACAAAACTAAAAAATGCAAAGTTCCAATTTCAAACTGGGGCGCGCAATGACGCGTTGTTGGCAAAAAGCGCACCGCTCATCCCACCGACAATAGGCAGGACCTGAACGTTGCACAAAGCGCAGACATACATCAAACAACAAAAACACTCGTGTCGTCGGCCGCTCCAACGAGCGAACACTATCATTTACGCAACGATTTGTCATCGAGATTCGAGGGCGCGGGGAGGTTTTTGAACGCAGGCCCTTAATATCGGTTCTTGGTAAGGAACGGTGAGAAACAAGTGAGTTTCTGTCTATCCTACAATAAAATTGAATATCTCGTGCTCCGAAAAACAATAAAACAAACTTTTTTTAAGATGCATCTAACTAAAGATTTTCTGTGCACCTAGTATTTAATGTTATATACAAAATTAACAAAATTATTTTATCACTAATAATAAGTTAATTAAGTTAATTTTATCTTGCTTTTTTATGTCACGCATTTCTTTTTTTTTAGATTTAATAGCTATTTTTGTCAAAGAAAAATGGGAAAACTTGGTACGACGATTTTGCGACAAAGGCGTTTATCAAATTTAAAATTGAAACTATTTAATGTATTTTTTTTAGTTTGTTAGCTTATGCACAAGAATTGTCTCTGTCTGTATACATTTTTGATAATTATTAATTTTCGATTTCAAATCGAGACGAAGGTGAGTCTAGTACTCTTAGTAGGAGGTCCGGAAACTGGATTAACGCTTGTCAACTTGATGAACGATGTGCGTAAGTTACACGACAATGGTATGTGGGCATCCGTCCCATTTGCCCCTGGCTCCTCGCCCGATACGCTCCATGGCCATCTATTAATTATGACTCGTTTGGGGGCAAAAAAATCCGGGACACCAAAAATGAGCCACGACCCACACAAGATTAAACATCTGGAATGGAATGATGCTCATATCGCAAACTTATTAGATTTTTTAAAACATAATATTTCATAGCGCTGAAGTACCTAAAATAAATACTACTTAGAAATTATACCTACCTACTTACTATGATGCCTCTCGTTCGGATCTCTTTGACACAAAAGATCTCTCTCGAACGGTAAAATAGTAGGGGGTATTTTAATTACATTTTATGGGCCGAATAGTTTGTGCGTCGAAACTCGAAAGCCCAATTGTTTGAGTTCAAAATGAAAAGCAATAGATAGAGTTTTTACACGCGTCCGAGGGATAGGCACGCGACGGAAGCACCCTGTAGGGATTCCGTTTAAATTTCGAACAAAAGGTACAATGAAACAATAGTTTTAGAGCAAAACATAATTCAAAACTAAATGTGTAAGAATAAGTGTATAGAAATGAAAAAAGAGATCACGGAATGTGATATGCATTCAAATTTAAAGTGGAGCGTAGAGTGTTAAGAGATAAGTCCGGTGAAGCTTGATTGGTCGTACCTTTTCGACAAAAGCACAGGTCAATTAAAAAAAAAAGTGTCAAGAGATATTATTGTGCAGTGCCTTTTCTTTTTGTTGTAGAGTCGCCTTGCCTCCCTCTCAATTGTAGAGCAAAATTGTCGAAACACAAGTATGTCACAAAAATAGTCTGGAGCTTGATATTTTCATCAAAATAAAAACATCCGAATCAGCGTATTAGTGGAATAAAATGCAAGAGAGATTTTCGTATTTAAAACAGACGAACAGACATACGTACAGTGCTTGAAACAAGTTGAGCACCCCCACATAAAAACAGCAATTTAAAATGACCTTGCTGCTAATACTACTACGTGATGGTTTCGGCGTAACTTAGAGGTGTACTGTTCACGATTTATTGTTTAATCAGAAGCACTCACCTACCTTGTATTAAGGCGGTAAATTGTGCCACGAACTAATACCATGGTTACGGTGAAGGAATGTTTTAGTAAGGTCACAGAATACACAGTAAGGTCACCTTGGTAAGAGACCGTGGATTTATTCTGTGCCGAGGTTCGTATTATTGCTTTTGAAATTGGAACCTGAATACATTTTAATAAAGCCGTCATAAATAAGAAACTATCTTCCTTTTACAGTCCACTGCTTGACTAAAGACACCTGTCTCTCTTTAGAAAGGGAGACGAGGTTGTAATAGAAGAAGACAGACAATTAGCGACCAAAATAGCCAAAACCAAAACATCTATTGTTGTAAACTTGCATCGAATTAATAGTGACAGGGTAATTTGTTTTTGCTATCAACTGGTTTAACCAGAAGAAAAATTACCTAAGAAACAAAGGGTTTCACGAATTCCGTCAATTTGTTTTAAGTGGAAACAGTAGACAATTACAGTGTGGTCCCTTAGATATAGTTAGATAAGATGTTGACTTAGATAAAAAAGTGTTATAGTGAACACCTCCTCGTTTTAAAAGCTCGTTTAAATTGCCCACTTTGAGGGAATATACGTGTAAAAAATAAATATTTTTTATCGTCCAAAATAACGAGCTATCTATAAAAACGCCTAAAAAAATGAAACGATATTAAATATTTAGACATATAAAATATACTTTTAACATTAATAAATTAAACCCGAAATATCTTGTTATTCAAATACTTAATGTCTTTTACGATGATAAGAAATAAAAACATTTAATAAGAACTAACCGCCTTGTGACATGGTACAGTCAGACAGAATTTTAAATTCCCAAAATTAATCCTATTAGTATGACACGTCGCAGGTGAAGAACTTTAAATGACATGGCCTGAACTAATCGTATTAGTTTGACTTGTTTTTGTTGTAGTTTAAAATATTCATGATGTAAGTTTTTACTTCTTTTTGTCTATGTCTATGTTTTTGTCAATCGAATTTTCTTTAATATAAGCTGATATCGCTTAAACCTCGCACTTTTCCTTACTTTCTATGAAGAGCTAAGTCAGTTACATTACAATAGTTTATCTTTTTTAATTAGTAATCCATTTTTAGGTTTCTATATGGTGATCCCCAACCCACCTGCCAGTCGTCGTTTATGGCAAACCATTCAAGGGAGAAAAAAGAAGTCTAAGTCCAGCGGTGGACTGTTACATACATACAGCCTGTAATAGTTGTAGGTTTGGTTCCAAGGTTTATTTTCATATCGTCTATTTACTTGCAAATTATTGTAGCGACAGGACAAACTTCACTTTTTATGCGTAACAAGAACAAAGCCAAAAGGCCATAAAAAGTTATTATAGAGGACAAAGTATTCTTACGCTATTTCTGCTACATTCTTAGAATACGGAATCCCACAGGGTAAAACAATTGCGAGACAATCGCATTGCATTCACCCATTTTCTAAAGCTTTGTAACACTTTTGTCATGAACGCAAACAGTAGCGAATGGGTCCCCATTGTTTAATTGAATAGAATAAAGACGTATCTCGAGTTACGCCTTTTTTCGCTTCTCAGTGTGGTCCTAATGACCCAGAAACTGACGCATACAGACCATTTCAATCCATTTGTGTCTATTATTGCTGGGATGGTGAAGATTGATGGCACAATTTTGGAGTCGATGGCACCATTTTATTGTAATACCCTGTTGTACAATGTAAGTTACACGCTTTTAATTCGTAGTTTTGTTGGATTTAAGGTGTGTCGAATGGGTTATAGTATCATTATGAAAAGAGATTTTTTGTATACGATCCGTACTTTAACTCATAATATTTCCCTATCAATTTAAGATTATTTCTGAAAAATACATTTGAGTTGTATTTAGCACTTTAATGCATAGGTACATACTCGTAATAATATTGCTTTTTATTGCTTTATGAACTTAATTGAAAGCTATTGAAAACGCATCTTAATAACCTGTACCTATTCTTGCTTGTGTTTTTATAAACGCATAAAATTTTATTGCTTCATAAATAAAAGGTAAGAGATCGCTAAATAAAATAATTAAGTCACATTTAATTACCCCTTGCGGTGGGCACACGTCGAAAAACGGGCATAAACAAACAAAACATCTCAATATTATTGAAGAAAAGACAAAAGACTTGTATTACGTTTCACAAATGTTACAAGCTTCCAGATAATTTTATTTCCTAAAAAACACAAGAGTGGTGGACATATTGGGCAGTATAACTAAGCTAATCCTAACACACATTCTCACGGGTTTTCTCCACGATTTTAAATTGAGCTTACCGATTTTTCGACCGGTTACCCGTGAAAATGTTTTTTTTTTAATTGACCTATGCTTGTGTCGAAAAGGTACCTACGACCAATCAAGCTTCACCGGACTTGCGGGAGAGCGGAAGAATCTACCCCAAACCGTGAAAATGTGTGTAAGTGCCAATTATAGGTTGTAGTAGCAGTATAGATATAGATAAATTAAATGGCAGCTAACGAGCTCATTTTTACATTGTTTTCCTTCAAGATCAAGGCAGTAATAATACCAGCTTTGTGAATATCTAAGCACGTTTCGGCCTGTATGTATGTATAGAATTAGTGTCTGTGCACTGGTATTTCTATATGAATCTAGTTGAACGTCATACTACGTTTTTTTACTGCGTCAATCCTCTCAATATAAGAAGATGGAAGCAGATTTACATAAACATCAGTCGATCGCGTTTGAAACAACTCTCCTCACAGTTTGAATACATTATGGCCGCGTTCGTTTTTATTAAGTCAATAATTTTGGAATTAAACTGTTCTATCTGTATTCGTGCTGTGTTTTTGGGCCTTTGCGCCTTAAAAAATGTTTCCAATGTTCTCTAGTTCAGCTGGAGGTCCTTTTGATCGTAAAATTCGATTGTTTTATTTGAGTACAAGCCCTTCATTAATGATTGAAAGGTATATAGCACTTTTACGGCCTTTGGTGTAATGGTTGGGGCCGCGTACTCGGATTAATTTATTGGCAAATTTATGTCCTACTTATATTTTATTATATGAATTTTATCATCGTCCCTCTGCGTCCTTTATGTAAGAATTGCATATTATACAGTATGGGAGTCGTAAGATTGTGTCTCCTTTACGACTTGAAGTCTCATAAAACAATCAGTTTTAAAATTTAAATAGACGTGATATTGAGCATTATAAATGTATAAAAAAATAGTTTCCAACAGCTTTCATCATTATCATCATCATCTCATCCGAAAGATGTCCACTACTGAACAAAGGTCTCCCCCAAAGATCTCCACAACTACAGTCCTGCGCTGCCCGCATCCAGCGGCTTCCCGCGACCCTCACCAGATCGTCGATCCACCTTGTGAGGGACCTGCCCACGCTACGAACTGGCTCCTTTGTTATATCTAACTAAAAAAAAGCAAGCGAAGGTGAAATAATGTTCTTATAATGTGTATCTTAATAATTGACCCTTTGTCTTTTATGGTTGCAATGACAGTAAACTTGTTAATGACCCATTAACGTTTAGTTTCACACCGTCCATTACTACAAAAGTGCCTATCAAAGAGTCCACGCTCCAACTGCCTTACAAAAGCCATTTACAACTAAACAAAGCCAACCAAACATAAGAACCTAAATGCACATTAGAAGATAAGTAGTAGTATGAACCTTTAAAATACAAATATAAAAAATAAGTAACGACACATTCTCTGTATTTAATTTTGAGTTTTTTTACAAGCTTCTATTTGTATTTAAAAGTAAAATTTATAAAAAAAGCGGCCAAGTGCGAGTCGGAATCGCCCATGAAGGGTTCCGTAGCAGCCAGTAACATAATATAAAAGTTTTTGTAGTTCGTTGTGACTTTGATCGATGTTTTAATAATAGTGAAAGGTAAATTGCGGTTTACGATTTATGACGTATTAAAAAAAAACTACTTACTAGATCTAGTTCAAACTAATTTTCGTTGAAAGTTTTCATGGTAATGTACATCATATATTTTGACGTGACAACGTCTTATAAATTGGTTTGCCGGGTCACACTTCAAGAAACTGCGTTACGCTCCGCTCACGTTATGCGCTCACAATGAGAGCGAGTGAGAGGCACGCAGCCCGCCTAAGAGCGAGAGAGACAGACATAAAAAGTGAAAGGCACGCGTCCCTTCCACTCGAGCACAGTTAGCCCGCCTAAGAGCGAGAGAGACAGAGCGAGAGAGAGAGAGTGAGAAAGTCGTTGTCACGTAAAACTTTCGCCCGTATACCGACTTTACAGGCAACCAGTTTTTTTTTTTTAGTTTTATCATTCTCTTATTTTAGAAGTTAGAGGGGGGGGGACACACATTTTTCCACTTTGGAAGCGTCTCTCGCGCAAACTATTCAGTTTAGAAAAAAATGTTATTAGAAACCTAAATATCATTTTTAAAGACCTATCCATAGATCCCCACACGTATGGGTTTGATGAAAAAAATTTTTTCTTTGTTTCAGTTCTATGTATGGGGACCCCCTAAATTTATTGTTTTTTTTCTATTTTTGTAAGAAAATCTTAATGCGGTTCACAGAATACATCTACTTACCAAGTTTCAACAGTATAGGTATTATATTTTCGGAATAAAGTGGCTGTGACATACGGACGGACAGACAGACAGACAGACAGACAGACATGACGAATCTATAAGGGTTCCGTTTTTTGCCATTTGGCTACGGAACCCTAAAAACAATGATATTTAAATTCGTTCTCAACATTTTTACCTATAAGACTCCGGAATCATTTCAGTTTCGATCAGTTACTATGAAACAAAAGGATGAGTTTGAAAAAAAAAACATTATCAAACCAATTCTTTTGGTTTCTTTTCACAGCCATATCATAATAGCCCACAAAATTTATTATATCTGTTATTTCCTGTTTATCATCAATAAGATATTATTTGAAGGTAAATATAATAAATTTTGTATTATCGCACAACAGTAGCGCGGCGAGGCATCAGGATTTATTTATAAGGTCAATATCTTCATTTCGATTCGTTCTATCGCCATTTATCTCCCGGCATCTCATGATTGGTCAGCTTATAATAGCCAGTGAGTGTCAAACTAATGAGAATATATTCCAATGTGGTACTCTATAAATTAGAAAGGTTCCGAACGAAACGGCATATTAATTGGACATTAGTGTTCGTCGACACCTCTATAGCAAAGTGTGGCGGCGATTAAAAACGTGAAAGCGACTAAGAAGTTATTTGGGGACTATAAAATTAGGTGGGTGTAAATTTTTTAACGCGCCCCCAGGCTACTTTGGGAGGCGTGATGTGAATTCTTAATTTAAGTACCAACCAGAATATATTTTTGTGATGAATCTTTAGCCACTTCCGCACTTGTGTGTGATGTTTTTCCATGCAATATGCAATTCTGTATTCGGCACTGCATGGTCAACTCTTGAAGATACTCCATGGTAGTATTGGTTGGTTGGGTGAGTATTGTGGTGTGGTATGATCGCCTGTGCATCTTGCATTAAAAGTGGGAGGGTTGAAGGAGCATTGCATAAAGGAAAGCATAGCAAAAAGCATCATAGTTAAAGATTCATCTCAACTAGTATTATAGACTTCCGCAAGGTGACGAGACGCCGCGCCTGAATCAATCAAATTAATTTGGCAGCAATACAGAATACAGATTTTAATGTGTATTTATAATTTAGCATTCTATAAAATAGAGTGAAACAATGCTACTCTTTCTCGGTCTTTAGCATTTTTAAAACTCGGTCTCCATTCTGTAGGTATAATACTGTTATTCACTTGACAGATGGCCTGTTTGTTCACCAGCAAAATACAAAAATAATTGGACTTGCTCTACAGCCCGAAGCAATCATTTTGCTTCATTATCATTTACATGCATTATCTGTCATTAAGTGCCTGATCCGCAAAAAACACCAACAAATGTGGTCAGACAAAAATACAGCCGCAAATAATGGCAGTACTTCTGCAGATTTTAGAGAGACATAACTTTGTCTTAGCAAATTGAATTCCGGGGACTTGGCTGGAAGATTGACTGACCACAAATTGGGGATCCGTTGTCAAGCGAGATAACATCGGCGGAATCTCATTAAAACAGAACATTCTCGGTTCCTCTTTACATGTCCCGTCCAAGTTTGGCTCTGGAATCTTAAGGGCTCCGAGATTGTTTCAAGTTTCGGTAAAGCTGCTGGCTAATGCCGTGTTAGAGTTGTATAATGACTTACTTACTCGAGGATTTCGTTTGGTTTTGATGTTTGAGTTCGTAATTCGTATAGAACTGTTAAAAGTGAAGTGGCTTTGAGTTTTACTTTCATTTGTATTTTTGCAGAATTGTAGGTACCTATCATTAAACCACATTGAACGCGTGCTTTTTAGAATTAGAATATTTTTATTCTATGAGATTTAACATATCTTTGAAAATGTAAAACCACGTATTATTATTATTTTTTATGTTTTAAGTTGTATATTTCTATTTTTGCGTTCTTAGGGCTAACCGTAAAGTCATTTATTGCTATTGTGTATGATCATTTTCAGAGGCACTCTTGATTACGAACTCATATGCTTGATTTTGGGTTTCCTTTGAAATAGGTTTCTTCATTTAGTAGCTATGCAAATGAATCACCGGCTTTAATTAAAAAAGGAGCTCATAATTATTAGCCCTTAATTAAAAATAAAAATATGTCCGAACGCCCCATTGCGTGTCATAATAGTTTCCAGTCTCATTGTACAAGTCTCGAGGCGGAATATCGAGTAGACCGCAAACTGTAAAGGCTTTGCCTGTAGAACGGAAAATTAAAAAGCAAAGCGGTGGTTGAATGTTTTTCTTTTTCTTTTTCTTTTTCTTTTAGCAGCGACGCGAGCAATACCACAGAGAAAAACTGCGCTTCTGAGGGCTTCTTTTATATACTTATATTTGATTTTGTTGGGAGAATATTTGCCACGGGTTTCCTTATTTATTTGTAGGAAATTTTTAACTTCTGGACTTAAATAGCATTGCAAGAAAGACATGTATTTCTAGTATTATAACTTTTAAAATTTATTAATATTGATTAAATAACTATTACGTACAGTTTAAGATAAGCATACCTGTGAAAGTCTTTACACAAAAATATTTTTAAAACGCTATACAATTGCAAAATGTTTCTAATCCTACTTTGCACATAATTAACCTAACGATCAATTTAAAACTCATTTCTCTGCCACCCCTAAACAGAAATTATGACGTTATGAAAATAATAAAGAAACGGAAGCATTATTCCCCATAAATATTCCATAATCCTCTTAGCATAATGCCAAAGTAAATAGGATTTTAGGCGTTCCAACAAAAAAGCAAAACGGTAATATTCTTATAAAGGTAACAAATAACTGGCCATCAGCAAACCAAATGTTATTTAGACGCTTACAGATTGTTATAGAATAAAAAAACTAATTTTGAATGAATACCAATCGATGCCCATAAAGATTTATTGGGAAATTCGAGAGTAATCATTTGTTAAAGTCGATTTTTTATTCTAAATGCTAACATGCCAGACACTAAATTCGTAAATCAATTTTACAAAATTTTGAGGTAAGTAACCTAAACACCAAACACACAGTACACACAGTCACAATATAGTCACTCAGTCTCATAGTACGAGTATCTTGGTTTTTTGGTAGTATATTCTATTCTATTCTAAAGTCTACCTAAAATATTATTGGATCTCCCATGATTACACCTAAACCAAAATTACCAAACCCGATTATGTTATCAATACACATGATCGCGATCATCGATTTCTTTATTAATTATGATTATGACTGACGCCTCATCTCAAGCTATTATCACCCCATTAAAACTCGCATCTCAGTATTTAACGTCACCGGAAACTTCTTTGTATGTACAAGAACGTATAAAACACCTATATCGGTCGACTATAAAGAGGTTTGCGAACGATTTTTATTGCTTTATTTTCCGTATGCTGTTTTTTGGTCACAATCACGCCTTATTAGCCTCTTGTTATTAACCGTCATTAGACCGAAAAGGTGTGTGGGCGAAAGACAAATGCGACACCGACTAAATTTATTTTTATTGTTAACTAGCGACCCGCCCCGGCTCCGCACGGGAAAATGGTTATTGTGGGTTATTCTTCAGTATATTATGCATGTATTATACATATAAACCTTCCTCTTGAATCACTCTATCTATTAAAAAAAACCGCATCAAAATCCGTTGCGTAGTTTTAAAGATTTAAGCATACAAAGGGAGGGACATAGGGACATAGGGACAGAGAAAGCGACTTTATTTTATACTATGTAGTGACTAGCTTTCCGCCGCGGCTCCGCCCGCGTTAACAGTTTTTCCGGTGGGAATGAGGCATATTCCCGCGGTAAATGGTAAACATAGGCATGTTACTCAGGGTCAATGAAGCTTTCTAATGGCGAATGAATTCTTGAAATCGGCTCATTAGTTTTTGAGTTTATTCATTACAAACATACACACACACACACACAAAAAAAAATACAAATTTTCCTCTTTATAATATTAGTATGATAGTATGATATGATGTAAATGGCAGAGGAAGCAAAACCGGCATTTAGTGAATTTCCTTCTTTTATAAAAAAAGTAATGCAACTGACAAAAACAATAGTTACAACATTTTGATCGAAAGTATACTGTTTGTTATGTTATATTTTTAAAATAATCTGGGGGCACGACGACAGTGGATCAATAATTTTGATGCCAGGGTTTTGTGAGGTAAGTTAACCTCTAAACCAACAGAAAATGCAAGTATACAATAAAATAATATTTTTCCGAGCCCCTCGGTGGGGACATGTATGAGATGTCAACGACGACGAGATATTTTTTTAAATTACAGATTTCCGTTACTTTTTGCCACATGGTAGGTATCATATAAAATTGTAAATTTTCTACGCTCGGCTGTCGAAGTTTTAAATAAATGTGTGCGAAAATTGCTAAGACCTGTTTGTAGCCGGAATTGATATCATTAAGTTCTATCGGAATTTAAAGATAAAGTCTAAAACTAATCACCGTAAAAGGAAACTGTTTTATTTTATTATAAAACAAATATCAGGAATGATCTAAGCAAATCATCATGCTTCTTATTATAAAATACAAAAATCTTTTTAAGAAAAAGTTAAACCGCCGAAAAGACTGAAAAGCAAAAAAACTCTTTAATATCTGTCTGTTTGTTACGTTTTCACCAAAAAACCACGAAACTGATTTTGATGAAACTTGGTACAGAGATGGAATACACCTTAAGGAAGGACATAGGCTACCTTTTATAGCGGGAAAATCTAAATTCAATCATCCCCTGTCTTTTTACCCTTAGGGTTGAATTTACATTGTACCAAATTCGGAGTACCTATACCATTTCAAACTAAAAAAGTTTTCAAAATTGGAATACTCTGTAAAAAGTTATGCGAGGTCATTCATTAAAAAAAATATACGCGTCGACTCCTCCGTTTTTCATCGGTTAAAAATTTACTGAAAACAGCAACCGTTTTAACATTCTTATACCTAAAAAAATACAATTCTTATACGCACCTAATTGGAAACTAAAATTTAATTCACCTATTTCTGTGTAGTTTTATAAATAATGTATATTATCTTTATGCGTTTAATTGTTTTAGGTTAATTTAAAGCTCAGAAAGAAATGCGCGTAAATTAGTTGTAATTATTATGTTGAACTGAATTTCAACATAGTAAATTAATTTCATTACAACTATTTTACCGAAGTCGATTCGAGGACCGATCGAGGAGCTTACGTTTGTATAGTTTTGTGATAATAGCAGGTTCAATGACATATAAATTTGATATACTATATTTTTCGTCAGTAATTAATTAACATTATGTTAATTTAACTTTATACGTAATATTATGGACTTCTTTTGGCTGAAATTATGATTTTGATGATGATACTAGGTTCAATAACATAGTGAATTTATTTACAAAAGTAATAGTCAAGTTACAACGAACTGAACAAATACTTGGAAGTTCTCCAGAAGCGATGTAATGTCACAAACATTAAAACGGCATGACTAGCGGTAGAATTTCGCCATAGCAATCCGGGCACATCTGTTTGGCAGCTGTCTTCTTGTACAACAACCTAAATACGTTACAATCATTGAACTACTATTGTACAGCGTATATAGAAACGACACCCGCGAACCGCACTCATAGTAATATGAATTGGAGGTCGCGACCTCCAACTTATAGAAGTTGGAGGTCGCGACCTCCAATAGTAGTTCAATGATTGTAACGTATTTAGGTTGTTGTACAAGAAGACAGCTGCCAAACAGATGTGCCCGGATTGCTATGGCGAAATTCTACCGCTAGTCATGCCGTTTTAATGTTTGTGACATTACATCGCTTCTCACTCATAGAGGTTGGAGGTCGCATCTCTAAAAATGCTTTCAAAAAATATTTTACAGGAGACACAAAAAACTACTTCTGAAATAAAATTATGATTTTTAGTTAAGTAGTTACTATATGATTATCTTTCGAGCTTTAAAACAAATACGTAAATTTTATAATGCAATTGCAAATACTGCGCGTTATTTGCCAATTTGTAAAAAAAGGAATTTTACAAAAGCTGTTCTTTACGAGGTTTTCTCAACCGGGTGACGTATGACGTTTGTCCTTTGTTTTTATTCTCGTCTTGCAATCCGGAATCCGTACCGGAAGGCCCGCGTTGCTCTAAGACACTGGTCGGTCACTCCATACAGAAAACGCGTTTTGACAAGCTACTTCTTTTTGAATAACAACTGAATATCAACTACAAGTCAATTGCGCTGGGCGCTATGTAAAACACCCCCGAACACCCCTGGTAGAGTCCCGCGGCACCTGCGGGGTGCGGGGCGTGGGGCGCTATATCGGGCGGGGAACTCATTTTAGCGCGAGGGGGTGAGTGTCCTTTCTGTACGGGTTAGTACTATTATTTTCTTCTGTGTCTAAGATTCCGGCCGCCTCCCGCTGCTGTCATGCTGACGCAAAGAATATTCGAGGCGTCTTCTTTATTACTTGTATCTAATTCCTCAATGGTTGCAACACGTGTTCGTGTTTTGAACAGTCCATGAAAGGATAATAATTCGTTTTGATGATGTTTCTAATTAGATATGTGCTAGTTTTCATGGGAGATTTTTTTTTGTGTTTAGTTTTAATATGGTGGTGTGGAACTAGCTTGAAAGAGCTTGTTACACTATTTATTAGATTTAATTAACGGATAAAAGCCTTATACATACACAATTAGCATTTGATTTTATTCAAATTCCTTACTCAAATCAACTAAGACTTCAAAGCGAATATTATTTCACGTTGGAATATTAATATTTAAGTTATAAAAAAATCACAACCGGTGCGGTTTGGTTCGCGTAGAACCGGGCCGTAGAAAGGTTCTTGATAGGCGACCGCGTGCCGGAAGTCATAGTGTGGGCAGGCCCCCCACAAGGTGGACATATCTGAGAGTTGCAAGAAACCGCTGGATGCGGGCAACATAGGACCGTTATTTGTATCTTTGGAGGACTTTGTCTAGCACCGACGTCTTTTGGCTGTAATAATGACAATGATTCTTAGACATGTTCTTAACATTATGTTACTTCTATAGCCTGAGAAAGTGAAACGAACAATATGACTGTCTCATCACTCAGGATTAACCATTCGACTTATAAATACATATCTGCCGTTTCAGTCGCATATAGAGCTCGGTACTTATTACACTGCTTATTAAAGAGGTAGTGTATCTCGAATGCATTCCTTTAACACATTAGTCAACACACATTTTTCGGTATAATTTATTGAGTGAATTTGTCACGGACGACAAAGTCGGGCCATAACTCAGGCGGATGCTTGCTCGCAGTGAAACTTCTTGCAGTGACCGATAACATTTTTGACCACCCATTAAATGCAAATTAAAAATATAATAAGTTACTGTAAGTCTTATATTTTTTCTTGATTTCTTATGTCTACATAATAATAATAATAATATGATTATATTTGTTTATTTAAGCGAAAAATCCATCATATAAACATAGCCAAATCAAATAATATATTGTTTGTTTTAAACGCAAATTAAAAATATAAGCAACTGTTAGTCTTGTGCACAAAAGTTATTTAATATTATTTTCAAAATGACAGCCGCTATAAGATTTTTTGTCTTTGATTGAACAGATTATTTTCAACAGTGTTTAAACAACATTATTACGTATTTCAAAATTTTCTTTTTTGTTTATTGCTTTTTCAACAGATGTCATCTGTTTTGTTTTTCTGAAATCCAGTGAAAACTACAGGAAAATCTAGGCTTTGGTGTATTGAGTGAGACAGACAGTAAATAATGATCTCCTAAAATTTTACAAAATATCGAAGTTTTAGAAATATAAGTACCTACTCAAGATTTATATATATCATGCATCTTTTAAAAACATTTACACATACTTGTAAATAATCCTCTCGTATAATTTAATCTCAGCGTCATCTGTTGGGGTTTCATAGTCTGTGGTTCTCGACAATAAAGCCCTAGCAAGACATTAATTACAAGTTATCGTAAAACACGGCTAGCCTTCTTGCTTGCTTTATTATGCAGGCCTAGTTTACACAATGTTCGGTAGTTGTTTTTAACTGTTTCCTTGCTTCGAACTTGCATAATGGGTATATTATTCCCTGGTCCTACCTAACAATACTCATAGTGGTGATTATTATTGTACCTACGATTTGTAAAACTAGCAACAATATAGCGTTACAAGAGACTTAAGAACAAATGTCCTTAACCGAATCACTTCGATTTACACTCGAAAACTAATTGGTGTAGCCACAGACAAAATCTGAAACTAAATAATTTATGGTTTCCCAAGATACAGGCTTCGCCTAGTTTGGGGACCTCTGTTAATTTATGTTATTGACTTAGATGATGTATTATTTACTTTCTCCTTATTAACAGTCTATCCTTGTTATCTAAGTTAACGCTGTTATTTTAATAAACGTTTTTCATTTTCATTTCATTTTTAACGAAGTAGCCTTTAACTCAGCTTGCATAAGGATTACAAAGGTGAGGTCTCAGTCTTTAGTCCAGCTTCTTCATATCGTCACCCGGCTGAGAAAACAACTTAAATGCTTTCATAAAATCTTTTACAAGAGACACAATAAATTACCTACTGAAAAAAAAGTATGATAGGTAAATAATAATTCTGTAGTTTTTTAGTTATTATTTGATTATCTTTATAGCTTTAAATGCGTAAATTTTATAGTGCAAGTACTGCGCGCTTTTTTGTCCCATTTGTACAAGAAGGAATTTGACAAAAGCTGTCCTTTAAGAGGTTTTCTCAGTCGGGTGACGATATGCGGTTTGATAGCAATATAATCTGTATGATTTTTGTTTCTTAGATTATACATAATTTCTTGTGTCTATATTTGTTTATTTAGGCGAACAATCCATGATATCAACAAAGTTAAATCAAATAACACATTGTTTGTTTTAAAATAACAATAAAAAATCACTTAAGTACCTACAATTTGCTATCAGACAAAAAGTCACTCGTCATTTTACTAGTGATTGACCGATTATTCTTGCTTATTTCCTGATAAAACTTTTTTAATTTAAAATTTTTACCATAGTGGCTTTTGATATAATCTAAATATTTATAGTACACCATGTCTTCATAAAGAATCTCTAAGCTCCCCGCCACTCCATAATTTAAGCCGGGAGACATTTGCGTGCTCCTTGCACAAAGCATTCGATATCGGTAATTATGAATAGTTGTACGACACGATATCGCGCCTGATTTATCGGCCCCGTGTTTTACTATAAATATCGTGTGTTAGAAAGTTTAGTTAAATGGTCATGCTCGCGTGTTACAATTTATTGGCAAAAGCGTAACTTGCTTGGTGATAGAGAGAAAATTTTGATTTTCACAAATGTTAGAAAGGTGTTTTTTTTTCTAATTTGAATGTAGTTGCGTATTGCAATTTGCAATTCAACGATAGCAATTTTTAGTCAGGTTTTCAGTCATTCTAAAATAAATATAAATATTTTGACTTTATACAAATGTCGGAAAGCTGTTTTTTTCCAATTTGAATGTAGTTTCGTATTGCATTGTTTATTAGTCTTAAAAAGTGTTTTTTTTTGCCAAGATCAATTTACTCTTTCTTGTTTATTGGAGTTTTTCACCAACTATGCAAAAATGTTTGCTTTTTACAGAAATTCAAAACCTAAATGTGAACACTCTCTGTTTAAGTATGTGTGGTTTGACGGTATTGCGATAAAATTTTCAAAATGAACCAAAATGTGTTGGATTATTAATAATAGAATACACTTTTACTCGAGTATTCTATTTTTAAACGGCATTTCTGCGTCGCGACCAGTTGCCGTCATTTGATAAACGGCCTGGATTATCCAGGATTATGTTCCCAGTTAAACCACTACTCTTGATTTTCTCGGTGCATTCACAATGACAAAATGAATGTCCAAAATATTCCTGTATTTTGAAAACCAGAATACAATATGTTTAACTCTTATTTTATGAATAATTAAGGTCGAAGGTATAATTTCTTTGAATAACAGCACGAAATGGGTTTTGTATCAGGCAATAAGGATACAGGCAAGGAATATGTTCTGTGGGCAAGGAGGACTAGTTAGTTATGGGTCCCATAGTTCTACTACGATTGCCAAAAAGACGCAATGTTCATACTATGTTGCTCACTCCATATTATAATATAATCATCCAAAATTAAAAAGAATTCCTTATCAAGACTCTATGAAACTAATAAGAATAGTATTAAGAAACATCTCTCACTCAAAATTTATTGCCGATATCACCTATTTGTTGTTTGATTCAACCCGAGACTCGTTTATTATAAATTTTAATAAAACGTAAATTTTGTTCTAAATATTTCGCGTTTCAGCAGGAGGTACTTTATTATTACCACTTATTACTATAATATTTATTAAACAAATAATCGAGTTCCAAACAGATCAAAGTAATAGGATGGCAGTTTGAAAATTTTCGCGAAATTTTAACAGAACTTCGTTATTTTCCAAATCGTTTAATCTAAGTTTCGAATTTACTCCTAAAATACTTGACTTTTTAGAGCAAAAGTTTACGCTTGATGTTGACTTCATTTGGACAGTTCTACAGAAGGGTCTATATTTTCACAATTCGGTGGGTAAATTAATATTTGGGTTTCATCAATAGTTTGATAACAAAGATTGAAGTTTATTCCATCTTGAGTCTAATGACGATATTTAGCACCAGATATTGTGAGTGGTTTATGTTAAAAGTCAGTCACCGAATTGAGACACCACCGAATTCAGAAAACTAGTCACCGAATTCAGCAACGGCTTAGGAAATATAGAAAATGAACGACTAAATTTATAAATGTTATCTTATCTTACTTAGCCTACACTGTCCCAGTGCTGGGCAAAGGTCTTCCTCTTTTTCTTCCACTGTTTCCTATCCTAAGTCAATTCTGGCCAGTCCCCCAAGAAGCTGTCCAGTTCATCCCGCCATCTCCTGCGCGGCCTTTCACCTCTACGTCTGTTGATCGGTGGGTGCCGAAACGTAATTTATTTTGCTCATTGGTCTTGTGGCACGCAGCAGACGTATCTGGCCCAGTTCCACTTAAGTTTGGCAGTGTTTGACCTTTGTGGCATCAGCTATATGAGTCCTGGATCGCAGCATGCTATTTCTGACTCGATCACGCATCCCCGCGCCCCGGTCCCGCGCTGCACGCATCCAGCGGCTTCCCGCAACCCTCACCAGATTGTCGGTCCACCTTGTAGGGGGCCTGCCCACGCTACGTCTTCCGGCGCGTGGCCGCCATTCAAGAACCTTTTTTCCCCAACCGCCATCGGTTCTACGTGCAATGTGCCCCGCCCAATGTCACTTAAGTTTCGCGATTCTTCGGGCTATGTAGGTGACTCTGGTTCGCCTGCAGATCTCATCTCATCCTTCCTGATTCGATCACGCAAGGAAACTCCAAGCATAGCCCTCTTTATCGCTCTTTGGGTGACCCTGAGCCTTCTTATGAGGCCCATCGTAAGAGACCACGTCTCTGATCCGTAAGTCATCACTGGCAACACACATTGGTCAAAGACTTTAGACTTAAGATACTGCCGTTTTTGGGACAAAAAGATATTGCACAGCTTTCAGAACGCTGCCTAGCCGATTCGGATTCGATGATTGACCTCGTTCTCGAAGTTAGATCTACCTAACTGGACTGTTTATCCCAGGTAGATGTAATGGTTTACAACTTCGAGAACAGAGTCCCCAAATTTTATTGGAGTGGGTACTACAAGGGCGTTCGAAATTACTTTTGCTTTCTCCATGTTCATCATCAGACCCACTTATTGGGAAACTCTATTGAGGACATTGAGCATTGTACCGAGGTCCTCCAAGGTCTCAGCTATGACTATGATATCGTCGATAAACCGAAGGTGAGTGATGTACTCGCCATTGATATTGATGCCATGTCCTTTCCAGTCCAGAAGCTTAAAGATATCCTCCAGTACAGTGGTGAACAGTTTCGAAAAAAAAAACGTCTCCCCGTCTCACACCTCGCTGCAGCTGGATTGGTCTGAAGTTCTGATCCTGGAGTCGGACTGACATAGCGGCTTTCTCGTACAAACACTCCATCACCTCGATATACCGGTAGTCAATTTGGCACCTCTGAAGAGACTGTAGCACTGCCCAAGTCTCAATCAAATCGAAGGCTTTCTCATAGTCCACGAACGCTAAGCATAGTGGCTAGTTATACTCTTCGGTCTTCTGTATAACCTGCCGCAGCATATGGATGTGGTCTTTGGTACTATAGCCCTTTCGGAAACCGGCTTGTTCGGGAAGCTGGAAGTTGTCGAAGTTATGATGACTCTCGAAAATAATTTTTGGATATGGCTCAGAAGCGAGATGGGTTGGTCTGTAGTTCTTCAAAAGGGTTTTATCACCCTTTTTAAAAGAGGACCACCACGCTTCTAAGCCATGTTGTTGTTCCTTCGAGGAAGACGGAATAAAACAGTTTTTGGAGAGCTTTTAAGACTGCCTACAGAAGCTCAGCAATTAATCCGTCATCACCCGGCACCTTGTTTCTCAACTGTTAGAGAGCCATCCTAATCTCGTACAGACTGACGTCCTGAGTGTCTTCTGTATAGTGTTGAGTGCTTCCTATATTTCGTATAAATATGAACAGATAAGAAGCCGATAGGAGGATTATTGAATCCGGAAAGCTGCCCAGCCTAATTGTAGGCTGGGCAACTTTCCGGAGGTTGCGTCACGTTTTCTCGGTGCCCATACCGCAGAGCCTAAAGACAAAAGTCTTTGACCAGGTGCGTCCTCCCTGTGGTGGTGCTAAAACGTGGACACTGACTGTGGGAGTAGTCCACAAATTTAAAGTTGCTCAGCGAGCTATGAAGAAGAATAAGCTCGGAGTCTCTCTAATGGATAAAATCCGGAACAAAGAAATCCGTCGGAGAATCAATGTAACCGGCATAGCCACTTGAATAAGCAAACTGAAGTGGCAGTGGGCTGGTCAGGTTTATCGCAGAAACGATAATCGCTGGAGTAACCGGCTTCTGCAGTGAAGATCACGTCTAGGAAAACGAAATGTAGGACGCACCTCAGCTAAATGGATTGACGATCTGCAGAAAGTGGCTGGCAGCAGGCGGATGCGTACAGCTGAAGATCGGGCCAAATGGCGCGCCTAATGATGATGATGATGAAATATATACAAACTTCCAGATACAAGGCAAACACAAGTGCTGACCACACACATGTTTACCCTGGGCTGGGTTCGAACCCGCGACCCTTAGGTTGGAAGGCAAGTGCACTACTGACTAGGCTAGGGGACCACAATAATACATACGTATAGCACAATTCATAACATTATTGAAAAATTCTGAATTCAGTGGAAGATTTCTGAATTCGGTGCACCATTTTACAGGTAATTGAGATCCACGAAATTGAGAAAAAACCACATTTCATCAAATAACTTGTAAATGTTACAAATTAAAGTATTTTTTCCAAAACGTACTGGTAGATATCACATAAATATTCAATAGATTTAGCTCAAATTTAATATAAGACTTCACAAACAAAATGAATTTCGTCCACAGTTTTCAGAAATTACCCGACCCCAAATTCTCGGAAGAGTTTTGAACCCTCGAAAAATGCTCCTCAATGCAGCTATCCTCAAGTTCATACTGCTCAGCCGCTCGGGCTCATCTAGTAGATTGCGGGAACCAGCTAGTGGCATTCGTACTTCGCGAAGTTAGTGATATAAGTAAATAAAACTATTTGGCACGGGATTGAGGCAGAAGCTTCGGACAAAATTTAAATGTGTTATTGTGTCAAACTCCAATGATTTACAATAAATATTATTACTTATACGGCTTTGTTGTTTATCTCATGGTATGTGAACATTGGAATCATAAAGAACTAGTTATTATTTAAAAAGTTATGAAGCAATAAAGAGTCAATTCTGGAAATCGGACACGCCATTTTAAGCCAAATTCTGCCCGTTTTTGAACTTTGAAAATTTTTTTTGGCGCCGTTTAAAACTTCCCGATTTTTCAGATATGCTCTCCATCAGGCCAATAGTCCTGTAAATATATGTGTTTTTTTTCGATAACGTAATGAGCTGTTAGAGGTCCTTTTTTCGATACAGTAGCTGATTCGCATCTTCCCGTAGAAATGCCCTTATGAGGAGTTTACTCTCAGAAACAAATATGATTTGGAGTTTAAGTAACTCTCGAACTGGCTTTCGGTAACGATATTTTATTAAACCTGAAATTAATAAACTTTGTGATCTTAAAAGTTGTCTTCTGTATATTAAATTTAAACAATATACTTATACAAAATATTAGGAACAAAAAAAAATTTAGAAAAGCTAATAAATCTTCAGTCTATTACTCTTATTTTCCCAATCTTCTTCTTTCTATCTTCTTCTTCTTCTATCTATACTATAATAAAACTGAAGAATCGGCGTGTCTGTACATTGATTTGTTTAAAAAAAAAACAGATTGTAGGTGATAAACGGAGTGTAGCTGAACACAAAAATACAAAAAAAAAAAAACAGTCTGTCTGCCTGTCTGTTTGTGTGCGCTAATCTCTGGAACCGTTAGACTGATTTAGAAATTTTGCATGGTGGTACCTTACAGCTACAGGACAGCTAGTAGGTAAATGAAGTTTTATCATGCATCCCAAAAACATTTCTCACTATCCCTACACCTTGTTCAGAGAAACGAAGTAATAATGTTGAAAATAAAGAATGATATTAAAATTACAGTATACGTTCGTAAATAAAAGAATATCTGATTGCATTCGCGGTGGCATGAGGGATAATTGAAAAAATGTCTCTTGGATTGTTGGCAGCGACTCAGGGAGACACAGTTGCCGTCAAACTTTGGAATAAGAAAATTATTTTTGTAAGATTTTTGTTTACACGTCTCTACTATACTGCTAACTACTACTACTTCTTAAAATAATTACATAATTAAATTCTATCTCTTTTTAGTGATAATATAATTTTGTAAAATAAATGGACTGTCTGTCTTTACTTGCCTATCTGTGAACCTGTTGGCGTAGTAACAAGGCAGCCGACAGTTGACAGTTTTTTGTTTATTTTTATTGTCTTAATAGTAGAAAAAAGCGGAATTTTTGTTATCCACTAATGTCCTTATTGTATTAACCCACTCTTCTTCTTCTCTTCGAGTCGACAGCAAGCTCAGATAGTCGGCCCAGAAACCAGCCACACGAATAGCGTCGTCAGTAGCCTTCTTCAACAGGACAACTAAACCAACACACATTACCTTTAAAAAGCAATTACTTCCAAAAAAAGATCAATCCGCCGGCGTCGCCGCCGCCGCCGCCGCCTCCACATTATATTATGCTTTAGGGCCTGGCCACAGCTTCGCGCGACGTTCGGCGCGAACTGCGGCGAGACCGGAGGCGCGAACTGCGTTTTTTTACCGCGTTTGAGTACCGCTGGTGTAGACCGCAGTAATGAGATGGGATTGCGTCCTATCCCGAGCCATTGCTCGCTTCGGGCCGCACTCAGTAATTTTGTTGTTGCAGCCTTCTTTTTGCGAAACCCTTCGTGTTTAGTTAGGCATATGAGACGAGTATTAGTGGACGATGAGTGGACGAACTGGCAAAGTTGTAGAGTTCTGACAGATGGAGTTGGAAGTTATTAGAGTTCGTGTTTTTTTTTAATATTTTATTATAAGATTTTTCTCAAACGCTAGTTCCTTCATCATCATCTCAGCCGAAAGACGTCCACTGCTGGACAAAGGCCTAGCTGGTTCCTTAACGTAACCCAATGATATTTTGATTTGAGTGCAAAAAAAATACTTTATTCTCATCTGCAAAAACACGAAAATATGTAGTGTAAAGTAGACAATTTTAGCAGATGATACGAGTATAAAAAAAAAAAAGATAACTTATATGAGATTTTTATAGAAATATAATTAAATGTTTTTTTTTAATGACCATTGATAGAACTATTTATTTATACATATTGAACCCATGCCTTAAAGGTATCGTAGATAAGGTGAAAAAAAAATACCTACATTGGCCGAATTAATTTAAAAAAACTTACTAATGAGGTCATTGCTTTCTTGTAGGTATTTACTTTAGCCGAACCATTTTTTGCTCCTTGAAATGGAACACACAAATTTATTTAATAAAATACGTAGATCAGAGGTTTTTATATTTTTAAAGATCTTGAAGAATATTTTTCTAAACTTTCACTCCGCTTACTTCTTTATCAAAGATCTTAGAAACAAAGGAGTAAAAATAAATTGCTTTTCTTTTGTTTTAAACATTCTCATTTCAAAATCTTAGTAAATACCTTTGGAGCGATTGAAGATGACAGACTTACAGCTTAGAAGCAGGCCTCTCTTTGTTAACAAGTTACGTAAATTGACAGAAGCCAAGAGCAAGCACTAAATGGGCTATTATTTGTCTTGGAAAGAATATAAGACGGTCGTTTAGCAAGGAAAACAATTTAATGGAATATTCTGCGGTGACCGGCGACGAGTCACTTAAACGTAACCTGAGATCGAAAGGCTTAACGAAACTCGACTGAACTCTTTTAGACATACATTACTGCGATTCGATTATTAGCTTAAAACTAGACTGAAACCGATGTTTTGCTCATTTTATTATGTTTGTAGGTATCATTGAAGCTAAAAAAAGCAAATTTAAAATGTTTTTTATTAGAATATTTTTATAGAAAACCACTTTCGACGTCAAAGATAATAAATACCATAGTTGTTGTTTTAATTTGTATTGTTGTATTGTTGGGGGTTTAAAGGCCCAGAGACACTCGAATTTATATATTTATTTATTACTCTGCTTGATTTATCAGTTTAATCAAAACAGCGATGGATGTGAGACAGCATGGGTCGTCGTGACGTGACTGACAAAGTAGTAGCGAAAGACAATGTTGATGGGATATACGTGTTTGTCATGTAACTAAATACTGTACAAAAGCTCATGCCGTGCCCTAATTTCTAAATAGGTGTTCTTAATCTTTGACTGTCCTATTTCACGAGGATTTTTACCCTATCCTTGTGTCGAAAAAGTATGACTAATCAAGCTTCACTGGATTTGATTCACGCGGTTATAGTAGTAGGTACTCGTACATTGTATAAAAATGTTCTTATGTAGTAGTAAACCTAGCACTGCACCAACACCGCCTGTTCATTGGTGTATCCTCTATCCTAAGGTTGTCTGGTAGGAATTGTTACAAGCGATAACTTTATTTCTCTTTAATGTTGTCTATGTATTTTTTATTTTTGTGTGCTACACAGTGCTAAAGTGTTTTTACTTATTGGTTTATTGTAATATTTTAAATTTCTTATTTACTTGCTTTCTTTCCAGTATGACCATTAATTTAGGCATATCTTTATACTAAAATATATGATCATAAATAATGAATTTAAGCAATCGAATTTAATAATACTTAGTTAGTATATACTACCTGATTTCAGAGTAGGCTCGAGCCTCTCGGTGGGGATATAATGTATTGTATCAGTTAACGAACGAACGATGTACTACGTTACTTTCTGCTTAGATTTACAATAAGAAAATAAAAATTAGTCTATTTACTTTAAGATCTATAATTTGTTTAAATTTGTAAAATCAACAAAGTTTTTGCCTACTTACTTGTCCGAAACATATATAATCTACTTGACTGTAAGTATTTTCACTAAATAAAACCACCAAGAATAAAACAAACCACAAATCCGATGTTGCTCAAACAAGATTATGGCCGCAGCTTTAATTTAATGAAAATAAAAAATATTTTATGTTTAGAATCACCCATTACAGCATAATATAATAGGCGTGGGGTTATCTAAACCATATTATCGTTTCTAATGTTCTTTAATCAAATTTAAATTGTTTTTATTAAATAAAAGGCACGCGTTCGAATACATTTAGATATAACCGGCCAACCACATAAATTTTCGTTTACTATTAGATTCCAGCCGCTAATCTCCTCCTCTATTTTATCTAAGCATAAATTATTTTGGCTTAAATAAGCTGTCCCGTGTGAGTCGTTGAGAAGTAATTCTATGCCCACTCGGATTATATTTGGACGTCCGCGGATGAAATGGTTCACATTCTATAGCTGCGATTAAAATAATATGACAAAACTTATTTTTTATTCATATTGTAAATCTTCACAAATACTTTTCCTTCCGTTATTATTTACTGTATTTTTAAATGTATAATACAAATTAAATTAAAGATAAAACCTTGGCAGACTGACATAATTATACTTGCCTACCTATGTTAAGAGTCCTCTTTATTATGATTTCTTACCGTCAACAGAAAGTAACATAGCTATGTATGTCACAGACGAAAATGGTAAAATACTATATTTTCTGACACCAAACACATTTGTAAGTAATTATAGATTATTATTTACTACAATAGTTACCTGATAGTGGTGTCATTGCACAGCAGATTGTACTTTTGTATGTTAAAATCCACGGAACTTGGCAATACCGATTATTACCGATCTGCTTTCAATACGGAACCATTAGATAGCCAGCAACGTAACTTCCCCTTAACTGTTCCTTTTTATATCTACCCCACGCTACAGGGTCAGACTCAGGAATCACATAGTTATTGAATTATCATTTGAATATGATTTAGAACGCAAAGCGGGGTGCGGACAATATCCGTGAAATCGTTGAGGGTAGACGATTAGATCTCCGAGTTATTGCTCCGGTTATTCCGATTCGGGAATTATTTTATAAATAATTTATGTGGTTGAATAAACAATGGATTTGTTATCGATTGCGAAAAGATTTCGGCGTATCGTGAATTGAGTATAAATCACAATACAATACAATATACTTTATTGACAAAAGACACAGCATACAGAAAACAATACAGAACAAAACAGAAGAGTCAAAAGGCAGCCATATGTCTAAGGTAGCAATTTCTACCAGGCTTTCTACCTTTCATCACTCATCAAATCACTCTCTAGTGAGCGAGCTTATTTACTAGTATATCTCTCTAGCTTACGTTCATTTTTATTTCGCTAAAATGTTTGTTAAAATTAACGTGCACATTTCTTTTTATTTAAAACAAAGTGCAGGCGAGCTTATTTATATCTAGGTGTTATTTTGAGATGATGAAACTTTGAGTATCAATGGTTAAATACAATCACGTGTATGTTTTTTATTTATAAGAGTAAGTATTTGAATCCTTGTTTTGATAATATTTCTTTGGCGAATTTTAAGCACAGTTCCTATTTTATTTAAGAAATTCGAACTGTGTTGTGTCTGAAAGTTTTAAAATTAGAAATTTAGGGAAACGAGCCATCGGCTTAAAAGCAATTTGTCCGTAAATATCTCGCCGCGGTAGGCGCCCAGCTGCAAACTTTCACTAGGGACGACAAACAATTAAAATATCAGACTAATGGACTGAAAGGAATCCGAACGATGTTAATGAACATAATATACGGAACCCACACTCTATTTGTTCGCGCCGAAATTTCCAATTTTCTACAAAAACGCTTCTCCGCTCATTAATTAAAAACTTCGACAGCTGACGGCCTCGTTACTGTTCCGAAATTGAAATCACCAAAAAAAAGAAAGTTTCCAAATCTCCCCATTAAAACATTGGAAAATCATCGAAAAATCCCTAACATTGGAACTCCTGTTCTGGAAATTTGAAACTACAGTAGAAATAAACGAGCATCAGAATTTTGTTGAATAAAATTTGCTAATTGCGGCAAAACAACTTTTCTACTGAAAGAAATTTTAAAATTGTTTGTACAGATAAATATTTGGCTTGTTATGTCTCAATCCTATCAGCGGGTTTGCTACCCCATTCCGAAAACCTATTTATAGAACGACGTTTCCCGGATGACAGTTAACCGACAGATCAAACTATCGAGTGCTTGATTCTTCAACGTCCATTTATTCGATGGTTCGTTTGACCGAATTTCTATTTATCGAAGCTTCAGTTTATTTCCTGTCGCTCTATCGAAATTATTATTAACAGGGGGCCGTTTCATGGTGATAAAATTTACAAATTCCAGAGACAATTCGACATTCATTGCGTAGCCGATATGATAGAAAATAAATAGTTCACATTTGAGACTTACTGGACAAGCAATGAAAATATCACCGCATTTGTAACTTTCATTATTATTAGACAAGTTAAATGACCCCCAGAACTTTTATTTATTTTTCAAACTTTTAGTTAATTGATCGTTTACCGTTCTCGAAAATAACTTTATTTACCTACTAGTTTTCCTTGGCGGCTCCGCCCACGTTAAGAGTTTTCCCGTAGGAATGAGGCATTTTCCCGCGGTAAAAGGTAGCCTATGTTATTTAGAGTGAATGTAGCTTTCCAATGGTGAAAACATTTTTGAAACCAGCATGGTCGTTTTTGTGTTTATTTATTACAAATACAGACACACACCCATACACATACACGTGTTGGTGCTGTGTGTGTACACACACAAATACAAATCTTTCCTCTCTTTAATATTAGTATAAATTATATTATAGTATGATAAAAAAGTAAAAATAATCTGAAACATACACTACACTGGTTATAGTAAATAAAATTATACTTAATTTTTTTTTTATTATTAATTATTTTTACTTAAATATTAAAATAACTGCATTTTATTAATTAAATTATAATTGTGAAGTTGGCTGTGTGAAGAAGGCTGTATGTTCCTGGTTCTTTGCTTTTGCTTTTTTTTGTCTAATTTGTCCAGGACAGGCTATGAGCTTTAGCCATACTGCCACTTTTGCATTTGCATTAGGTAGGTACGTGAAAAAAAAGTTTGCGCATCATTTTCCGAGAATTTTCTTTTTCATCATTTATGATGAAAAACATCTCATGAAACGGTTACCTATTGTATTTCCGATATTTTTTGTTCCGAATATTGTTATTCCGCTAACTTTTTGACATTTATCAGTTAGAAAATTTATTTATTATCCGAAATAACATTTTCCATTGTATCATGTTTCCGCGTTTTAATTTACCTTTTTACTTGTTCACCGATGTTTCAAATTTCCGCTAAACTATTTACCAGTATACCGAAAATCCATGACAACGTTAACCATTTTTTTACATGTGCGATAGCTCAATTGAACCATTATATTTCAAGGTCAAATTTAATTTCTCCATTTTACATTCTGTACTCCATCAAGCATGCAAGCAAGCAAGCAAGCAAGCAAGCAAGCAAGCAAGCAAGGAAGCATGCAAGCAAGCAAGCAAGCATGCAAGCAAGCAAGCAAGCAAGCATGCAACCAAGCACAAGCAGGCATGCATACATGTCAAACCTAACAGAAGGGTATGGCGGGCGAGGTGGGCTCGCTTTGCTCGCCCACCACGCCCGCCATACCCTTCTAACCTAACCAACAGATGTCGGGGTGCCCCGAACTCCAAAAACATTAGGTGTCGTATCTATAAAAAATAATAATAGTTACTTCGGAATAATAAAAATAACACAACAAAAAAAATTCTAGCGTTTAAAAAAATACCAAGTGAGATTATGGTAGGTATTTAGTAAAAAAGATTAATCGTAAAACGGAATAACGTTGTGCGGAAAAAGAATAATTCTGTAAAGTGTTATTGTGGTGATTTAAAAATATGTCAAGTCATACAATGGAAATTGAAAAATGTATTAATCGTTTACGGAATATTGAAATTCGGTTTTCAGTTTTTCGAAAATGTGATAGGTTACCCTCATGAAACTCATGAGCTTTGCTCACTATACACTCGGCTAGGTTCAAAAATCTATAATCATACTTCATACTTATTAATATTATAAAGCAGAAATATTTGATTCTAAACAAACATACAATTGTTTGTTTGCATTGAACAGACTCTGAAACTACTGAACCGATTTAAACAATTTTTTCACAATTAGATAGCTTCATTCATCCTGAGTAACATAGGCTACCTTTTACCGCGGGAAAATGCCTCATTCCCACGGGAAAAACTGTTAACGCGGGTGGAGCCGCGGCAGCAAGCTAGTATGTAATATATCAGTATGTAATATAGTCCGTAACCAAGGTTCGAAAATTGCTCGCTATAAACCTGGAAGGTATTGTTTATTTTATTTGCCTATGCTTCTCATAGCTTGACGTGAGCTTCACTGAACTGGCAAGGGAGCTATGCTAATGTGTTGTTTTTTATAAGACATAGAGGCAACACTGATAGATAGAATGTATGAAAAATGACAAATGGAAAGTTATGAAAGAATAACACATTGCGCTGAATTACTGGGAGCATATATGAGCTGTTAACGACGACTGGGATATGGTAGGGGAATGCTACTGAGTAAACTGCCTTAGTATAAGTTGAAAAATATTTCGAAAAAATAATGCACAGTTAAATTGAATTTTCTACAAAACGAAATTCGGTGAAACGAACCATCGGTATATTAACTTTCGGTGAAGTAAACTATCAGAGAAACAAGCATTCGATAGTTTGATCTGTCGGTTAACTGTCATCCGGGAAACGTCGTTCTATAAATAGGTTTTCGGAATGGGGTAGCAAACCCCTATCAGCTGCTTATGAATACAAAAACAAGAAATCTGAGAAAAACATTTTATTTCCTATTTTGTAATTTGTACCTTTCAAGATACTCTCATTTTTTCTTCTTCTTTTTCTTCTATTTGTGTTGTTGTAAGGTTCTAATTGGACACAAAATAAATAAAATAGTAGAATGGGCCATATATTGTGAATTGGCCTTAGTCGACCACGCTGGCCCAGTGCGGGTTGATCAACTTCACAATTACTTCGCAAGTGTATGCAGGTTGCCTTCCTCTAATTGTATGTTTCGTTTGCACTCTTTGTTATATTATTGATAAATAATAATAAGCAATATTGTATTGGCAAAGTCAGAGAGGTAGGAGTCGCATGGTAAAGTATATTTATTTATTTTTTTGTTAAGAAGAAAGAGTGGCGGGTTCTTCACATTGCGCGGTCCTGCCAGTTCTGTTCAAAGCAATATCACATCGCCTCCTTTAATTTTTTTAAACACATATAAATTTACAGATACGCCGAGATATTAAACATAGTATAGAAGATTTGATATGTCTAAACTTCATTATAATTTTACGTCGAAAAGTGATTTGTGTAATTTTATTTCGAAAAAAACATTTTGATTTTAATTTCCTCACGATGTTTTCCTTCACTATAGGAGTGTCGAATAAACGGGCATATGAATTTTAAAATCCAATTTTTTTAATTGACCTATGCTTAAGTCGAAAAAGTACGACGGATCAAGCTTTACCGGACTTGTCTAAAATCTAAAACCCATTAGTACGTGCCGAGGCTTGAACTCGCGAACTACCAATCAGAAGCCAACGGCCCTACCCACTTGGCCATCCTCGCTCTTGGGTTCCTAATTAATAGATAACCTAGATGGAAAAGTGGCAATCTGCATAGTATAATATTGTAAAACACATACCTGCATGTAGTATCATTATTAGATTAGTTCTAGTAGTAGTTTCTATTAGTAGATTTTTGTATGAAGTTCGTTATAAAAATGTTAAGGGAAAAGTGCATTGCCGTTTGCACGCAAACTTCAGGAAACAAGTTTAAAATTTATTACAAGCCTGTTAATAGTTTTAGCCCATATTTAAAATTATCGCATGCCCGTTTAAAACATGACGTGAATAATTAAACTCATATCGTCTTTGAATCTGAACTTAAATAATAGGCAGAGTTTGAAGGGAAAATACTTTCATTTCCTCTTCCAAATTACCGTTGCTTGTTACAATGCAATGAAAAGGCTAAATTAAAAAATATATAAATTTACTAATTTTAAAATATTTTTTAGTAAAGATTAGAAAAAAGAAATCTGTACAGAATAGAGCATACTTATGTATTATTTTGACCTTTTTTATCGACATCTTAATGGAAAAGAGCTCTACTGCTATTGAGTATTAACCACATTATTATATTAATAAAGTAATAATAAAAAAGAGAAAAAAAATGTATTAGAAGTAATAAATAAATTAAATAATAGTTTAAAAAACACTAGAATAACAAGCTTTCGACCTTGAAACCCAATCGTGGCCAAAGCTCATTACAACACTTTTCTAAGAAATCTAAAACAGCTATGATACGATTTTCTATCATCAAGTTACAGTTCATATTTTCCGGCTCCATCATCAGATCAGTTCGACAGTACCATATTATTGTATTGTCATCAGAACTACATACAGCTGCCAATTTTCATTACGCTACGACCTTTGGAAGATGTTTAAATTAGTTACCTTAGATTCCATTACATAGTTAGTTACATACAGGTGGACCTAATAAAAGAGTGTTAAAAAAAGAAAGTTTGATTTCTCATTTGTTTATCATTATATGTACATACACAGGTACCCGAAACGAGGACACCGAACAAATACATATAACGTCAGCACAAATGTATCCGTAAGCTTTGGAGAGCTGAATCTCTTAATTTACGCCCCAAAGGGATTTGCTAAAGCCAAACATTGTTCGCTAATTATAACAGGACACATATGTTCGCCGTCCCACGCGGATCTCGCGAACTTAACGAGAGATTTTGCACTGTTACATTTTAAACTGTTGCTAAATTTTCATGTACAGAAGCCAGCACTTGCGTTTGAACATTCGCACTACGATATTCACCCCTACTAGGGACTACTATTTGGTATTCTGTGCCCCTACTGGTACGGAATACGGGCGCTTTCAAAGTCAATGTCCAGCCGTATGTGCTGGCTACTGTACATTCTCGAATACACCTTTATGTACATTCTGGAATATACCATCATAGTTGCTTACAGTTTCATTTTCAGAGTGGTTACTGTTAGTATAGTAGTAGTTTAATCGTCAGTTTTAACATGTTTATAATACTCGTAAATTTCTTCATCAATATGTCTGTTAGGTATTGTATTGATATTTATGACCTAATGTTTTCTGCTGAACAAAGGCCTACCCCAAAGATCTCCAAAATAACCAGTTCTGCGTTGCCAACTGCTTACCGCGACTCTTACTAGATCCTTGGTCCACCTTGTGGGGCCTGCCCACTCCGCGTTTCTCATATAAGTGGCATATTATTACCTTGCTATTTTGGCATTCATCTTGATATATTTATTTATTTCATATTTACTCTGGAAGAGCTTTCACCAAGAGTCTTGATAAAAATCAGTTTAGCCCGCAGGATTGTTACACATTAACACACGGTCCAATCACGCACCACCCTTTGTCTCGTCAAAAACTCTATAAGCACCTATCAGCCAGGCCCATCTGAATGCCAAAATACACTTGCGATTCCATTATATTCCGCGACCTCAATTTTCGCTTTTATGTCTTCATCTGAAAGGTTTACAGGATTATGGTATAACGGTAAATTTAAATTGGCATAACAGGGGGCTAATCTGTCAGCTGAGCCGTTGGAGATCGTTTAAAAGCTGTGTCCCCTTCTTGTTATTGTTTATTTAGGCTGACGATTTTGGCTACAGCGGGTTTTTGAGGCGTACTCTAATGCGATTGCGAGCCAAGTGCGAAGTGGACGATACGAGCGGTCGTGAAGTGTCATTAGGAGCGATTTTATGCATATGCAAAAGGGGTAATTGTCTGATTTTGTTCGTAGGTAGAGGAGGGTACGGGTTTATCGTTGTCATTTGAAAACGTATAGAAATGAGATTTCCTTATTTATGTAGAGATATGTTTGTTTTCTTTGTCAAATATAAGCTATATTTGTGTGATTTTCAGCATGTAAATTTATCTGTTCTCGTGGGAAGGATTGCAGCGTATTCAATTATCAAAAATAACAAATAACGACAAAAAGTTAAAAATAAACTTCAACAAACTTGGATCTTTGGTTGGTTTAATTAAACACCTACACTAAATTACATTCACTTTGAGCTAAATTTAGAGGAAATTACGTTAGATATCAAGTTAAAGGGCGATAAGTAGGCGTAACAATCTGACGGGTTACAAAAAAGATTACCTTCGTAATCTCGAGCAACGATGATACGAAAGATAATAATTTTATTTGACCTTTCGTAGGTGTTACCAAAGTATGCATTGTTGTCAGCCGAGTTCTTATTTATTATTATATTCAGAGTCTTCATTATATGAAATGACACTGTTATTATCTGTAGTCAAGTCATTTTCATCGAATAATTTAGTCTGTGCGGTTCTCGTCTTAAAATTAGGTCAACCTTGTCTCCTGGGGGAATCGTGCAAGGCAAATAAAGGTAGTCCAAGTTATGCACAACCGCGTTGTTCTGTGTTACCAACAATATCTGCGATTTAAAAAGCTTGAAGAGTAGAGCAATGTGTAATTTTTCACGTAGTGAGCTAAATCCACCCGAATTGTTCCAAACATCTAGAGAATATTTATCAACATGTTTTTTAAAACAATAAGATGTAGTGTTAATTTAAAGCGGACAAAATTATGTTGATTATTACTCATAATAATATGTACAAAAACTAATTACACTAAACGTACAATGTATGCAAAGTAGGTACGTTCCCTACATGTATAATAACACAGATCTACTACAAATATTTTGAAGATGATAAAACAAACACGAGTCTATTTATAAATGACAGCGGCAGTTTTGCAAGAAACACCTCGTAGATACCAAATTGATGACGTGCAATTTCGGCCTCATATTATTCTAGCCCTTGCCAAATCCCGCTGAAGCTGCCCAGTAGTGAATGAACCCTTAGGACGGACAAAAGCACAATTAAGTACAGCAGGGACCGATAACAAAAGGCGGGAGAGCACACAATTTGTTGCAGCCATCTTTATCTGGCCCACTATTGACCCCTTTACCCTAATTTAGTGAAACCAACCCTCTCACAGTACCACAGAGCATTCAAACTCCACCGCAACGTTATCCGAACTGGAATTTGACCTTTAGTTTTGATGTAGTTTTTCTGCACTGTGGCGTATAACATTTAGTAAGTACATCAGTGGGTTACTAAGTATTATTCTTTAATGGGAACAAAACATGTGGTCGCGTTATTCACGCTCCAGTGACACTTGGAGAGTGATTTGCGACCCCATCCTGTGCAGATACTCTAGCGTTAATGATATTATTTTGTATTATGAAATTGAATATAGTGAGTGTAATATCATGTAACACGTGCTTTCTGAAAGACTAGAACCGACGATCAATATTTGAAATAATAATAGATCAAACAAATCGATGCTTGCTTGCTTGCCGTGTGCGTTTCGAGGTTTATCTAGCTCACAAACCCTGGTGTCAGATCTATTGAGTCGCCTATAGCTTCTGAAATGGCTCGTATAACGACTATATCCACCAGCTGACCAGCGGCTTTACGTGCCTTTAGAAGCACGGAATCAGCTTTCCTTTCGGCCAATCAGGTCAAGGCTTGCAATGTCTGAAAATAAACTTCTTCTTCTTCTTCTTCTTCTTCAGCAAGTGCCCCACCGGGATTCGAACCTGGCACCTCTATGATGTGAGGCGAGCGTTTTTACCACTAGGTCACGGAGGTTGTGCAAACCGATCGAAAGACTATTTTGTATGGAAGTGTCGAATACGACTAAAACAAATAAAAATAAAAATATTTTTTGGTACCGAATAAAGTTTCTTTGTGAAAGTTTATCAAAACCGTTGACTAAGCATGTCCTATTAGTAATTACTAAGCCGCTGTGAATAAAATTAAAATTTACGCAGCAGAAAGTTTCCTATGAGCTGTCTCATTAGGCTCGAGCCATTTAGCCTTTTTTTGAGGATTTTTTAAAGACTCAAAGGCTTTTTAGTCTTTTAGCTGTTTTGGATTCTCTTTAAAAGGGCTCGAGCCCAAAATAAGCTTTCAAGCCCTTTAGTCCTTTGCGAGCCTTTTAGCTTTTTTTGAGCTTTTTAATTCTATTCGAACCTTTGTCACATAAATATACCAAACTTTAAATTAGACAGATGGAATTGCTTCATAAGAATAATAATATTTTTATTACCTTATTACTAGCATTTCGCCCCGCGGCCCCGCCCGCGTTAACAGGTTTCCCCATGGGAAAGAAATATTTTCCCGCGGTAAATAGTAGCCTATGTGTTATTCTGATGTACTTATAAGCTATATTATTGTAAAGTTTCATTAAAATCCGTCCAGTAGTTCCAGAGATTAGTGTGTACAAACAGACGGACAGACATACCTTTTTTTCAAAAAGTGTTGCTTTATAAGAATAATAATGTTTTTTTTATTATTATTAATATGTACCTATTATGAGTAGTGTGAGAGACTCTCACCACGATGCGATATTACTAATTAGGAACACCTGACACTCTGCTCCCTCAGGAAGATCGACCCTGGTGTGAAATTGATAGGTTTACGTTATTTTTAATTTGTTAACAACTTTGCTGTATTTTTAACAAGCAATGGCATCTTTTGAAACAGTAATAAGGGATGTAATTTTACCTATACGTTTGAACGTTTGTGGTATGTTTATTTGCCTATTGGCCAGAAACTATCTCTGTATCCTAAACCAGACGATAATAAAAATAATTTATAGTATTATATTCTAGAATCTATACTATAATTATTTCAAAATATGTGAAAAAATCACTTCTCTGTAATAGTAATTATAAACCACACGATGAAAAAACATAGAATTTCAACTTTTCAAGGTTTATTAATTTCATCTATTACTTATTTTAATATTGTTTCAATTTGAATTGTGTAACTTTATTAAGTTTTATACCTCTTTCATGATTTATTTATGTTTCTTCTTTATACTGATAGGAAACTCTTTTTTTCTTTCTCTGTTTGACCTACATTCTCTTTAGGTACAAGTAGGTACTAAAATAATGTAACATCATGACCCCTCGAATCCCGAGAGCCCAACAATTTGAAACTGCCAACTTTGCATATCCTCTCCACAGAATATGGAGATAACAATGCCCAATAGTGGGATAAACTAACGATCCCCGAAAGTTTTCACAAATAACCGCACCTGTTAAAACTTCTGGACAACGGAAACAACATTCGTACGGTGTAGCGTCGCGATCACGAACTTCAGTTAAGTGATGTGCTGAATGACCGAGAACTGTATTTCGATAAAAAGTATCGATACTATTTTAAAATGAAGCGAAAATTTTAACGCAAACAAAAAAAAAACGAAAAGCAATAATGATACGCTAACATACCTTTTTCATAGTTACCAAAAATAAATTACGTATTAATTATTATTATTAAGTTATTATTTTTTATTTTATTTTTTATTATTATTAGTAAGTATTAATTATAAAAAGTAAAAAACTAACGATATACTGACAAGGAATAGTGCTGGTCTGTATTGTATACATCATCGGAAGACAAATAGAACGGGAAAGAAAAAACAGATTGACAATGACAGTATTTATAAAGATTATTATATAATAGATTACTGTGCTGTGCTAAGATATTTATATAATTTATTCGGTTACTCACCAACACGATTTTATTTATTTTTCTATCTGTTTGCCCTGCGTCAGCATTTTTTTGCCGTGAGTATAAAGAGGCTTTATTGCTGCAAAAATCCATATGAACCTAAGAAGGGACAATAAATACAAAGAAAATAATTATCAAAGTTTGTTTGCAACCATTCTGCACTATGCGAATATACTTACATATGAAATATATTTCTATCGATTCATTAGAATACAGCATGTAAATTATTTACATTATATTTTTTTAGAGTCAGTCTCACTAAATAGATACCGAGCTATCTACATTATTTAGATCACTATAATCACATAAATGTACAATAGTATCGATACATACAACAGATGACGTCCAACCCTAATTTCAGCCTTTCACAGAGCTAGTCGGGGCACTGAATGTACTAATTAGTGTCCACTAGATTTATTTGCTGAGAGCAATAGAAAGTTTCCCCGACCCGGGCTCGGGTGGAATTGTCCACCATTGTATGCAAGCCGGCGGATTCTGCGGTCGTCTTTTGTTTTCACATTGAATCCAATGTTGCGAAATTGTCGTAGCCTGCAATCAGAGTTTTGCTTTAACGTTGTATGTCCTGAGAAGATCTTTCAATTACTATTTCGTTTAATACCTAGTCGTGTATCTGTCCTCCTGTCGCAGCCATTTTCCTCTTAAACCAGTCAATTGCTCACAACCTTTATCTTAGTTGTGTCACAGAACAGATTAATTAATAGTTACCAACGTGAATTATTTTACGATGTTAACGTACGAAATAAATTCGATAATCGAAAACAGTTAGTAAGTAAACGGTCATCGACGCTCTAGAATAATATACATTATAATAATAGTTTGATATAACTTGTCGTGAATTTCGTGGGTCATTCTTACGAAGCAATATATCAATTTTGTTAAAGTAGTTTCAATAATAAACCTACTATGTCACTCATTTGTTCTAGCGTTAGACAAATGATAGGTCAATTTGAATGCGCTAGGTGTAATGCGAAGCTATATTGGCCTATTCTTAGTCACAATATTGATCGCCGTTTGATATGTACCTCTTGTTTGAAAACTATTAAACTTGGAAGTGAAATATTCCACAGTTTTGATGATTAAGAAAACTGTGTAATCCTGTTACGAATAAAAAGTAATTTAATTTTACATTTCTATGTCATTCGGGCTTTCGATAGTAAGTACCTACTCTATTATCGAAAGCCCGAATGACATAGAAATAGGTTTCTGCGAATAACCCAGAGATGTTTTTCAACTTCCCTGGATATTTGACATAAGACCATTAAATTGTCGACTTGGTTTAGATCCTCGGAATCCAAACGGATCGGAAGGAAGGCAAATGGGAACTGAATTTATTTAAATATAAACGAGATCTATTTTCCGGGCGCTTTGTAAATTTTCAAAGCCACGACGGTCCCCCTGTACAACATGAGTTCTTAGTATAAATTTTCTGATATTGTTTTCTGGTTTTGCTTAGCTTTAATATCATTGTTTGAAATTATTCACCAAGACTTTTTTTTTGCTTGCAGAAAATTATTTCTTTGTTTCCACGTCGTATCTCATTCATGTTCTGAATTGCGATACATCAGTCAGTATCAAATTATTGCAATGCAAAAATTACAAAAATACAAAAAGTATTAATTGGCTCCCGAATATTTGAGCATCTTTTTTTATCACAAAGCAAAGTAACATTGAAAAATAGATGAAAATTAATAATATCATAAATAGCTCTTTTTGTCGTCCATAAAACATACAAATTCGATAAATCGTTACTTGTTCATTAAAGTCCTTTTAATTAAAGTAGAGCAAAGTTGACAAATTGGAACCTTTTCTATATTTCAAATTAATGAGCACTCGGCTGACATTGTTTGACACTTCGCAATTTTATATAGGTAGATGTTCTTAAATCTTTTATTCTAATTGATGTACTATTGCTATTACTGCAAGGTATATAAAACTTTTAACAACGCATTTCTGTTAACTTAAACCTTCCTGTTGGCATGGACGTGTTAATCCTGACTTATTTTAATTTCTATGCTGTTGTTTATTATAATCATGCCATAAAAATTCTGAAAATGATGTCGGTTTGTATGTACGTCTGCCTTCGAAGCACAGGGTCGAGAGTTCGAATCCCGCCTAGGACAAACATTCGTGTGACGAGCACTTGTGTTTGTCTTGTGTCTAGATGTTGTATATTTATATATGTACATAAATTGAATAGAATAATCGTTATTTATCTTTACTTGACTTCTCCTCCGCCTTCTTCTTCTTTATCTTAACTACTTTATTTTTCTTTTTTTTGTTTATCAGTTGTCAGTCACCCCATAGTACAGGTTCTGCCTAGTTTGGGGTCAGATGCCGCGTGTGAAATGTCCCCACATATTTAATTATTAAATTAAAAGTCACTAAAGTAGCTTCAAGAATTGTATTACTAGATTTAAGTGGCACTGGGCGGAACACTTACGACTGTTGTTTATTTTTGGAACAGAAAGGTTCTTGAATAGAGAGAAGACCGAATGTGAACCGACGATCAAGTGAGGGTTGCCACTGGATACTGGCAGTGCAGAACCGATCGTATGCTGGAGAAATCTTCAGGGGAAGCCTTTGACCACCAGTGAACGTTTTTCGGCTGCGATGATAATTATGATAGAACATTGAAATCATTATTACGTATTTTGACGGGTCTTTACGCGATAATTTTAAATGTGTATGTTAGTACGTAATAACATATGTACGAAGCGCGATAGCCTCAATTGAAATTATGATTTGAATGTCTAGCTTTTTGATATATTTCCCACGCTTGGTAAACAGGTTGGAGATATCAGTTGCTGTTGTTTCAAATGTTTTAGATAATTCATCATGGTCAGTTTCAGCTGAAACGACAGCTGGTTTCTACCACATCGCCCAAAAATCTCCACAAGGATCGAATCTGTACTGCCTACATCTAGCAGCTGGGTCCCAGGACCCAGGTCATTATGTTAGATTGATCTAATTCTAAACATCATAATGTACATTAATCTGATATCGTGTGGTTTCAGGTACCGTTATTTATAAATGTAATGTTCTAAGTATTTATAATACCAATAAATAAGTATTGTATGTAGTTTATTTACGTTAGTGCCGCTAACCCGCGCATTTTTAAATATTTTTCGCAATTTCAGAAATCAGGAATCGTTTATTTGATTTGGACAACACAACAAAAAAGCAAATAAATAACTACAAACAAAAACCAAACATACAACCATTAACAAGAATCTCGTAAACGGTAAAGCATTGATATTTCCCTGTGCTGTGATATCCAAACCTTTCCTGTTTGGTTGTCTGGAAGAGATTTCTACTTCAGCAGTAAGGCCGTCTATTGACTCTTCGTTTCACTTCTGAAATTTGTAACTGTCCTATTTTCTTACTGGTGTCAATAATAGAATATTTGAATTGTATTGTATTATCTGCGTCCTGTATAATTATTCGGCGGTTAGTGAAGTAAGAGGATAAACTACAATTAATTGTTCATTAATGGAGGAGCTTCATTTGGATAGCAGTCTAAAGTAGTTTTTAATTGGTCATCCAGTCACACGCGTAATTGAAACAAATGTAGGCTAGAACTCTCTTAGCTTAATTAATTGAATGAAATGGGTTCAACGCTTGCATCCATTACAATCGAACAGCTCCAAATCTGTAAATTATATATTTTACTCTATGTAGTCAAAATTAATTTTATTTTATTGTAAGCAATTTTTAACCCCTGACGTAAAAGATTATATAAGTTTGACGTGTGTGTCTGTGGCATCGTAGCTCCTAAACGGATACGCCGATTTTGATCTAGTTTTTTTTGTTTGTGAGGTGTTCTAATCGAGAGTGTTCTTACTATGATCCAAGGAAATATCTTCAGCCATTTGAAGATTATCAGCTCTTTTCTAGTTGTTGAAAGGATCAAGTAATTGTTTTGTGTGGGGGGTTATTTTTTTAAAATTTAGTGTTATAATCTAAATCAAATCGATTAAGTAATAAACTAGCAATTGATTTGTAGTAAATTATTGAAAAAAAAAATCATCAAGAAAGATCTAACTGTATGGTCGGTCGCAATATAGAAAGATGGCAATGCGTATCTTATGGTTACGTTATTATTGAGGAGGCATTTTTTGTGTGTTGATATGTCCAAAACAAAAAAAGCGGCCAAGTGCGAGTCGGACTCGCCCATGAAGGGTTCCGTAACAGCAAGTAACATAATATAGAAGTTCTTGTAGTTCGTTGTAACTTTGATCGATGTTCTAATAATAGTGAAAGGGAAATTGCGGTTTACGATTTATGCCGTATTAAAAAAAACTACTTACTAGATCTCGTTCAAACCAATTTTCGGTGGTAGTTTTCATGGTAATATACATCATATATTTTTTTTAGTTTTATCATTCTCTTATTTTAGAAGTTAGAGGGGGGGGGACACACATTTTACCACTTTGGAAGCGTCTCTCGCGCAAACTATTCAGTTTAGAAAAAATATATATTAGAAACCTCAATATCATTTTTGAAGACCTATCCATAGATAGATACCCCACACGTATGGGTTTGATGAAAAATTTTTTTTTTAGTTTCAGTTCTAAGTATGGGGACCCCCCAAAATTTATTGTTTTCCTTCTAATTTTTTTTTCAAATCTTAATGCGGTTCACAAAATACATCTACTTACCAAGTTTCGTCAGTATAGCTCTTATAGTTTCGGTAAAAAGTGGCTGTGACATACGGACGGACGGACGGACGGACAGACAGACAGGCAGACAGACAGACATGACGAATCTATAAGGGTTCCGTTTTTTGCCATTTGGCTACGGAACCCTAAAAAGGAAACAATTTGTATGTAAGTATTGACAGTTTTAAAAAAGACGGGTGATATTGTCAATCATGAACTCTCACTGGAGGTGTGTTTGTTTATGGTAGGCTCCAGACGCTATGCATATTTACAATGTAGGTACTGTAGCCACCACATGAGGCTGGACATGTTGAGAGCGGCCGTATTCCGTAGCGGTAGGGGTGAAATTCGTAGTGCGAATGTCCAACCGCATGTGCTGGCTCCTGTACTTGGTATTATTATCACGAAAGTTTGTGTGTATGGATAGATGTATGTATGTTTCTCTTTCACGCAAAAACTACTCAATGAATTTTAATGAAACTTTACAATAATATAGCTTACTAGCGACCCGCCCCGGCTCCGCACGGGAAAATGGTTATTGTGGGTTATCCTTCAGTATATTATGCATGTATTATACATATAAACCTTCCTCTTGAATCACTCAATCTATTAAAAAAAACCGCATCAAAATCTGTTTCGTAGTTTTAAAGATTTAAGCGTACAAAGGGAGGGACATAGGGACATAGGGACAGAGAAAGCGACTTTATTTTATACTAGCGACCCGCCCCGGCTCCGCACGGGAAAATGGTTATTGTGGGTTATCCTTCAGTATATTATGCATGTATTATACATATAAACCTTCCTCTTAAATCACTCTATCTATTAAAAAAAACCGCATCAAAATCCGTTGCGTAGTTTTAAAGATTTAAGCGTACAAAGGGACATAGGGACATAGGGACATAGGGACATAGGGACGGAGAAAGCGACTTTATTTTATACTATGTAGTGACTATGTAGTGATACATCAGTATAACACATAGGCTAATTTTACAGCGGGAAAATACTTCTTTTCCACAAAAAAACATGTTAACGCGAGCGGTGCCGCGGGGCGGAAAGCTAGTATGCTAATAATAAACAGATAGTTTACATGCAATAAACAGCTTCTGGAAACGTGATTTGAATTGGTTAGTAAACTTAATTCATCTGACTTATTTTTTGTACTCATAATACTTACTCGTAACCACAGAACATTTAAAAGAGGTTAGAATGGCGATAATGCGCCGTCCGTATGAAATCCGGTGTCGCCGATTCCACCCCACCTTTCACCTCTACTACATCTGTACTTCAATAAAGATGAAGTTTACGCACATATTTGCAATTTCAAATCTAGCCAATCATAGCGCCGCTCAATCACGCGATTTCAAATGGAAACGAATCATACGCATGTGTCAGATAAATTTAGATCAATTACTGTTTGTAAACAAACAAATTATTTTGCGATGTTATGAATACGGACCATTGACCAACAATTATTTATTATTGCCAAATCATTTGAATAATTGTATAAAAATCGTATTATTGTCTCGTGATATTGTATTTAATATTTGGTTATCTGTAAATATAGTTGAAATTTGCTAGAACCTGAAATTAGATTAGTTTATTTTAAAAGATGTGTAACGATAGTTTCCGTTTTGTTATTCTGGCTTTGTATTTCTTGTCGTTGTGTAACACAGGCAAATTGCTGCCTAAAAGGAGACTCCGGAAACTGTAAAACTATGTACCTTAAGTTTGAAACAAATTTATTATTATTAATTATTATTATTATTTATTATTTCTGGTCGAAGTAGACATAATGTTATTCTGGCCTCCTATTGGTCGAGGATGACGTGATGGCTGTCAAGCTATCACTGGTTTCCGATTGGTCCAAAATGACGTGATCGTTGTCAAGTTCTGGGTATATAAAGGCCCTACCTTGGCAAACAGATTAGATTTCGACCAGTCGAGGAGCAGAGCGGAAACCGGTGACTATTAAGTTAAGTACTTTACCTTCTTTCTTACCTACTTTCTTTGTGCCTTATATTGTTGTATATTATATTGTTGTATATTACATTGTTGTATATTATATTGTTCTATATTAATTGTTTATAATGATGTTTCATCATTATAATGACCAATACCATTATGGATTCATTGTAATTGTTAAGTTGCTTATATTTCTTGTTACTAATGTTATTTTTGGTACTATTTAAATAATACATGAAAGTTTTATGGAATTCCTGTGTTGTATGATTAAATACCTATTTTGCTTTTAAACAAAATTGCTTTTATTGAGATTCCTCTTCCTGGTAACTTATTTCTCAGTTATCTTGATCATGGTACACTTGACATTAATTTCTAAATATACCTTCATGAAATCACATTTTCTCAAATCATTTCACTTATATCTCGTATAATTAAAATCGGCACAACATTCATTTTATTTTTTTGTTATTATCAGAAGTGGGATCCTTCACAGCACACTAACACCGCTTTAATCATTTCAGAATGGATCCAGAGCTAGAACCTTTGCTCACAGCCTTCAAAGATGCTGTGAAATCCAGCTGCCGCGCCGCGCCGTCGAGATGATCACGTGGCGCTGCCGATGTTCAATCCTGCCACCAACAACAACGGCGCAAAAATGTGGTGCGACAATATCGAAGCTCTTGCTGAGGAGTTCGGCGGGAGCAGCATCACCAAAGTTGGAAAGCCGGTAAGGTCCTTAAGGGACTCTTAGCTATCTTGGTTCAAGTCTTGGAATCCGTCTGATGGCCGAACAGAGGATAATTTTCGTTATTAAATTATATAGATCTATAACCAACTAATAAAATTAATTTGCGGAGAAATAACTGATGTAAATCTTCGAATGGCATCTTTTAACAACGGCGTTAATACTACTTCATAATTAATCTCTTTATTCAGTTCTTATGTAAAAAATCAGGCAAACGTACTCACGAGTCAGACAAAGAAACTCTTTCAAATAATTGAAAGCGGTTCAAGAAAGACCCGAAAAAAAAAATCTGTGGGAAAAATGGGACACACCTCTTCTGAATGTCGCAAAAAGAAATTAAATATTGAATCAAATAGTGTCGAGACTAACGAAAATTAACCTTAGTCACAAAATGTAGATTTTCGTTCTCAATTCCCAAAATCAAATCATAAGTGCAAAAAGTTTGCTCCTTTTGTAAAAAAGAAATATAGGACATGACGAGTATTTGTCATTCAAAACCAAAAACCTCAAATTAAATAGGTACCTACACTTTTCTTTTACCAGTGAATTAAAATTGACCAATTACCGCTTAGTAAAAAAAAGCATATTCTTTTTCTGAGAAATTTTAAGAAACTAATTTCTTTTTAGTTTAATTTTTAGATCACTGATTATTTTTATTTTACCACCTTAAAAATTTGCTTTCGTGACGTCACTTGCTCACATACTGTTCGTTTTAGACGATAATCACTTTTTACGTTCAGGAAAAGAGGGTAGTTCATGGTGGAGGCAAACAAAACAATTCTAGGATAGTGATTAATGAAACGAACGATCGATGTAACGGGAGGCCATAGTGTACGACCTAATAATTCGTGTCCCGAACTTGTACCTCCAATAGTTTTAACGATAACGATAGTTGCATGGTCATAGTATACTCATCATAATAATATATAATTTATTTAATATTATTACGACAGGAAAAATAGTCACGAATTAAATAAATTTTCTGACATTTACTATCATAACATGACAAATTTAAATTCGGATAGGGTTGCTGTGTTTCACTTGCCACAAGTGGAATAAATAAAACACAAATGAGTGGTGTAAAGTAGGTAATATTTTCTTTTATAATCTATAAACATTTTTCACATTTTAAATTCGATGCTATCGTTGAAAATTGGAGATAACCTTTTCATGATATTATTGAGCGTTATTTTTTTTCTTCTCCCGTTTGTTTTTATTTATTGTTTTCGTTTGTCAAACATTATCTGTGGACCGTCCCTATACCAATTAATGCAATCTATCGGAAAATATATTTACAACTTGTCCAACTGTGTCTGCCAAATTTACCTTTTTTTTTTAATAGAATTTTGGTAGTATGATCATATCATATCATATATCATTTATTATTGCCATTTGCTGTTTTTACAATAGGTCTTATACATTTATTCCAGTACAGTAAGACCCCGTTAGGGTACTGCAAGTTACAATTCAAATTGATTACAATTTTAAAATAGTTTTATAATTATTATTACAGCTGGTAAAGAAATACAAATATTTTATAAAAATTGTTTACTATTGTTATCTTAGTATCTGTTTCTGAGCAGAACGTAAAATTCATCATGGCAAAAATAAATTTATTAAGATTTTATTACATATTATGAAAGGTTTGGTATCGTTGTTATATTATTATTATTTAATTTATGAATTATTATTTAGTTTTTTTCTACAAGGAATTCGTTAATGATGAGTAGTTTATCATTATATGTATTTTAAATATACGCAAAAAAAGACCGGACATTCTTAATCAGGGAAACAATTACATTATTCGGTACCCCTTCTCTTATTATAACTAATAAATACACAAATTTTATCTCTCGTGAAATTGTCACTTTGTTTGAGGAATTGCAAATCCAGCATCACATGATAGCTACTGGAACACCACGAGGCAATGGTCAAGTTGAGCGTTATGTAGGTACTGTACGAACCGACCCTAATGGTGGAGGACAAGGAAAACAACGTATGCATTTAAATTAGGTATTATATATTAGAGACTTAATAACGAAACATTACAAATGCAAATGCTTTAGAAAATTATAAGAATGGCGTCAGGCTCGTAGCACGGGCTACGGCCATCTCACAAACATCAACCAAATTCAAACTGATATTACTTTACATCTTTATAAAGCCTCAAACGAAAAAGAGGCTGCCAGCATGAAACGGCGTGCATGAAGGACACATGCACACCACATCCCGCCCGGTACAGCTAAAAAAAATATATATTCGCAATACCATTGCAAAAATATATTTTTTTACGATATTTCGTTACAAATGTCCGTCCTAAGCTAAGCTACCTGCCTAAGGATGGACAAAACATCACAAAGTCACAGACATGTCAAAAACTGACTGCTGCTACCAGCTAGTTGGTGTTTTATTGTTATCCAACCAAGTTGATCAAAAACCATCAAAAAAGAATCAACACAGCTAAGCATGTCTGTCTACAGTTAATCCAAATAGACATTCAATAAAATTTTGAAAAAGTTTACTAAACCTATCTGTGTCGGATACTATGAATAAAATAATATCAACTAGTTATTAATAATTCAATAGTCACCAAATAATCAATTAAGAAAGGTTAAAGAAATAAATTTGAAAAAGTTGGACGACCAATGAACTACAAAATTACCAGAAAATAATAAAATGAATTTATAGTAAACGCGCACGGCTATCACCAATAACAAAACCTAGCTTTGGGCAAGACATGGGAATGGGAGCTATTTTCTTTCTTCAGCTCCAACCTATCCTCTGAAAAGATTAGTGGGAATTCACCTAGCTGCGGTACCAGTAACGAGAGTACTCAAAGTCATGAACCCAACCAAAGTTCCTCCACAGCACTATGTGCTTGATGTGGAGTGACAGTAAATATTCCGTCACGGAACACACCTAACTATGCGTTACCCAACTAACCCCAAAAAAAACTACCCAAATTCTAGTTAAACGCGCACGTTTTTCCTTCTTCATACCGTGTGTGTAGTCATCTAGATTTAAGTCGTCCAGCTTTCTCGAAGGGTCATCACATCAGAAACGATCATCATAATAAATTCGTCATCATTTTTTGTTATCAAGTTTTTCATATCTGAAACATTTTAAAGCATTAATACAGGAAAACACTCGTACATCCTAACCAAACCTAACAAGACAATAAAGAATTGAAACTAACCTATATTTACTATATTTTATATATTTTAGCGTAAAAATTAATCAACAATTCATATATTTCAATGTTTACAAATTGTTTGACATAGTTCCGTCAAAATTGTCACGAGTCATTTTGTTCATGACACAAACAAAAATACTATTTGCCGAGCAACGAACCTATCACTATGACTACGTCAAATTACGAAAATAATAAGAAATTGAATTAAAAATAAGGGAAAATTTGCAAAATTATTTACACAATAATACACTTTCTACTCTAATCCTGCAAACTAGGTAGGCAAAAACGGCGACTCTTCCGTCGTCTCTCCACTTCGCACTCTTCTAAAACGCATCTTCAAATATCGCATCGGGAAAAACATCGACACGTTTGCCTTTCGTAGCAAATCACACGAAGCTCGCTAACTTCATCCAGGACACTTCGTCGAGAACACTTTATTAATAAAATTAGCACTTATCTTTCTCAACGCATCCTTTAGGCATTATTATCACAAATGCATCTGCAACAACTGCAACAACGTGCGGCAAACATCTTCTGGGCACCAACGCTCCTCGTCATGGCTGCCATCATCTTCGTATTTCATCTTCATATTTCATCTTCGAATTTCAGGGGTATAGCGTTGCGTAGCGGTTATTTCTCTGGTATAACTTCTTCTTATAGGGCTCCTTGCCCACACACCAGGCCAAGCTCTAGTGTCCTCGGGATCCACGTCCAGCTACACTGTAAAACGCGCCTAAGGCACCTCCACCATGTACGAACCGACCCTAATGGTGGAGGACAAGGAAAACAACGTATGCATTTAAATTAGGTATTATATATTAGAGACTTAATAACGAAACATTACAAATGCAAATGCTTTAGAAAATTATAAGAATGGCGTCAGGCTCGTAGCACGGGCTACGGCCATCTCACAAACATCAACCAAATTCAAACTGATATTACTTTACATCTTTATAAAGCCTCAAACGAAAAAGAGGCTGCCAGCATGAAACGGCGTGCATGAAGGACACATGCACACCACAGTACCGTTGTTAACATGTTAAATGCCACTTGCAATGGCTTGTCTGTCAGACTGGCCGAACGGTCTATGGAAAACACAACAATCCATTAACACCACGATCCAAAAATCCACGGGCTTCTTCCCACTTCGGTTACTAATAGGCGTCAATGCGAATATTCCGTCTGTTCAAGTTCGCTTAAACGAAGTTCTTGATGACGAAACTCTGAATTTTCGCATAGATGTACTAGCTGAAAGGGAAATAGCTCAGCAACTTCTTTTTGCGATAGCTGAAAAATTTAAAGAAATATTTGATCGAGTTAGGCGTGATAATAAAAACTTTAATGTTGATGATACTGTATTTGTAATCAAAATCATAGAAGACACAAACAAATTACAAACTTGATTTAAAGGTCCTTATAAAATTGTATCTATACTTCCAAATGATTGGTTTGCCCTTATAGGAATAGGATTTTTGAAAAATATTACTGTTGCTTAGAAGAAAATACTGTTGTTGAAGATGCTCTCCGATGATATAGATTTTAATATTTAATTGTACTTTTTTATTTATAAGTTATTTGATTTATCTTCTTATTTATCTGACATAGTTAAATTGACATCAATTTATTTGATGACAAAAAGTCATATGGAATTATTAGGTAAGTCATCACTATGATTGTACTTAGTATTCTATTCATTTGCATAATATGTACCTAACTACCAGCTGTAGGTTCAATCCTTTGGTGCCAATCAGTATCACTAGCAGCGAGTGAATTGGGTTGGCATGTCTATGGGGTTGACCCGCAATCCACTGTGCGTTCTCTTGTTTGGTGTTAACAAACGTCACTAGCAGTGGGTGATTTGTGTTAACATGTCTATGCAAGTTGAGCAGCTATCCGCTGAAGGGTTGTTTGTTTGGTGTCTGCTATCGCTTCCGGCAGCGGAGGGTAGGAGTAGACATGTCTATGCGAATAATCCGAAAACCGCTGTAGGTCTTCTTATTTTTTTTCCAACCATCGTCACAGGCAGCGGGTGGCATGGGTTGGTAACTTGTGAAGTTGGCCGTTTTGTTTGTTGGTACATATTGTTCAATAATTGTTGATTTAATTACTAAATTTTTTATATATTTTTTTTTCTGTATTACATAATTTCGAGACGAAATTGTATCAGTATGGCCGTGTCAGATAAATTTAGATCAATTACTGTTTGTAAACAAACAAATTATTTTGCGATGTTATGAATACGGACCATTGACCAACAATTATTTATTATTGCCAAATCATTTGAATAATTGTATAAAAATCGTATTATTGTCTCGTGATATTGTATTTAATATTTGGTTATCTGTAAATATAGTTGAAATTTGCTAGAACCTGAAATTAGATTAGTTTATTTTAAAAGATGTGTAACGATAGTTTCCGTTTTGTTATTCTGGCTTTGTATTTCTTGTCGTTGTGTAACACAGGCAAATTGCTGCCTAAAAGGAGACTCCGGAAACTGTAAAACTATGTACCTTAAGTTTGAAACAAATTTATTATTATTAATTATTATTATTATTTATTATTTCTGGTCGAAGTAGACATAATGTTATTCTGGCCTCCTATTGGTCGAGGATGACGTGATGGCTGTCAAGCTATCACTGGTTTCCGATTGGTCCAAAATGACGTGATCGTTGTCAAGTTCTGGGTATATAAAGGCCCTACCTTGGCAAACAGATTAGATTTCGACCAGTCGAGGAGCAGAGCGGAAACCGGTGACTATTAAGTTAAGTACTTTACCTTCTTTCTTACCTACTTTCTTTGTGCCTTATATTGTTGTATATTATATTGTTGTATATTACATTGTTGTATATTATATTGTTCTATATTAATTGTTTATAATGATGTTTCATCATTATAATGACCAATACCATTATGGATTCATTGTAATTGTTAAGTTGCTTATATTTCTTGTTACTAATGTTATTTTTGGTACTATTTAAATAATACATGAAAGTTTTATGGAATTCCTGTGTTGTATGATTAAATACCTATTTTGCTTTTAAACAAAATTGCTTTTATTGAGATTCCTCTTCCTGGTAACTTATTTCTCAGTTATCTTGATCATGGTACACTTGACATTAATTTCTAAATATACCTTCATGAAATCACATTTTCTCAAATCATTTCACTTATATCTCGTATAATTAAAATCGGCACAACATTCATTTTATTTTTTTGTTATTACATGCACGCATACCGATGTACATTTTTATAGCTATGTGTGAGTTTGACAGCGCGATCGCGTCTTTGCGTGGAGTATGAGCGTTTGCTCATAGTCTTGGCGCGCCGGCCCCGCCCACAGCGCCTTTCTAACCTCTTTTAAATGTTCTGTGCTCGTAACTAACGTACTTTTGTGGCATAATATACCTACCTTCTTTTTATTTACTGCCCACAATTACCCGAGAATAAAACCTGGGGCAATTTAAATGTACTAACCGCCATAACGACTACATTAAGTCTCGGGTACAATAAAACTTTCCACGTTAATAGCTTGAAAATAATGGATCGCAAATTAGCTAATAATTACCTATGGCGGTATATTTTACAGAACTACTGTCATAACGTCACGCATGCGTGTAACCCATGTCTTGCACTTCTTGCAGTGAAATAGTAAAGGATTTGCAATAGGGTTAACAGTGAAGTGCGTATCAGGCTACACTTTGTTAAGGATTTTGTATTAATGCATCCTAGAGTCCTAGTATGTATATTAAAAGCAATGACTATGTAACTGAGTTAACTGAGTGATATAAATATCCTAAAGTTAAAAATAAGTACTTTAACTTTGACTTTGAAGAATACATAATAGTAGTTCCTACAACGTGCCCTGTCGCATGCAGCACTGTGAGAAAATCGGCCCCGCACGGTGGTCGATTGGGTCGAAATAGGCTCGATTTCATTTATAAGTATGTATAACCAAATAATTATGGTACTTATTTTATTCCATTAACAATAAACGTACTTTATACAAACAGCAATTTATTTATTTTTAACTATCCTCTTTTGATTTTTATATCGCAATGAACTTAACACTTTCCAAATATCTTTTGATTGCGCGTCTCGAGTCCGCTCTGAACTATTTTATTATAAAGTGATACTAGATAAACCAGTGAATTTTTCTTTATCATGTCTTCGGAAGGTCAAGGTATGTGCAATGTTTTGACATAAAAACCAATCGATTAGTGTAATTCAATACTAAAATATACCAGTCTAAACATTAACGTTTTTATTTTTCTTCTATCTTGTTTTTTCATAAGGCCTTACTTTTTTTGCACATATTTGCACAAGTTCTTACAACTCTCAAAATTTAGCTTACATATTGGTTAATAGTTGTTAGTAAGCTGTAGATCATAAGATGTCATAAAAAAAAGTTATGCACATTTTAGATACGGAAGCCGCAATTTCGTTTGACGAACTTTTCGGAGTTTGGAAGGAGAACAGATCTACGAAATGCCTTTTCATATTTTTGAAGGACAAATTTGGGTTCAATATTGATAATCCCGCAGTTTCAAAGGTACTAAGTGAAAAATGCAAAAATATTTCAAAAAAAATTCTAAAAATGTATCGTAAATGTAGATGTTCTGTACCTAATTTTAGATACAGACACAGAGCTTGGCTACAAAAATCAATTTCGTTGGAAGAGATAATAAAAATTAGCAACCAAAATATTTCTATTTTGTTTCGATTAGTTTTGTTTCCTCTTTATCTACCAAAACTAGTCATTATAAATAAATATAGTAGATGATCCAAACCCCTGAGACGTTATTAATACCTAATCATTGCTTTTTCACAATTTTCAACCCCGTAAAAACAAAAACAAATAATTTAAATGCAAATCGAGCCTATTTTTGCGGAATCGACCACTGTGCCCCGTAGCTTAGTTGGTAGTACGCCTGCCTTTGAAGCACAACAGGGTCGCAGGTTCGAATTCCGCCCAGGGCACATATTCGTGTGATGAGCTGCCTTGCGTCTGGATATTCTATATTTATATATGTAAGTATATCAGCTGTGTTACACCCATAGTACAGGCTAGTTAGGGGTCAAATGGCCGTGTGTGAGATGTCTGCACATATTTGTTTATTTTATTTATAATATTATCTCGCATTTATCCGTCAAACGGAGAGCGTCGATGGCCAAGTGGCTAGGGGATAGAGCCATTGTCTTTCATTCTTTCAGACGGCCGTTCAAGAAAACATCGCGAGAAAATACATCATACTTATCTTAAAAATAAGTTATAATAGTTTAAAAAACTAAAAAACACGCTTTTAGCACGCACTAAAAATTCAAAAGTCACGTGACTATTTTTTTTTAGCAAACCCTTGTAACACCGTTTTTTTTGTCATTTGATAAAAATAATACATCGTAGAAAATACTAGCTATTTTTCCAAATTAATTGGCGTTGATAATTTTTTTTAACTCATTTTATTCTCGACTTCTTCCAAAAGAGGAAGTATCCAAAGCCATAAATCTAAAATTTTTTTTTTAAGCACAGGAGTCAAGTTTCGGAACGTTTCTAATAGTCGAAATGACAGTTAGTGTTTTCGTATAAATTTGTTCAATAATATTAGTCTTGGAAATACAGGTTATTTACCATTATCCAAATGGATTATTATTCCTTTTGTTTTTCCTTAATTCGTTTAAAATAAAATTAAAAATAATTTATTTCCTTAAAAAGAATTCTGACTTGATTGTTTTGGTGTTGCGTTTCGGAACGCGCGGTCTGTCAAAGTGATTCGAGGAATGACTCGGTCATTTTCTTCCTTGGCTTTGTCCATAAAGGACAATGTAAAATTTAATAAAGTAAATACCACTAGAAAATCCGGTAAGTGTAATTTATCCTAATGGATTCTCAATACCATGTTCGATGGTTGTTTTTAAAACATTTTTGGTTAATTAGATGTTCTTTTTCTTTGATAGGTATGTGATGGATTTTGATGGTCCCCTTCCTGGTGGAATCTTTTAAAGAAATTGATTGAAACCTCAGTGGTAAGTCTGTTGTGATATTTATTGAGATCTCAAATTCTCATTCTACTGTTTGATTTTGAACCTTTTGGGTAACACGCGTGATTTGTCCTCTAGATATGGCGCGGACACGGCGGACATCTTGAGGTGGTTGTCGTCCGGGCTCTGTCCCAACATGGCTTCCTAACGCTAAAAAAAAACCCCGTAATGGGTAAGTGTTTGGAAATATTATGCTAATTCAAAACTAAAGATTTCCGTTATACGTTCATCACTGTAACAAGTTTTCTCTTTGTTGCAGGGTTCTCTGTTATGCAGGTTTTTTCCATGCAAGTTTTTATATGCAGCTATTAGGCTGGGTTTTTTATGTAGGGCTTTGGCTTTGCCCCACACACATTTAGGTTTCTGGTACTATGTATCTACCTATCTTTCTCTAAAAGGTTTTCTTTAAAACCACGTTTTTTTTTATGCCTGGTTTCTAGTACTGTGCACCTTTTCATTTCAATACCATGTAGGTAATTGATAAATCTATATTACTTTTTATCCAACGGCTGGACATGTATCTTCATAACAGTGAAGCGTAATTAGTAATTTTAAGTATGTAAACTTGTATATTATTACTGTTACACGAATTGTTCTTTGTGAAGACAGCGGTGATATTTTATGTTTCTGTTCATTTCACCAGATATTCTCAAACCTTTTTAAATGGTTGTCATGTTAAATTAAATATGATTTAAAAGGTTCCCTGGTAGTTATTTTATTGCACACAGTACTGTCTTGATCCATTTTATGATATAAACCACTGGCGCCCTGATTCTAACAGAATAATTTAGTTCTGATTCTGGCAGATTATAAAATCTACCTGAAGATATTTTTTACCTCAAGATATTTTTCTTTTAAATTATTTTCATTTGTGGTTTATATTATAAAAGGCAGGTCCAAGGCCACCACCCACTCCCTGAGTTAATTAACACAAAAATAAAAATACTGCTCTCTATAAAAGAAAAAGATTTTCCTTAGCTAGCCAATTTAAAACCCTTTCAGTGTCGTTCCCAACGTGTGGCCCTGTAAGATAAGTGCTGTGTGGAATAAAAATTAAATTTAAATATTTTTTTTTCTCTCAAAAATAGTTATACATACTATACTGTTTTTAGTACTTAAGTGTTTCTTTTAAGTATTAAGGTTTCTATATTGAACATTTTGGTGCTGTATTTCACAGCTATATTGTAAGTAAATAGTACTCACTATACTGTATATTTTTACAATGGATACTTTAAATTGTAATGTTAATTTTCTTTTAAAAGATGAGATAACTCATGAACTCCTAATTAGGAACATATCTTTTGACATTACTGCTTCGGTGGATAATTTGCGTAAATTATTACGTGAAACTTTAAAACTTTCTAGGAGGGGTAGTATAAAGCCATCTTCTAATAATTCTTCGATAACTATAGAAGAAGAAACTAAATTGATGATTGCCAAAGGCAATGAATTTCTTTCATCGTGTTATGCTGGGGAAGGTCCGTCCTTCTTCACTGCAAATGTTCGTGCTCGTCTATGCGGACGTGCTAATTATCTTTTGGTTCGTTTGTCGCGAATTAGTAATCCTCACCAGGAACTGCTGGTGCTTCAAAACTCTTTGATTAAATTTTTGTCAGATCAGGCCAAGTCATCTGATTCTGAATCGGATGACGAAGACTCCGTTCCTTCTCCCGTTCACAAAACTATTATTTATCAACCGGCTACTTCTTGTAATTTGAATACTTTGAATTTGAAATATCGTGGTGACTCGTGTGTTCGTGCTTTCATAGCTCGCTTGGAAGAATTACAGCTTGCTCGTAATATACCTAAAAAAACAATATATACTGGCTTTCCAGAAATCCTTGAAGGACCTGCTTTGTATTGGTATCGTGCTAATAAAGACGCATATCATGATTATGATTCACTCATTAACGCTTTACGCTCTGACTTTGACATTGCTGATTTTGACTTTCGGCTATTACAAGAGATACATTCTCGAACACAAGCAAAGGATGAATCGATTGTGGTTTTCCTGTCTATCATTTTGGGAATGATGTCCCGACTTACTAAAAAATTATATGACGAAGAACAACTTGACATTATTTTACGAAACATAAGACCTGAATATAGTCGAGAACTCGCATTAATTGATGTCAAATCCATTTCTCATCTGCGAGAACTTTGTAAAAAACTTGAACTCAATAAGGCTCGTATCTCAAATTTTGTAGAACCTTCTACTTCCAAGGACACTACATGTGTTCCTGATTTTAATTATAAAAGTAAAACTTTTAAATCACATAATCCCAATGTTAATAATAAAAATGTTTCGTCTGTACATCAGTCGACTTCGGTTGAGTCTAATAAAAACTCTTCTGCTCATTGCTTTAGATGCGGTAAAAATAATCATTCTACATCTCGATGTTATAAATCTAAAAATATTGTTTGCTTTAAATGCGGCAAACAAAATGTAAAAACTCCTGACTGCCCAAAGTGTAATAAGTCAAAAAACTGAATAAGTCAGTCTCTCTGAGTGCTTCTACTTGCAGGGAGACATATTTTAAACCTCCTCTTTCTGATAAGCGACCATATTTAACTGTGAAAGTATATGACATTTGTGTCAGTGGTTTATTAGATTGTGGTGCTGCTTGTTCGATATTAGGCGATAATGCTCATAAGGTTTTTCTTGATCTTGGTATTCCGATGCAAAATCTTAAACAACCATGTTATATACGTGTTGCTAACGGTGCCGAATATTATTGTCAATATTATATGGATGTTCCCATTTTATATAAAAAGATTGTTAAAATTATAAGATTTTACATTCAACCTCAAATCAAACTTCCTATTCACTTTGGTATAAATTTTTGGAAAGCATTCAATCTTGCTCCTGAAGTTCTGTCTTGCATAAAGTCTATTTCTTGTAATAACGTAGATAAAATTGATAATATTCCAGAAAATGGTTTAAGGAACATAGATAATTTAACTGAAAAACAAATTGAAGAACTGAATCACATGAAGTCTCTCTTCTCTCAAATAGATACTGAAAAAGTTGGACTGGGTCGTACCCATCTTGCCCAACATCATATTGATACAGGGGATTCTAAACCCATAAAACAAAGATATTACAGATTAAGTCCAGAAAAATTAAAGTTGCTAGATGATGATCTTGATCGTATGTTGAAACTTAATATTGTTGAACCATCAAATTCACCTTGGAACTCTCCGGTTACTTTAGTACCGAAACCAGACGGCTCTGTCCGTACCTGTTTGGATAGCCGTATGATTAACGCTGTTTCTAAAACAGACGCATATCCTCTCCCTTATATTAGTTACATTCTTGACAACCTCAGGGATGCTAAATTTCTTACATCCTTGGATTTAAGTGCAGCTTATCATCAGATACCTCTTTTTCCTTCTTCAAAGGAAAAGACTGCTTTTACTGTACCAGGACGTGGTTTGTTCCACTATAATGTAATGTGTTTTGGTCTTGTTGGTGCTTCAGCCACTATGCAACGATTAATGGATAACCTTTTTGCTGCACAATTTGATAATAAAGTATTCTGTTACATAGATGACATTATAATTTGTACTAATTCTTTTGAAGAACATATCAGAATTTTGGAATCAGTTTATGTAAAGTTAAAATCTGCTAACCTTACAATTAACATGAAAAAGTCTCTCTTTTGTCGACCAGAACTAAGATATCTTGGTTATGTTGTTGATCGATATGGATTAAGAACTGACCCTTCCAAAGTGGAAGTTATAACGAACTTTCCTGTGCCTTCTAATGCTAAGGAAGTCAAACGTTTTCTTGGTATGGCAGGGTGGTACCGCCGTTTTATCCAAGATTTTTCTCGTAAAGCTAGACCTTTGACTCGTCTTACTAGTAAAAAAGTTCCTTTTGCTTGGACCAAAGAAACAGACGAAGCTTTCTCTGTACTTAAAAATGCTTTAATCTCTGCTCCTATTTTAAAATGTCCTGATTTTACTTTGCCTTTTTATATTCATACAGACGCGTCATCTTTTGCTATTGGCGGCGTTTTGACTCAAAAAGTAGATGGGGTGGATCACCCTATAGCTTATTGTAGTAGAACTTTAAATGCTCAAGAGATTAACTATACTGCAACAGAAAGAGAACTGCTCGCAGTCATTTATGCTTTAGAACAATATAGATCTTACGTTGAAGGCAAATTATGTTACATTGTTACTGATCATGCCTCCTTACAGTGGTTTTATAAACTAAAAAATCCCACTGGCCGTCTTAATAGGTGGGCATGTCGTCTAAGCCAATTTACCTTTGAAATCATTCACAGAAAAGGTAAAGAACATGTATTACCTGATACTCTTTCTAGAATTAAAATCGCCTCTATTGAAATTGATCCTCATACTATAACTGACCCATGGTATATTAAAATTTTTACGGGTTGTGCTGAAAATGCAAAGAAGTTTCCAAATTTTTCCATCTTAGAGGGAAAACTTTATAGACTTTCTAAAAATAAATATAATATCACTTCTCAACATGATTGGAAAATTGTTGTACCCTTAGAAAAGCGTCTTGAAATAATTGAAAAATATCATGATGATCCGTCAGCTAGTCATTTTGGTGTTGCTAAAACGCATAAAAAGATTTCTGCTATTTATTACTGGCCTTCTTTATTTGAAGATGTAAAATCATATGTTAGTAATTGTGAAACTTGCAATACATATAAACCTGTTAATACTGCTCGTGCAGGATTCATGGGCGAACCACGTCAAGTAACAAAGCCGTGGGAAGCTATTTCTTGTGATATTCTCGGTCCATTTCCTCCATCTTATTCTAGGAACCAATATTTGTTTGTAGTCTCAGACTATTTCAGTAAATACGTACTACTCTTTCCTTTGAGAAACGCAACTGCAAAAGCCATTTGCAAATGTATGTATAATGGTGTATTTCTTGTACATGGTGTTTGTCGTGTTCTTTATACCGACAATGGAGCTCAGTTTACTTCTAAAGAATTTCGGGATCTTCTTACTAATGCAGGCGTTCCTCATATATTTTATAATCCCCGTTATCATCCTCAAACTAATCAAACTGAACGAGTGAACCGAGATATTGTTCGTGCGATTGCCTCGTATGTGCGTTTTGATCACCGAAAGTGGGATCAAAACATTCCGGAGATTCAATGTGCATTGAACACTTGTGTTCATGAGGGAACTAAATTCACTCCTTTCTTCTTAAATCATGGTCGTGAAATGATTCTTGATGGTGCTACGCATATTTCTCAGACACCTTTTGATGGGTCTGCTTTAAATACTGATTCACAAGAGTTTGCGGAAAAACTTCCCAAACTTCAAGATGTTTATAAACAAGTAAAATGTCATTTACATAAGGCATATCAACAAAACTGTAAATATTATAATTTAAGAAAAAGACCTTTAGAGTTAAGCGAAGGTCAAATAATTTATAAAAGGTGTTTTCCTTTATCTTGTGCTCCAAAACACTTTTCAGCAAAGTTAGCTCCCAAGTTTGAAAAGTGTGTTGTGGATAAGAAATTAAGTAAGTTGGTCTACTCTCTCAAAAGTTTGGAGGGTAAGTCCCTTGGTACGTTCCATATCAAAGATTTGATCATCCGCGGTCATAACGAAGGTGGTTGAAACATAGTAGGTGTATATAAGTGTGTTAAGTTAAATAAATATTCTCTTCGGGTGGTATTTACAATATATATTTTAAGTTTTCCTATCTTAGCGTAATGGACTTTGACTTTTAACGTGACAAACCAAGACGATAAGTATGCATACAGACTAAAACAAGACTATGGACAATTTTAATTGTTAAGGACAAACTTTTGTCGTTTTATGTTAAGGTTGTTTTTTTTCATTTTCTTTTGGTATTAGTTTAAGTACATACTGTGTTTTTCTCAAACTTGAATTTGAAAACACTTTGTCAATTTTATATTTAAGTTAGTATATTTTGAGTCATTTTGCACCCATAGTGGTGATGACTTCATGTATTCTCTTTTGAAAGTTCTTCAACTCTTATGAGTTCAGAATGTGATGTTTTTGACAGAAGTTTTCTTCTGGTATACTTAGCTCATAGTAGCAAGTCTTTGTAGCTCATAGTAGCAAGTCTTTTTAGCTCATAGTAGCAAACCTCCTTATAAGGAAGGGAAGTTCCTTAACTCTTTTGAGTTTGGAATGTGTTTTCTTTTTGACAGAAACTGTTTTTCTGGTCAATACTGCATACAGTTGTATTTCTATTTTCAGGAAAATAACATTCTTTACTTTTCGTTTTCCTTTAAAAAATTTGCTCGTTGGTAGTGAATTTCTTTTAGCTTTTGAACTCTGGTTTTTCAAAACCATGTTCGGTGGTTTTGTTTCCAGTTAGCTTTTCGTTACTACCTCATGTAGATCGGTAGCGAAAAATTTTATTTGAAAATTAAAATTTTCAAATAAAATTTTTCATTCCCAACTAAAGATGAACTGTAACACCGTTTTTTTTGTCATTTGATAAAAATAATACATCGTAGAAAATACTAGCTATTTTTCCAAATTAATTGGCGTTGATAATTTTTTTTAACTCATTTTATTCTCGACTTCTTCCAAAAGAGGAAGTATCCAAAGCCATAAATCTAAAATTTTTTTTTTAAGCACAGGAGTCAAGTTTCGGAACGTTTCTAATAGTCGAAATGACAGTTAGTGTTTTCGTATAAATTTGTTCAATAATATTAGTCTTGGAAATACAGGTTATTTACCATTATCCAAATGGATTATTATTCCTTTTGTTTTTCCTTAATTCGTTTAAAATAAAATTAAAAATAATTTATTTCCTTAAAAAGAATTCTGACTTGATTGTTTTGGTGTTGCGTTTCGGAACGCGCGGTCTGCCAAAGTGATTCGAGGAATGACTCGGTCATTTTCTTCCTTGGCTTTGTCCTTATAGGACAATGTAAAATTTAATAAAGTAAATACCACTAGAAAATCCGGTAAGTGTAATTTATCCTAATGGATTCTCAATACCATGTTCGATGGTTGTTTTTAAAACATTTTTGGTTAATTAGATGTTCTTTTTCTTTGATAGGTATGTGATGGATTTTGATGGTCCCCTTCCTGGTGGAATCTTTTAAAGAAATTGATTGAAACCTCAGTGGTAAGTCTGTTGTGATATTTATTGAGATCTCAAATTCTCATTCTACTGTTTGATTTTGAACCTTTTGGGTAACACGCGTGATTTGTCCTCTAGATATGGCGCGGACACGGCGGACATCTTGAGGTGGTTGTCGTCCGGGCTCTGTCCCAACATGGCTTCCTAACGCTAAAAAAAAACCCCGTAATGGGTAAGTGTTTGGAAATATTATGCTAATTCAAAACTAAAGATTTCCGTTATACGTTCATCACTGTAACAAGTTTTCTCTTTGTTGCAGGGTTCTCTGTTATGCAGGTTTTTTCCATGCAAGTTTTTATATGCAGCTATTAGGCTGGGTTTTTTATGTAGGGCTTTGGCTTTGCCCCACACACATTTAGGTTTCTGGTACTATGTATCTACCTATCTTTCTCTAAAAGGTTTTCTTTAAAACCACGTTTTTTTTTATGCCTGGTTTCTAGTACTGTGCACCTTTTCATTTCAATACCATGTAGGTAATTGATAAATCTATATTACTTTTTATCCAACGGCTGGACATGTATCTTCATAACAGTGAAGCGTAATTAGTAATTTTAAGTATGTAAACTTGTATATTATTACTGTTACACGAATTGTTCTTTGTGAAGACAGCGGTGATATTTTATGTTTCTGTTCATTTCACCAGATATTCTCAAACCTTTTTAAATGGTTGTCATGTTAAATTAAATATGATTTAAAAGGTTCCCTGGTAGTTATTTTATTGCACACAGTACTGTCTTGATCCATTTTATGATATAAACCACTGGCGCCCTGATTCTAACAGAATAATTTAGTTCTGATTCTGGCAGATTATAAAATCTACCTGAAGATATTTTTTACCTCAAGATATTTTTCTTTTAAATTATTTTCATTTGTGGTTTATATTATAAAAGGCAGGTCCAAGGCCACCACCCACTCCCTGAGTTAATTAACACAAAAATAAAAATACTGCTCTCTATAAAAGAAAAAGATTTTCCTTAGCTAGCCAATTTAAAACCCTTTCACCCTTTCATTTGATACCCATATCATGGGGGTGGATTTCAAACAGCCAGTCCGCCATCTTGGGGAGGCCGCTATATTGGATTTGAAATGACGTTTCTTAGCTAGTCATATATTGTCATCAGAAATCAGAGTGTGTGCAAAATTTCATCCTAATCGAAGACCGGAACGTGGGTCAAATTAACATACATAGTTACTTACAAGTGAAGCTTGAAGTTTGTATTAATAAAGCGTGTAAAAACATACGGACCAATTAAATTCGGTTAAAATAAGTTTTAGTTCAAGTTTAAAGTTTCACTAAAGAACCAAAATTCATAGTTAAAATACAAAGCCATAGCATTCGCTGCGGAACCCTTCTTTACCTAGAGAGGGACATTTTGGTCTATAATTAGGTATTCCGCTTTAAAATTGTCTTTTAATGAAACATTTCTATTTGCCATCTGTTAGTAATTGCTTTATTGAGACAACTTAACTGATACTTAAATTTTCCGCTCTTTGTGTTAAAAATGAAGACATTTCAAGTGTTTTTTTTTGCTAAGGCTTTGTATGCACTGAGCGGTTAGCGGCTGACCGCGCAGCTGGCCGCAGGAGGCGGTTACAATGGCGGTTAGCCGCGCGGCGCTTAGACGTCTCGTCAGTAGGGACTGGAGCAACCGCAGCGGTTGGGCGGTAGCCGCATCACAGTGCATATATATAACTAGTTTTTCATACTGTATTTTTGATTGTAGCTATCCGCGCGGCAGATCGCCCCTACGGCTAACCGCTTCATGCGTAGAGAGCCTTAGAATAAAATTGTGATTTTATTGATTAGGTTTACGAGTATCAGCATTGTTCTCACAATAACGAATACAACAAAAAATATTATCCAACTTGGAGCAGTCGATCGATGGTTTTCTCTACTAATTTTATAAATGCGAAAGACTGAGTCTGTCTGTTTGTTACACTTTCACGCCAAAACTACAGAACAAATTTTGATTAAACTTGGTATATAGAGACGGTATAGACCTTATGGAAGGCTACAGGTTACTTGCGAGAAAATCCTCATTTCCACAGAAAAATATTTTAAAGTGAGCGGAGCCGCGGCCGGAAAGCTACTCAATAAAAATCGTTTAATCGACTAAACAGAATTTTTAGGTTAGATTTTGAAGGTATTCATCTTTTAACCCTTTATAAGGCAAAACAACTTTATAAAATTCATTAGTTTTCGACTTTATGTTGAAGGTTAAAATTAATTCGGCAATATAGTGGACACTGCCTTGTAAAGGTGAGCAGTAACTATAAGTTACTCGGATATCTCTTGGTCGAGTTCTCGTCAAGCACGTCTTGAGTTGCCAACTTTTACAGTCCTAACTACCCCGGCTGGAGATAGGAGGCATGAGTATGACTAACCACATACTCTAATAACCCTTCAAACTACAAAGTTCAGTGAGCAGTTCAGCACTTGGACATAGACTAGAAAACCCTTGAAACGGTACAGGACTTAGAAAAAAATATGTTCTTTATTTTACTATAAATTATAATATTACAAAAAAACTTTTACTATAATAATTATGTAACACGGTCGACACGATAGAAGAATAAGGAAGAAAATACATTGAAGAAAAAGAAGAAAATGCCCTTATGATATCCCGCTATGTTTTCAATAATATTGTTATTGAGTTAAACTACAGATAATATTGAATTGTATTCTTTTTCATACGCTGATCGAACACATTTTTAATCCCCGACGAAAAAGAGGGGTGTTATAAGTTTGACGTGTGTGTCTGTCTGTCTGTGTGTCTGACCGTCTGTCTGTGGTATCGTAGCTTCTAAACGGATGCGCCGATTTTGATCTACTTTTCTTTTGTTTGCAAGGTGTCACAATCGAGAGTGATTCTTAGCTATGATCCAAAAAAATATCTTCAGCCATTTGAATATTATCAGCTCTTTTCTAGTTGTTGAAAGGATCAAGTAACTGTTTTGTGTCGGGGGTTATTAAAACTTTTAATTTAATGTTATTCCTGCTACGAATACAAAGCGAGTAGGTAATCTTATTTTGAGGTTCTTCGATTAAGCAGTTTACACAATTACAAATTCCTCTGAATTCCTGTTTGACTCTAAGCTATTTTTAGGGTTCCGTAGCCAAATGGCAAAAAACGGAACCCTTATAGATTCGTCATGTCTGTCTGTCTGTCTGTCTGTCTGTCTGTCCGTCCGTATGTCACAGCCACTTTATTCCGAAACTATAATACCTATACTGTTGAAACTTGGTGAGTAGATGTATTCTGTGAACCGCATTAAGATTTTCTTACAATAATAGAAAAAAATACAATAAATTTAGGGGGTCCCCATACATAGAAGTGAAACTAAAAAAAAATTTTTTCATCTAACCCATACGTGTGGGGTATCTATGGATAGGTCTTCAAAAATGATATTTAGGTTTCTAATAACATTTTTTTCTAAACTGAATAGTTTGCGCGAGAGACGCTTCCAAAGTGGAAAAATGTGTGTCCCCCCCCCTCTAACTTCTAAAATAAGAGAATGATAAAACTAAAAAAAATATATGATGTGCATTACCATGAAAACTTCCAACGAAAATTGGTTTGAACGAGATCTAGTAAGTAGTTTTTTTTTTAATACGTCATAAATCGTAAACCGCAATTTACCTTAATTTCACTATTATTAAAACATCGATCAAAGTCACAACGAACTACAAAAACTTTTATATTATGTTACTGGCTGCTACGGAACCCTTCATGGGCGATTCCGACTCGCACTTGGCCGCTTTTTTTCCTTAAGTCCGTTTAGCGTGATCAAGTTACCAAGAGCACAAATTATGTATACCTAGCGGCGGCGGCGGCGGGCGGCGCGCCTAGACAGATGGTCCACTCGGAACTAAGCGCCATATTCTTACGCACACATTGATCATTGCGTTTACAGGCTTGCTCGGACCATGCTCGGACCACGTGCAGTCGTCGCTCTTACGAGTATTAACAATGTATTGATGTTCGATGTGCTAAAAAATTGATAAGCGTTCTTTTTACTGTTCTAGTATAATATTATATTTGGTTGTTAAAACACAACACAAAAATGACGATTACACGTTTTTCAAGGAGTCAACCAAGTTTAGCTAGTTAATTTCAAGGACGGCGGGAGTGGAGTTTCTGGAAACTTTTTATTTTGTGCCAAGAGGCTGAAACGGCGCTGACCGCTGCAAAAGCGAAATGAACTGTCTGCAGTGATTGACTACGTATTGCTTGGTAATTGGAAACTTGTATGTTATTGCTCGGCCATTTTTAAATAACTCCGCGCTTTTACATCGGTAAAACACTAAAAACTTTTTTAAATTTTGGTCGCGATCGTTTGAAAATTAAGAAACACTTGATATTAACACACGTATTAGAAAAATGAGTTATTTCTTACATTACACGGATTAAAATTGAGAGGAGACATTTTTTTTTCTTTTTTTTGGTGGTTAGGTTCTTGATAATAATATTTTTCTTCATACAAACCTCGACCGTTCTTGATCTCAACGTGATTTACGCCGTCTGAGTATCATAAAAGGCTCATGGTCTTAGAAATAGCCAGTGGAGATAGGCATAAATCATTCATACGTTTATATTAGAAGCGTCCATCTCATTATGGGTGCTCTTCGATATAAAGCGGGCTTATTTGCAATTTTTACGAGGCCCTCCTTTGTCAAGGGGATAATGCAGCCCTGCGCGCCTTTTTGAGTAAAAAGCGGTTTACTTTTTTGAGTTATAAAGCATTATAACTCAAATTTATAGTTTTTAGTTCACGTTGAGTCGAGAAAAGATAAAATAATGAAAGGCTTATAACATGGTTCAAGATGTTTACGATAAATGTTTTCGAGTGCCTATGAATTAATAATATTATAATACTTGTTATGTTAGATGCAAAATTATTACTTTTTATTATTATTTTGATGATTCCGTGCTCCAGAAGGCACGCAAAGCCGTCGGTACCGGTCTACGGATATAGTCGTTGAATGAGCCTTGACAAATGCCTTGGGCGGCTCAATAATTCTGACATCAGAATTTGCAAGGTAGTTTAACCTCAAAACCCACACATTAAGCAAGCAAGCATTGTCCTTTGATCAGATGTTATCTAAAAGTTGACAGTCATCTTAAATAAAGAAAAATAATCAAATAAAAACTCTCAGAGCTCTTTACCATCCCTTAACAAAATATCGTTATTTGCTACAGAAATATGTAAAACCCTTGCCCGCAATATAATAAGGGTCACTGGGCTATAACCATTACTTACAACGCAGCATAGCTTTCATTCGAGTCTGACGATATTTTACGTAAGGGAGGGCTTTTGCATATTACAAATCACTAATTTATTTTACCACACTGCGAAAAGGTTGTTTTCACTTGTGTTATCAGATCGTGACTTCAAGGCTCTAGCTTTTACATTTGAGGTGACAAAACAATTTCGTACCTTTGATCTTCACAAGTTACTTTCTTTAGATGTTGTACAAGGTGTGTGTAGGTAAAAAAGCTCAAAGGCAAAGCATCTAGTTCAAAGGATACCTATTAGAAAAAGTCTGCGCCAAAAGTACTAATGATGACAAAGGTTTATTGTTACAATGAATTCTTAGCTACTTCAATACTTCTGATGTTTTGTGCGTTGACTAGGTTTTCAGTGCTACACGTATGACGAATCAAACTTCACCGCACTTGCGGAAGGCTCTACCCCAGAGTAGTCATGTAATCAACGCGTCTAAGACCGGCTCGAGGGAGCCTCGAAACTAGGTTCCTAGGCCTAGGTAAACGCGTTGATACGGAAAAACATCGCGAAAAAGACGATGCTTGAGGGATTCCGTCTCAGATTATTAGTTTTGATTTTGATTTTGGCCGCGCCCCCGCGCCGCCGCGCGCCGGCGAGTACGGGCATTGTTACCTGAAAAATAGTGTGGTGGGGTTGTCTGTATAATATGTATCTGCATTAAGTTGATGGCTCGTAGATAGTGTTAACTTTAATGCATCAATAATCATCTTAAAGGAGTGAGCCCACAGACGCGGAAAAGTGCGAGCTACGGGACGGAATCCAAGTTTATATGCAGCCTGTAACATAGATTGTGCCCGCCATGGAAATGGGATAGACAGCATATAAACTCGAATTCCGTAACGCAGCCCGCTCATTCGGCAGTTACAGTATTTTTTGTAAAAAATGTTTGGTTACCAGTAACACATACTTTAAAGACTAAAGACTTTGCGAACCTTTGTTATAGTGTTACAAAACTATTTTGCTGCGTGTTATTGAACTTCGTTTATAAATAGCAAATCTTTTTCATTACACTCTACTAAATGGTTCGCAAGTCCATAAAGTATGTGTTACTGTAGGCCTACTATGTAAGTAGCGACAGGGTTGAGAAGCTGTCAAACGCGACATATTGACCGAACTACTATGGCTCTGTCATAGTGGCCATAGTAGGCCTACTGGTAACCAAACTTTTTTTCAGTGTGGAGGTAACTAAAGATTCACCACAACAAGTATTACAGACTTCCTTGAATGAATGAACTATATTCTGAAACGTATATCACTACATAGTATAAAAAAACAAAGTCGCTTTCTCTGTCCTACGTCCCTATGTCCCTATATCTCTATGTATGCTTAAATCTTTAAAACTATGCAACGGATTTTGATCCGGTTTTTTTAAATAGATAGAGTGATTCAAGAGGAAGGCTTATATGCATAATATACTTAAGGTTAACCCACAATAACCATTTTCCCGTGCGGAGCCGGGGCGGGTCGCTAGTAATATATAATTAACTATATTATTCTAACCAACAAATAGGTACCTTATTTCAATCCTGATAAGAATACAACTATTAAGATAATTTCGCTCGTATATTAATGTTCAGCCTTGGATTTAATAAGTACTTATCTATCGTGTTCAGCAAAGGATGATGACAGTTTTGTAAAACGGGTCTCATATTATTCTCGATTCAGAATTGAGAATTTGCCAATGTATACACATTACCTACTTATTTAAATAATATATCCACCCAATTAAAACGCTCTATTTACATGTAAATGTTAATATCCAAGTTCCGTGTACAAAATTGTTTAAAACAAAAACTAGAGGTCTCTATTCTCAAATTATAAGAAAATTAGTCATCGCTCGTAGCGATCTATTTCGAAGGTCCTCATTATAATGTTGTTAAGAACATTCAACACAAAGTATAATAATGTATTAGCATTTAATTTTCCAGGCCAATTGCTGTCGAACTTGATATGTGCCGTTCCCACAAACTTTAGATGTAACTAAATTACTGGCTTTTGTTTTTAGACGTTTAATAAATGATTATAGTTAAGCAACCATGACTATACCGATGCGTCTGATGGGTAGTTGGAATCACGTTGGAATACCTACTATTATCTTTCAATCGGTTTTTACTACAGAGTTCGTTGTACATGAGTTCGTTGTACATGTGGTCGAAATCACTTGAAAATTTTTAAAGTAAATGTACAGAGATCATACTTTCACATATCATTTTACTAAAAGAACAAGCTAAAATGTTTTTTTCAAATATTGTGAATATGCACTTTAAAAAATGACAATTGAAGTGAAATATCCTTCCTTACTTCTACATGCCACAGAATGTATATTTTCTAACAGGCAATTATATTACTAATGTGTTTTTTATTAGAAATATTTTATTGGAGGAACTTGCCTAACACTATCTGAAGATTCGCAGAAAACTCAAACTAAAAATTATAGAAATTTACGAAACGACTTTGATCGTTCATGATACCCGTGACTAATCCATCAATTAAAATGTATTTAGGTTGGCAAAATGGCAGTTTTCTCAGAAAACGGTTATTTAGCTGTTACTAATCCGCATTATATGAATCATAAGACGTCGCGGATCTAACCACACCACACGGCGATGGTCAAAGGCTGTTAAATGCTTATTACGGCTAATCGAGAGTATGTAAGTAACCATGACGGTCCATTATAAAAAAGATACTTAAGAATTTAGATTCATAAAACAGTTGATGACATAATGGGATAGGTAATTTCGGGGTGCAAACGGCTCATCGCATGTGAAGATCAGCAGACCCAAACTCATGAATAAATAATATAGAATCACAATTTTGGTTCGTCATTAAGCAATTATGCCGTTGTTACCATTATAATGTTTTGGAAATGCTTTTAATTTTTTATTAGATCAAATTGTTGTGGGGCGAAGGTGTTCCGAGCCGATGCCAATATAAACGAGCTATTAAATATCAATCAGGTTGTTGCGTGTTTTATTTTCAAAGCCTTGATATTTAAGACAATAAATGTAATTATCATCCTTCTTAGAGATCTGATGGGAGATTGCTGTTATTTGCTATTCAAGTGGCCCGTCTGGTCGATTGCGATTTTCGAAAGTAAAATAAAAATATTGTAGTGAAAGGAGCTTTTTATGTTATCTCACTTATTGGCGTGTTAGCTACTGAGTAATAATATTTAAAACATAAATTTCTGCTTTAGACTCTCCATGATACTAAGCGTTAAATCATAAGGAGTGATCAGATCACGTTTAAACTTTATACATAAATTTATAATGAAATTAAATAAACAAATAAACGAAAAGAATAGAACAAATAAAATAAAGATATTCACTGAAAAAGTTATCGTTGCAGTCATTGTATCATTAAAATCGATTTTGAAGACTATAAAACAAAATTTTATAAAACACACCTATATCTATGTGTAATAAACGATCTCAAACAAAATAATGATGGTTTTCAATAGCTAATTTTATAAAATTTTGTCCTGTATAATTTTTGGTCCTCAACACGACCTTTTTCGATAAACGGTTTGAAAATTTACCAACCTACCACTTTTGGACACTATACCTAACTGTTTGGATATGTTTATGAGTACGTTATGGTTATAATAATTTATAATGATAAATGAGTAGGCACGTTCAAAGTTTCATTATAGGTAATAACATTGGTTGGATTCATTTAGATTTTTTTTGTTTGTGTTACTCACAAACAGGAAAAAGCATGATTCAAAAGTTTATACGTAATGAAAACTGAAGAACGTTCTATGTCTACCTATAGAAAAAGTTATTTTAAGTTAAAAGTAACAATAGGCAAAGATGGAATTTCAACTACAACACCACGAAACTTATTTTTGAAAATATATTTTTATCTTTTTAGAGTAACAACAACAACAAACAACAAATAATATAATATAATAATATAATATATATATAGATATACCCATACGGCAAATGTTGATCAGACGGGTTGTAGCATCAGTTAATTGTTGATCAGTTAGCAATTGTTGATCAAAATAGTTTTTGTTGATCTAATGTATGATTCGGCATACAAATGTGGCTCCAATTTGATCAACAATTGCTGACCCTCTAGCGACACAAATAAGAACTATTCATTGCATTATTTATACAAATCCGCTCCATCCATTGTTGATCTGATTCAAATGGACCAATCAGAGGTCACCTTTTGACATGATTGGTCGGTTTTGTTATGCGCTGTTGCCACTTCGCTTCACAATCTATACGCTATGATGAAAGCAAGAGAGTGTTAAGATAGGGCGGGCATGTAGAGTAGGAGCTTGGTTCTCCATAAGATTCGATAATTTTTTTATTACAACCTTTATATTTTTTTATTTCACCTGTCCCATTGTATGACGTAATCAAATCTTGCAAGTTAGACTTCCTGGTTTTCGATTGAGTAAAATTATGACGACATTAAGCTGATCTAATGATGGAGCTGGAAGGTGGTCATAGGAACTCCGTTATAATACGACATAACCCTTTGGGCTCGTATGATTCGTTTCGATAAGTACTTTGTCTGTAGATGGTATCCAGGGTCTGATGATGGAGCTGGAAGGTGCCCATGGAAAGTCCGTAATAAAATGACACAATCCCATCTAGCTTGGGCTCAATTGATTAGTCTTCACGAGTACTTTGGTCCTAAATAAAATCCAGGGTCTGATGATGGAGCTGAAGGGTGGCTATAGGAAATCCGTAATAAAACGACACAATCCCATCGCATTTGGGCCCCAAAAAGATTCGTCTTGACGAATAATTTCATCCTAGATAATCATCATCTCAGCCGAACGACGTCCACTGCTGGACAAAGGCCTCCCCCAAGGATCTCCACAATGATCGGTCCTGCGCTGCCCGCATCCAGCGGCTTCTCGCGACCCTTACCAGATCGTCGGTCCACCTCGTAGGGGCCTTCCCACACTACGTCTTCCAGCGCGCGGCCGCCATTCAAGAACCTTTCTGCCCCAACGGCCGTCGGTTCTATGCGCAATGTGCCCAGCCAATTGCCACTTAAGTTTGGCGATTCTTCGGGCTATATTGGTGACTCTGGTTCGCCTGCCCTGATTCGATTACGCAAGGAAACTCCAAGCATAGCCCTCTCCATCGCTCTTTGGATGGTTTTGAGCATTCTTATGAGGCCTATCGTAATTGAACGTCTCCGATCCGTAAGTCATCACTGGCGACACTGCGGTATTTGGGACGAAAAGATATTGCGCAGCTCCCCGAACGCTGCCCATCCAAGTTGGATTCGACGATTGACCTCCTTCTCGAAGTTAGATCTACCTAGCTGGACTGTTTGTCCCAGGTAGACGTAATAGTCTACAACTTCGAGAGCAGAGTCCCCAACATTTATTGGAGTGGGTACTACATGGGCGTTCGAAATGACTTTTGTCTTCTCCATGTTCATCTTCAGACCCACTTGTTGGGAAACTTGTGCCGAGGTCCTCCAAGGTCTCAGCCTATTCCATAACCATAACATAACCAGCCATGACTACGATATCGAAGGTGAGAGGTGTACTCGCCATTGATATTGATACCATGTCCTTTCCAGTCCACAAGCTTAAAGACATCCTCCAGTGCAGCGGTGAACAGTTTCGGAGAAATAACGTCTTGTCTTACATATCGCTGCAGCTGGATTGGTCTGGAGTTCTGAACCTGGAGTCGGACTGACATAGAATGGCATTATCGTACAAACACTTCAGCACCTCGATATACCGGTAGTCAATTTGGCACCGCTTTCTCATACGAACACTAAGCATAGTGGCTTGTTATACTCTTCGGTCTTCTGTATAACCTGCCGTAGCGAGTGGATGTGGTCTATGGTACTATAAATCATTTTTGGAAACCAGCTTGTTCGGGAGGCTGGAAGTCGTTGAACCTGCGCGCGAGACGATTCGTGACGACTCTCGAAAATAATTTATAGATATGGCTGTGATATGGCTCAGAATCGAGATGGGTCTGTAGTTCTCTAAAAGTGTTTTTTCATCCTTTTTGAAGAAGAGAACCACCACGCTTTGAAGCCACGCCTGCGGCGTTGTTCCTTAAAGGATGACGGAATTGAACAGTTTCTGAATGGCTTTCAAGACTGGTGTACCACCTGCCTTCAGAAGCACAGCAGTCATTTCGCCATCACCCGGAGCCTTATTGTTCTTTAACTCTTTGAGAGCCATCCTAATCTCGTACAGGCTGACGTCCGAGATGTCTTCGGTGTAGTGTCGGGTTAGCCTAGCTCTTGGATCAGTTGCAGCTAGGCTGACAGGTGTCTGTGTTGTCGTATACAGCTGTCCATAGAACCCCTCGATTTCCTCCAGTAGCTCAGGCTTAGATGACACGCGAAGTCTTTAGCTTCATCATTGGCTTTGCCCCATAGACAGATATCTTGCGAACACTTTAGAACCTTTGTTACGCTCAATAGCCTCCTTATCCCCTGGCCACAGCTTCGCGCGGCGGCGGCGACCTGCGGCGCGAAACTTGCCAGAACATTAGTATTGTAACATTTTACTTTATTTTTGAGCACTTTGCATTACACGACTCAAAACATTACTTTTACGTATTCTTAATCTTATTTGTGCTACATTACAGTGTTGAAATCGTTTTCTAAGTAAAATAAGATAAACGTTACTTTTTGCATTAAAATAGAACTTTTTTGCAATAGTTGGGTAATTTCATGCCTTTAAATCAATTTCTTAATTTCGGTGGTACATTTTCTAGCAGGATATTAGAAATGAAAAAAAAAGTTCTCTAATGTTAATTTTGACTATGGGTTACTGGCAACATTCCGCTGGTCGCAGGTCGCGCCGCGCGTCGCGCGAAGCTGTGGCCAGGCCCTTAATACGATCTGTATTAACTTGGCGAATGTCACGAGTCAGAGACTTTGAGATCTGTCTATTGAGCCGCCGCCGGTAGCAGGAAGCATTATCTGCGGACTGCAAAACCATTTTCCATTTTTCTGCCATGAGCCTGGGCGTGGAATCCGAAATCTTTTTGGTTCCATTTGAGCGGCGGGTCTTAAAGAACTTGGACCCCGCTGTCTTAGATAATATCCATATGCAACCCCATCAGATTTAGTAAAATAAGTTCGATCCATTTGTTATGAATGTAAATTCTATTTGATTAGATGGATGAACAACAAGTGGAACAAGTTGGTCTGAAGATGAACATGAAGAAGACAAAAGTCATGTCGAACGCCCATGTAATACCCACTCCAATAAAAGTTGGGGACTCCGCTCTCGAAGTTGTAGACCATTACGTCTACCTGGGACAAACAGTCCAGCTAGGTAGATCTAACTTCGAGAAGGAGGTCAATCGTCGAATCCAACTTGGATGGGCAGCGTTCGCGAAGCAATATTATTTCGTCTAAAATACCGCAGTGTCTTAAGTCTAGTCTTTGACCAATGTGTGTTGCCAGTGATGACTTACAGATCTGAGACGTGGTCGCTAACGATGGGCCTCATAAGAAGGCTTTAATTCATACAAAGAGCGATGGAGAGGGCTATGCTTGGAGTTTCCTTGCGTGATCGAATCAGGAATGATGAGATCCGCAGGCGAACCAAAGTCACCGACATAGCCCGAAGAATCGCTGAACTTAAGTGGCAATGGGCTGGGCACATTGCGCGTAGAACCGACGGCCGTTGGGGCAAAAAGGTTCTTGAATGGCGACCGCGCGCCGAAAGACGTAGTGTAAGCAGGCCCTCACGAGGTGGACCGACGACCTGGTGAGGGTCGCGGGAAGCCGCTGGATGCGGGCAGCGCAGGACCGATCATTGTGGAGATCCTTGGGGGAGGCCTTTGTCCAGCAGTGGACGTCTTTCGGCTGAGATGATGATGATGATGATGATGGTATGGTATGAAGGTCTATCAACATGTCATATTAATAATGTTGCGCCTCAGGGTACCAGGGCGAACCCTGTTGTACTGAAGCCCTCTTCCCCCTACAATGGACCTCGGGGGGAAACTACGCCGTAGTAAATCCCGAATCATAAATACTAAAAAGTTAAAAGTATAGAAATATATATTTTTTTTATTACTTGTTCATAAAAGGACCTAAAAGGTTAAAAAAATTCTGATAAGAAATACGAGTATACTATTTTATATCTAGATACATTATAACCAAATTTATTTTTTAATAGAAGCGTGTTATATAGGTATTTTGACGGCAAGAGAAATAATAAAGGTGTAACGTGCTTTTATTTTTATTAACCTTTTACAAACTTCAAGATTTATCCAAGATAAAACTAACAAAGAAACATAAACAATAAAAAAAAAAACTTCTTAATACTTTAATTTTAAGTATTATTTTCTTCAATTAAATTAAGTATCAGGTTTTTTAATCAAGTAGGTATTTTGAGTCTAAAAAAATAATAATATACCTTGTACTAACTTAAGGAAGTAACTTAGCGATTTCTGCAGAAACATGTTGAGGATACTTAGGCTCTCCTAGACGTTGGGACTTATAGTTTGCGATGTTGCCGCTCCGCAGCATCGGTGTAATTTTCGCGGCATTTGTTGATCTCCCAACGTTTATATTGATCAACAAAGTCGCACAAAGTGTAAAATAAATGGCGGTTACAAAATCAACAATTGCCGTGTGAGTTGGTGACGAGCTAGAGTGATTGCGGCATAGTTAGGCGCTGGGTCGCAATAAGGGGAATTCTTATATTCGAAGTTTGGCACGATATCATCAAAATTATCTAAGCTACAAGCCTCTAAAGGTGGATCAACATTTAATGCATATTTCAGCCTGATCAACTTTTGCCGTAAAGCGGACAATATATATATATATATATATTTTTTAAATATTGTAACGTACCTCAAAATAAAAAATTGTATGCTTATTTTTATAGAATCACTTTTATGTCTGCCCGTCCATCTATCACAGAAATTAATTGTTTTTAACACGCTCAGCGCCAAGCCATATATTATACTATTACAATTTCTGAACAAACCAATGCCTACCCTTATACACCAGAAAAAAACCTTAAAGCCAGAGCAATATTTTCGTGGTATAAAATGTATAAAGGCGTACAATTTAACAACACGCAAGGCTAAATACCAGACAGTGTACATGAATAAAAAAGACACACAAAGTGTTAGTGCAATGTATATCGAAAACGATACACAAGGCACTCACCGAATGTGCTATGCTCTTTGAGAATCTAAAAACGTTCGGCATATTTCAAGTCTAGGTCTTGTCAATTTACCGCTATAAGCCCTGAAAATTGGCCGAGACGTCCAATCGAAAGTTCTGTCTGGCATTTGTAATTACGTCTCGAAGAACTCGAGTCGAAGTTCAAACTTTTTTGGCTTGGAATATCTCTAGTAATTTACCTACGAAATATGTACCGTTGTATTTATTTGATGTGGAAGTTGAAAATCACGTCTATGCAAACTGCTTATATGTCCCCACACCCCACCGAGGGGCTCGGCTACCTTTATGGCGGAAAAAGTCCTCATTTCTACGGGAAAACTCTTAACGCGGGTGGACCCGAGGGGTTAGGTTAGCTAGTTTTCTAAATAAAAATGTAGGGGTACTGTAGACCATTTGTATGGTCTCTACTCAAGCCATTACACAAAATAGCCTTACAGTTTAATAAATATTTCTTTTATAATATTCCGCAGGTGTTCAATTCTGTCTGCGTCTAAAATTTTCGTTTGTATAAAAATTTCATTTGATATTGGATTCTTTTCTAAGGATCTGAGCTTTTGTGACTCTGTTTAATGGCTTCAGTCTACTTCTTAAACACTGATCAAACAAATTTTAAACCTCTTGCTCGGTTTATGAAGTCAACCTAATAAGATGCTTTGAACATAGTTCAGTTTTCAGCAAATTAATACTAATGAAGCTAGAATTTGTGTCTTTACAAATAAATAATGAAACCGCTCGTTATATGGTATTATTTTCACATTGGATTTCTTCCCACATCAGTATAGTTAGGGATAATAATAGTGTGATTGGAGATGCCAACAGTACGCGCGCGAGTTGACTGCAGTCGGTGTTTTACTTAATTTTGAGTTACTATATACTTGCTATACTGGTTATACTTTCTGTTACAGGAGCATATAAAGAAACTGAATGCTACAAAGTTACATTTTAAAATATCTTAACCTTTAACCGCCAAGCATATTTTCTAAGAACTTGCTCCCACCCAGCCTTAGAAACAAAATCTGTATCAATCAGTCAAAACATAAGTCTTATTTATGAGACGGCGGCGTTGTGAGCTCGATTTGATAAGTCTTATATTTTAGACCATGGCGGTTAAAAGGTCAATATCATAATTATATCGAGAAAGAAAGTACCTAAGTAAAGAAATGCATTAAACTCACGCGTGTATCATTTTCATATCATATCATTTCCTTTGTTCTTAGGTTTCAGCAAAATAGATATTGTTGACGGCCCCGTAGCCTAGTTGGTAGTACGTCTGCTTTTGAAGCATGGGGTCGCGGGTTCGAATCCAGCCCAGGGCAAACATTCGTGCGATAATCACTTGTGTTTGCCTTGTGTCTGGATGTTGTATATATGTGTAAATATGTATGTATATCAGCTGTCTGACACCCATAGTTCAGGCTCTGCCTAGTTTGTGGTTAGATGGCCGTGTGTGAGATGTCCCTCATATTTATTTATTTACATTATGTTTGTATATTATAAGTTAGTGTGTATTTTAGTTGTATGTAGCAGTGTTTGCTTACAGTTTAGATGAGTGTGGGTAGGTAAACATTGACTGCATCAATCATTAGTACACCAATGCATTGGGGAGATTAAGCAAAAACACGAGATAGTCCTGTCGGTCGTCCGGGATAAAACTGTAATCCTTTTAAGTAATGAGTCGGTACGTTTCGTAGAGCTATTAATTTTTAGACGCGCTCTGACGACGCGACGTTTAGAAAAGTACAGTAAACGAGATAAATGTATTGCATTTTATTGAAATTCCTTGCATTATGAAACCAGTTAAATAAAAATAAATAATTACTTACTAAAGAGTAGATACATTTGGTTGAAGCTTTCGCGGTATGTACACATTGTTACGTATTTTCACGGGTCAGAGAAAAAAGGTATTCGTGAGTAATAAGTACTAAAAATTATAGCCTATAATATTCATGAAAATACGTTATAATTTTAACCGAAATATAAGAACTCCTAGCCGATAAAATTGCTAATTTCTGGTTTTCATTGATTACAAATTTGCATTAAAATTTTTATTTGGTTTAAATTTTTAAATGAAGCTTGAATGTTTAATACCTACCAAAGTTTTTTTCTAAAACGATAATACACACGTTATATAAAGAAGTTTTTTTTTATAATATTGAACAAATGCTGGAATACCTCCACTGAAGTTTCTTTCTTAGCCTATCATATCATTTGAGCTTTTGCCATCTCTATATGCATTTAATTCTGCTATCCAATCCTTAGGGTGAGCTTATCAATCTACATCATGATCCTTCATTATTAAGAGTGATGGGTTTGGCCGACGCGAGTGCAGATTTGTCTGAGGTAGCCTTTACGATAGTTAGGGGTAAAGGCAAACAGCGGGCTTATTCTATGAATCCCCACTTGTAAAATATCTGTTGACTTCTATCACACTTCAGCGGATGAAGGACAAAATAATAGTTTGAAGAAACTATTAAAACATATGTGCAAATCTACATAACTGTTACGTACCTACATAAAAACACGCTTCAATGGTATAACGAAACGCTCTATAGGTATAATTATATAGATCGCTTCCTTCCACTAGCTAAGATCTAGAAATACTTCTTTGGCTTTATTTATATAACCATAATTGATAATAAAAGAATTTTATTAAAAGAATTTTAAATTTGCGTACTTATAGTATTATTCCTAAGATTTAATTTTTCCGACAATTTCAACCGTACGACAAGACTACTACTACACTTTTAGCCAAACGAGCGCTAGCTCATTTACCCCAGTTGATTAAAATTATTCAAAAATAATAAAAGCTAAATAATGTAATAATAAGTAAATAATAAGACCTAGTTTCTCATTTTCGGCCTTAATCTTATACATTTCTAGGTGGGGATCCTTCCCAGGACCTTCAAGTTTTATTACTTGGAGTAAAGGCCATCCTTATAATTCAATTTAGATACCGACGCTTCTAAGACGTCTTATATTACTCGTGTACGTTTTTATGCTGAAATGATGATGATATTACGACTATACTTACTTGACACGTCTGATTTTGACAGAAAATATTTAAAAATTAACTTTATTAATAGCGCGTAGTAACGTTGAGAATAACCCTCTGAGATTTGACTGACCATTAGCCGAGGAGATGGTGCGTGGACTTTGTTTACTTTAGATACATAGTCGATCAGTGTTATCCTTGATTGATGGTATAGATCCCACCTAGGATCCTCTACTAAGTTTCACTGTTTACTTACTATTTGAATTTGGACCACATAAGGTATGGATGGTTGGCATTATGTAGAAATAATAGTTGCTTTTGACAGCTCAGTAAATCTTATTATATTGAATGGATTCCCTACCCTGATTATTGCTTCAATTATAAAAATAATTTTATTTGTAGTTTAGCAAAGACATTTGCTATATTTAGGTACCCAACAGATTCGCCAAAAGCTGTACCAAAAGGTTATCCTACATTTACATCAAATCTATGGTTTTTCAAAATTTAGTTTTGCGATGATCATTATTATAAAACAATGAAAGTTTATTTGGTGGCAGTTAATTGGGGATTTCACCAAAACTTTTTTGTTATTTAAAATTTTAATAATTGGATGTACTAATGAAAAAGTGTCACGTTTCATTCAAAATATTATCCCATTATGGATATAATGAACAGTAAATCTGAGCCGCTGATGTAATTAAGAAAAATACTTGATATTAGATAAAATAACTAGGTATTATTGCAAAAAAACAAAACACACGACTGCGTGGCAAACATAATTATACTGGCGGTCTACTTAAAATATTTAATAAATAAAATTTTTAGGGGACAATAAGCCGCCATAAATCCGCTTTTGATATTTTGATATATTCAGAGCTACTTTCACTACAATGTCGAATCTGAAGATACTTCTCATGTTAAAATCCATCTAACCGTTTAAAATATAGAGCGTTCCAAAGAATTATACATACACTCCAAAAGCATAACCTTCCTTCGGCAGTCGGGTAAAAATCCAAAAGATATGTATGTAGACTAAAATTAATTAAGAGTACCTATTAGTTTTTTATTACTTTTAAAATTAAATCTCGTTAACTAATTAAAACTTCAAACATATTCGTAAAACAAAATGAATACACAAAACGTACTAACGTCAAATATAAACTAACTTTTGTCAACCCTAACTCATTTTACGAGCATTCTAAGCTCGGAGAAGGTTTTTAAGTGACAATTTATGTGACAATGTTTCACAATATATTAAGCTCAACCATGCGCCAAAGCTGGAGTAACTACCAGGGATGTCAAACAAACAATAGATGTACTTAAAACTTATGAGTAAAAGCATTGGTTTAAAAATTAAGTTAATAAATAAATTGGGATCGAATAAATAGTACCATTAGAAGGAGTTAAGCTATTGTGTTGAGGTATTTATTTTAGAAAGGTACAAATTGTTATTGGTGGCTGACGCAGTGAGGAGTTATTTGGAATAAAAAAAAACACATTTTCGCATTCGTCACACTATTGAAGAATATACTAATATTCTTTTCAAAATTATACACAGGAGCCAAATAATACTACAGAAAATTTATTATTCGGAATAAAAAAAACACAATATTTTCGCATTCGTCACACTATTGAAGAATATATTATTATTCTTTTCAAAATTATACACAGAAGCAAAATAATACTACAGAAAATATATTACAAACAATTCTTTGTTCCAGAACGATTGCTAAGAGGTAGGAGGTAGGTTCTTGTGGAGATTTTCAGACGAGGTATTTGTCCAGCTGTGGACGTCTTTCGATTAATCGACGCTGGTGATAAATAATTTACAAATATTTTTTCGTCCATTAATTGATTTGACAACATTATAAGTAATACAGTAAAGCCGTTCGGTTCGGTGCCAGCCCTAGTCAAAATGTGTAAAATGGTTTAAAAATAAATTAAAGTTTATGAGAAAGCAAGAGCTGATTACGTGCAGCTAGAACTGTATTTCATATTAATGTTTTTTTGGTCGGGTAATTTTTATTACACCTGTATTAGATCCGATGTATTTTTTAAGAAAACGTAAATAAACAAGATCTACTTTTATACAGACAGTACAGTCAAGAGAATGTCATATTTTTCCCTTACCAAATTAATAACATTGTGTAAAGTACAAAGTGCTCAGCCATCTTCACCCTATATCGTCTGTACAGTAAGAATCTAAATTGTAATTAGTCAGATCAGAATCCGTGTGTTGTATGTATGTATTAAATAATTAATATAATATGTATACATACATACATAAGTCGCAACCCTATTTAAGGGTTGCTTCTGAAGAAGCTTAACTCCTTCTAATGGTATATAACATTGATATTTTAAAAAGTCACATCACAAGCAAATAAGTAGTTTATTTGACGGATAACTACACGTCTTTACCGTAAAACAACTTTGTATGGATTCTTAATATACTTACCTTTTACTGGCTTTTACCATATTTTTATACTACCATATTACAAGATAGCTTAGGTGTTAAGCATACTGTGTTAATGTACAGGCAGATAATGAAAGGGTTGCTCAATATTCAAATAGATTTTTTGTCGTCCTGCGAGCACATAGTACATTTTGGAAATATGTCATTTGATTATGTAGGTAGGCATTATTGATCACTGTTCCACCGTCAGCGAAAATAGAACTTAAGATTTTCAATTCAAACTTTTAATCCCTGCCTGTACATACCTATTAATAAACACTTACATAATAATATTATTTTGACTTTTTAAGTTTTCTCAACACCATAATATTCTTATTTTTTTACTGTTTATTTAACTATCGTAACTCAAAATGTTTTTGTTTTAGAAAATACTAACAAAAAATAAGGAGGACCTAAACTTACTGACGTGACTGTTCCATGGCCTAGTTGGTAGTACGCCTGCCTTCTACGCACAGGATCGAGGGTTCGAATCCCGCCCTGGGCAAACATTCGAGTGATGAGCACTTGTGTTTGCCCTGTGTCTGGATGTTGTATGTTTATATAAGTATGTATTTATTTATGTATGTATGTATATCAACTGTCTGACACCCAAAGTACAGGTTCTACCTAGTTTGGGGTCAGACGGCTTTTCCCACATATTTATTTATTTACTTAAAATAACCCAAACAAAACACCAAAACCTGGTAAAATTTTCTAAACTAAGTCTGAATACAGTTTCTACTTCAGTTTTAAAGTTTAACACGTCTCGAGTCTGCCATTTGTAAGGAAAGACAAAGATGGCTGGCTTGTAATAAATGTACGACGCCGACAAAACAAATTAAGACAATTCCAAATTAACAGAGACTGCAAACTCTGAAATGTGCGTCGAGAGTTCAAGCCGCCATTCTTGAATTGTAAGTCGCACGCAACCTAACTGTTAGTAGGACAGGTGATATATTTACTCACTACCTTAACCAAGGCTACCTTGATGCCATAGCGTATCGAAAGTCCTATGAAAAGAAAACGAAAAACCCAGTTTGGCTAAAAAAATATCGGAAATTTCCTGCTCTTTGGAAGCGAGTAGGTGAAGTAGTAAGTACGCGCGCTCACAGATTGCTCTCAGGCGCTCGAGGGCCCCTTTTGCGAGGGGCTGAGGCCCCTTAGGCCCCTAGAGCGGGGCCCCTAATGAGTCGCCGGAGCACTAGAGCTGTAGGTCGTCTCGTGTTAAAACTTGCTAGTCCCCCCTGCAATACACGGTTACTTGGTGCGGAAATGTGAGGGTGGATTTTACTTTTCTTTGTTTTCTATTTCTGGTTGCGAGATTGTATGAAGGACGGATAGAAGGTAGGGTGCTTTTTATTTAGGTACGGTAAGAGGAATTTGACCCACCTCTGCACCTTCTACGTTTTCGCGATAACTGCTTTTTCTTTTAGTTTTGAATTGCACATGCTAATAACTGATGTTAAATTATACTGAAAGTTTACAAAAATATGCACACTGACTATGAGATAGCCCTGCATTAATAAACATTATTCATCATCATCATAATTTCAGCCGTAAATGCCCAATGTTGAACAAAGGCCTCCCCAAAGATCTCCACAACTGTCGGTCCTGCGCTGCCCGCATCCAACCTGCAACGCTCACCGGATCGTCGGTCCACTTTGTTTTATTATTATTATTTTAATTATTTACGAGTATTTAAGCTATCATACTACATATTCTGTGCTATAAGTCTTATCTTCGAAAACGACGTGTATATTTTTTTATTTTTTTTTAAATATGTGGGACATCTCACACACGGCCATCTGACCCCAAACTAGGCAGAGCCTGTACTATGGGTGTCAGATAGCTGATATACGTACACATATAAATATACAACATCGAGACACAAGGCAAACACAAGTGCTCATCACACGAATGTTTGCCCTGGGCGGGATTCGAACCCGCGCCGCGACCTTGTGCTTCGTAGGCAGATGTACTACCAACTAGGCTACGAGGCCGTCAAATCTGGGATATTTGATATCTGGGATATCTGGGATATTTGATAATGGCTGGCTATGACAGATAACCTCTGATATTTTTTTAATAAGAAAGACAACAGTACCTATTTAATATGAAAACTCATTGTTATTAAATTATTTAATCAAACAGTGGTAACCAACAACAAATTCGGAGTTTCTCTAAATGAGTCATACAAATAATGCAACATTTTTACAAACATTTTCAGTAAGTATGTGTATGTTTAAAAGTAAATTTCTTTCAATTCTTGCTGTTTTTGAATGATGTTTTCCACTGTTGCGCTGATAATCTGAAAAAAAAAGTCATTCCTCGAATCAAAGGATTTATTGTAAAATAATCAAAAATGTAAAATGACGAAGCAGCTGCAGCAGCAAATCAATAGTAGAGTTCGACAGAAACCATTGAAATAGTATTTTCCAGATTTAATATTATTAAAGGGAGTCTCGGTGGCGTACCTAGTGGTTGTACCAGTTATCACTGATGCGCGGCGCAGGGTGTAAAATCGAGCCCGACAATTTCAATGAATTTAAGAAATTCAGGACATGGTTTTAAACCTGCACTGTTACAATAATAATGAAACTTTAAAACACGAATGGAAGCTATTTGTTGCTTAAAAATAAAATTTTAAGACGATTTTTATTTAAAGGCGGTTAATAAAATCTTTGATAACAATTGAAAAAACTAATAATTTATTTATTTAATTGTAAAACGTATAAACTTAAAATCCTCAAGGAGACTTGCGTGACTTTTCTCACCGTTAATTACTCGAAAGTATTTTTATGCAATAATCTTTAAGAAATGGCTTACTAACTACCTACATCTAGCAATAAATATATAAACTCTATTAAATAGCCAGGTATAGACATTCATCAAAAAGACAGCAAAAATATTGGACTGAATTACTTTGTCACCTAAATATTGATATAGCCTCCGTGGTCGAGTGGTCAAAAGCTCGCCTGCGGAGGTCCCGAGTTCAAATCCTGGTGGGGCACATATATCACTTTGTGAGACGTTCCCCAGTTTGATTAGGACATTGCAGGCTGAATAGGAAAGAAGGATTGAATAGTTTTTTATAGTACCATCTAAATATATCTCTACATCTTCCTAAGCGATCCATCCTTTGCCATTGTTTGCACCCTATACCCCCCTCAGATGTTCGTATAATTTGTTGAGCGGTATCCATATCAGGGGCTGTTGTAATGAACTCTTTATCTTCACCTATGGACTCTCCTTCGTAGCAAAAACTTAATATCACTACTATCAATACTACAATTTTCGCGTCCATTTTGTGAAATGATTTAAAGCACACTGCGCTATGATACCGCTTTAAAGTTCTTTTATATACTTCTGTGGCAGAGATCAACTCAGAACTACTGGCTCTTATCAGCTCAAAGCCATTGTGGTGATATAATTAAAGTTCCAAATTGTTATGTTTCACTTTTGGATGTTGAATTTTTTGCAGTCGCAATGAATAAAGCTATAGTGCCTACTTAAAAAAAATGCTGACAGGTACTTCAACGGACTTAACAACGGTATGAAGTTCAAAAATGCCAGCTTAACGTGCTCTTGACTGTGCCTACATTGTAATATAATGTTTAAATAATTATAGAAATACCTTCAAAATATTTCACGACACATTCCTGCGCTATCGCGGGTGTAACCATCTGGACATTCGGGTTCAATCACACATCTTATTTGTTGTGCGGAAGCCGACTCATTTGACTGGGCACCACGGTTGTTTGTCCATACTTGAAATGGTGTATGTGCATACTTGAAATTTTCCCTTCGGCCCTCAAATCGCAATTTTTTTTTTAATCCATGTCACCACAAGCCCACACCAAATACGCCTCAAATTGTTTGAAAATCTGGCGTCAGAACTGGTCGTAAAATGTACTTAAATAATAAAAGATAGCTGCGAAAGGTCTCATTAAAGCTCTTATTTGGGTGCGACGTGGGAGGGCAAAGACAAAAGAACCCTCTTATTTATTCATAAAATATCGCGTGGACCGTGATCCGTTCACAGAGATACGGCCGTGTCCATTTGTAAATGCTTTCTTGTAATTGTATGGTAATCGGACATTTTGGGGGGCTCTGTATCTTTAAAATCTTGAGAAGTCCTTGTACTTATTTGTTAAAATATAGGTACAATGTTTTATATTTAAATTTCTTTAGATGCACAAAATATTTCTGGTTCAATTAAGAGATTTAATTTAAAGCATTCAAAAGGTCACAGATGCGGGAAAGAGTGGGTGGGAATCCGAGTTTATATGCAGCCTGTAACATTTCTGTTAAACAGACAGCATATAAACTCTTCCCCGCGTCTGTGTAACATTTGTACGCTCGTACATAAAGCCGTGTTCCTTATCCTATAGGGGTTAGCAAATCTTTAGTAGAGTCACACACAGGTAGCATAAACTAAAACATCAATTTGGAAAATATTAGGAACGATAATCGGTACGCACTACGCTCATACTCGTATGGCACACATAGAGGTACATTTATTTTTCATTACAGAATACCACTTCTGTGGGTGGCGTACCTTTGTCTATGAGCGTAGTGCGTAATTCATACGTATGGAACTCATATCTATGATGCCACCGGTCTTGGCTCAATACGCCATAAGCGGTTAGCTATAGGAGGCGGCGCGGGCGGTTGCAGTAGCGGCACGTAGCGGTTAGTCGCGCGATGCAGATCAGAGCAACCGCATGAAACAAGTTTTTGATACATATTTTTGATTGCGGTCAACCGCGGCTCAGTGCGTAGAGAGAGCTATAGAATTAGATAATGAACCTAAGGACAAGATGACAAACATTCAAAATTCGAAAGAGTACACAAGAACACTTCTTGATTTAAATAAAGAAGTGTCCAAAAGTTTGTGTAGGTGTAATCTGATAACAGATAATATTAGATTTGGATGTGGGGGCGACAGCGTTCATTGTTACATCTACCCAATATTCAACCACCATAACATTAATATTGAATACGGCTCCATTCAAATGAATGATAACTGTAACTGTGCTCTGTAGTTACATGGCTTTTATGTACCATTAAAAAATAAAACAATTTATTATAACTAACCTTCTCATTTCATTAAACCTTTTCAATACATCAATCAGTTGGAAAATATCATATCAAATTTATCGTAATTGATCAAACGCTTAAACCTGGGACGTAATGTACTCATGTAGCTTGTAATAATAATTGTACAAATTTTGTTTGGAATGCCAAAATTCTGTTCAGGACGATGTGCTACCAACTTATCTGTAGAATGAAGCGAGGCGCCACGATCAAAAAGGGTTGCTACCATTGGTTGTTACTACATCGACTGACAACGTCAACGACATCATTGGACGTTGTCAGTAGTTCCGCTTTTGGCCATTCTACAGATAAGTTGGTAGCATATTACTATTAGAAGTACTTACCTTTTGAAGTAGAGATATATCTCATAAAGTTCTAACATTTTTTGAATGACGTACAACAACAACAATGCAAATAATGGAACACAATCCTCCTTTTTACACATGCAATAATATCCCTCAATCTGTCCTGTTTCTTCTCATAATACCTATATACCAAGAACTGCACTAAACAGCGGTATTGACAAAGGCGCCGCCGATACGGCCGTCAAAGTGTTGTCGCGTACAAAAGTCGTTAAAGCCGTCGTCACATCCTCCCGAACCTAATTGAGACATTTCACACTAAAGGATGTGATTATGACCGAGCGTAAAACTGTGCATTAACCGGGCTGAAAGCGGAACTTCAGAAATAAAGGGGAACGAAATATTGCGGTCAAATTTTCCACATTGGGCTCTAAGTATAAGGAATTCTTGCTCAATATTACTCCCGAAAAGTTCGGTGTTACAAAATAAAATATAGTCTATAAAGTCCAAGCTATAAACTGTATTATTCCGTTGTGTTTACTAATTAATTGCTTATAATTTTTATTTTTACTAAAAATTTTATAACAAATAAGTATATAAAATTAGTTGGATTTGAAATAAAACGTAGTTGTTGTTTGGAACTTAGTAACTTAACAATATTATCATTGTAAATTTGGTAAATAGTATATCATACTTATTAAAAGTGAATCTTATGTTACTAGCTAATTCCAAATAAAAGTAAAAATTACGTTCAGTCACAATCTAATTTAGCTCTACGACTATTGCTTTCAATGGTGGTTAATATAAGCCGGGTTAAGCTCCGTCTGGTTTATCGAGTGTAATACCGTAAAATGATCTTGATGGACACTACATCATCCCGTTATGACAATCATGCAGAATACTCTGGTATTTATCATTAATCAAATATTTATTTCTCAGACCATAAAATACCCGTTGAACGTCAAATCTAAGCCGCCTCTATCTAAGTCAATAAAACATTTTATAATTAAGAATTTTTATATCCAAGTTATTGGTTTTAAAGCCACTTTTTTATCACCTTTTTAAATCAAATTTGGTGTGTCAAGACGCTGGAGAGGTGTAGAGATGATCAAACAGCTTGATATGACACCGGTGGATATCGCTCTTTCTAATTCGTATCGGTTTTGGGTGTCGCTTTGAAATGTGAACCACTTTTAATGAGAAACTATCTGTGAAACGGGAGCAGGCTTTTTTTAAATTAAACGTTTATTGCCGACACTGCTCGTAGCTCCTGATGTATGCCGCTGTAATTGCGGCTTTCATTAGTGGCCGTTTGCAACTCATATTCGCGGGTTTCCGGATGGAAATTTTGTGAAACACAACCTAGTATTTTAACAAGGGATCTGGTTAAATTTGTATGAAACAGGACATTTGTACAGTAATACAGTGTTAATTACTCGCATGCTGCCGTGCGCACTAATGGCACATTTCGGACGTGTTACCGGCAAAATGAGATTGCTTTACCAAATTGCAAATGCCATACCAATCTGCATGAGTGTACCTAATTTTGTCAATTATTCCCCAAATCCTGGCTCTCCGATGCCTAGAGTTTGGGGCGGAATAACAACGCGAACGTGGAATGTCAACGCAAAAATCGGTTTTAAACTCGTTGGGTGGTGAATTTTGTCGGTGTTCAAAACGCAAATTGGGTTTCGTTGGAGAGTCCTGGCGGACAATATGGAGCACTCGGCGTGTGAGCAGCCTTGATTGGACAGATCCACTCGTTTTCCGCTATGCTGCCCTGGTACTTCACTCACCTTTTATGAATATTGAAACCGTTGCTGTTTTCGAAACATAAAAAAATATTTTTCCTGTTTACGACATGTGACGCCAATTTATAAGATATTTCGGATTTAGGTATAATGGTAGATGTCAAAAGTTTATCTCAGTATAGATAGTAGTGAGTAATATCAATTAGTTCCTCTTAATAACAAGATACGTTGGATATTTTGTTGAAATCTGGAATATCCCAGAGGTATAATATTTTCGAAGTGTGTTTCCCTCAATATTTTCGCTGAGAGCTTTGTATTTTTAATGGCTGAAGCAAAAACTCACGTGCTAGCACTCATAGTGAATTCTCGAATGTGCAATCCGAAGCCCCAAGCGCCGGTAGTCTACGAACATTGTTAGCGCATTAACTCCTTAATGGGAGGTTATTTTTAGATTTATTTTTGGAGACGGCACGCGTCTCGGATGTACGGGTATTTATGAAGGGTTTTTTACACAGTTCCGAAATAGTTATGCGAGATGATTTTTGTTTGGCGTTTATTTCTTTTTACCAGATTAAATCTTTAGCTAACTGCAGCAATAGGTTCATGTTTTTCGAGTGTTTGTTTGTATACATCATTTATATGGTATACAAACATACAGTAGTATACATATATACATATTATATGTTTATAGGGTGGTTCATTGATAGACGTTCAAAAGAAAAATTTCGATGCCTTATGTTCAGGGATATCTGAATCACCCCTAGGTATGTTCCGCGATTATTGATATTAGTAAGTAAGTTACCGAAAATGTATGAAATCCAGGAATTATATAGGCACAATCCAGAGCTAAGTGTATGAAGTAATATTTTAAATGTTATTTAATACACTCATATAGGAATTGTATAAAACTCCGAACTTGTATTAGGAAATTTAAAAATCTAATGCTTTCTGTGAATAAAATGAACAAAACACCCTGTTAAACTGAGACTCAGAGGTGTCTATGAATGAATATTGTAATTATATTTTTTCTCAAGGCTCTCGTTAAGAATGCAGTAATCATACGAAACAATATATTATTTATCATTATAAGGCTTATTGTTAATTAAACTTAAAAATCTATTATTTATATTTTTTTAAGGCGCATCTAGCAAAAAATCTACATATTATATTTGCTTGTAAAGCTCTAATATTTTATTGTTTTTTTTTTCTAAATTTGAATTACTTACTTAGATTGTTACAGTTCGGTGTGATGTGAGCCCTAATTTAAGGGCCGAATGTTTTTGCGAGCCCTCGTCACCCTCGTCGTACTACCACCGTGCGTCGCGTTGCTGCTGCCACACGTCTGCCACGTGCGTGTGCAAAGACTTTTATCTGCGTGTGTACGCTGCTTTATCTGGACTTGGAATGCGCATTCACAACTCGACGCGTTTTGATGAGTGATTGGATTACGTTTGTCAGTAATAGGGAGTGTCCCCCTTGTCTATTTGTAGACGAGTGCTTCATGGGTTTTAATTGGAAATTTAAAGAAATGCAATACAAGAAAAGATAATAATTATTATCATGATAAATCTTAAAATCAGAACCGATACACGTCAGATTTAAAACCACAGTTGCATGTCTGTATATCGAAACCAAATCTAAATAAAGTGTAAAAACTCTGATGCACTAAAGTACTCTACAACAAGAGAGATATTTTATTTTCTTCAATTTCATACTATTTTATGTTCTTCGATGTTTCATTTACGTTCAAACATTGACGCCCACTTAATCCGGTCTAGACTGATTTAATTTCTTTATTATCTGCACTAACCTAATACAAAATATTATTTATTATAATTATATTATATTTGGTGAACGAACCAAAGGCAAAAAGCTTGTTCTTCAAATGTTTATTTGAACATACAATATTATGTACTATATTTGCTGTCGACAACGATATAGACTTTGCAGTTCAGTATCTAGTAGATGTATATTGTTCCTTATCTCATTTACCCTAGATTATCTTACAGCTTGGCAATGGCCTTCCTACTTTTCTTCTACTATTTCCTATTTTGAGCTGTTTTACCTATTCTTTTAAGTAGCTTTCTAACTCGTCCCGCCGCCATACTTACGCGGCCGTCCTCGTCTGCGCCTATTGGTCGCTGGGTATTTTTTACAAATCTATTGATCGCATTGGTTGAGAAATTACTCAAGTGCTGACCACGTGCTGGAAGACAGCAACAGCCTTTTGTTAATACTACCTTTTTTGCGAGCGTCGAACTGTATAAAATTACCCTTGATCCTCCTTGGTCGACCTACAATTATTTAAAGAAGTCACTGTTAAGCGTTTTTTGGTAAAAAGAAGTTCTTTTTAGACGAAAGGAAAAATTTACTCGTTGACAGCTTGGTTCACCGAAATATCTCGTTAAATTTATTTCGACGACTCGTGCTGTTGGCGAGACAACGTTTCGGCTGAAAAAAACTACTTTCTTTCTACCGAGCATCGGCGAACATCGACTTCTACGTACGATTATATCGATCAAGGGTTTTCTATGTATGGTTTCCACTTCTTTTTTTGTAGGTTCTGAACGCGGACGCAAGCAATACAGCAAAGTTTGTAGTTTTGATTATCGTTGTAAAAAATGATTGATAATGAATGACTGATCTAAGCAATACACAAACAAACAAGAGATCAATGTAACAAAATCCAAATAAACAAGAAACAGAAAAAACTAAAATACAGGCATACATAATTATTCAAATTTAGAAATGAAGTGACGAAGAGAGAGTAGAGCAGAATAATGTACGTCATAGTTCGCCGACTAGTTAGCACAATAGTCGGCACATCGGATCTCACGATGCTCTGATGCACTGGGCCCGTATTCATAGTACAAGCTATTCCAGCACGTAGTAAAGAAAAGTAGTAAACAATCCATAAAGGAAAGAAGAAGTGTTACCAAAAACATACATAGGTACCATCACGGTGTATAAAATATTATGTTGTTTTTTTATTAACACTGATTATGTTAATAGCTAATTTTATGTTACCATAAATCTTATACTCATATTTCTGTTTTAATTGCTATACTATGTAGGTATACTTAGATGTACGCCAATATATTTAAACGCTATTTAAAAATAATTATAGTCCAAACACATGAGCGTGTCTGTCTAGCTATTATACATAAAAACATCAATTTAAGCATTCGGATACTGACTTTTTTTTTCAGGTAATGGTTAATCAATTTCAATAACATGTTATCGAAAATTCCGTATCAAACATTCAATCAGCTGAAAATATTATAGCTTCAAATTGAATTTTAACAATGTTAGTTAAGTAATATTGTTCAGTTTTTTTACCGTTACCTGACCCTGACAATAACGGTTGGAAAGTTTGTGTTGATTTAATTAACAAAATAGATACTAATATGTAATAGAAGAAAGGCCAGCATTTAATAATGACTATGAATAAGAGCTTCGCCGTCGACGCAGCCGATATCGCACGAACGCGGAGTCAGAGGCTACGAACGTCACATCATTCATCGCGCCCCTTACCTCGTCTATACCCTTTACGCGATCTTTCATACTCAAAACCACACACACCGAACTGTACCTTACCCACAAAGCCTAAAGTTGCTTCTTCAATGCTTCAAGTTCAGTTACATAGCCCAGGTGCTCACGACTAAAATGGGTTCAATACAAAGGTGTTTAAGGTTGATATTCGGTTGGTTTCCAGGACAGGAGAGTGAGGATAGACCACGCAGTAACGTGTCGGCCTGTAATTCAATAAGGACTCCTAAATTGACTCAGATGCGAGAGTTTGCGGGCTGCCTAATTTGTCGGCAAACATATTGTTGGATGGACTAGTCAGGTTTCAGTTTTAATTGAATTTTAAGGTTTATGTGCCCACATGGTGCTGCCAATCAATCATAAGGGTGTATTTGAGAACTAATTAGGAATTATGAATAAGTCTTGACTGAACCCTGCCCTTGTATTAAAACCAATCAAGCAGAAAGATCTCTAATGGTATTCGCTATGATTTTGGCTCTTACTTCTCTCTCTCGCTCTCTCTCTTGTATTTTCGTAGGGAAGAAAAAATTAGCAATTTGAAATCGTTAACATAACAGCCCATAACACCGAGAGACCAACCTCAAAACTCCTGAAATCAGAGTGAATACGAGAATACCCGTTTATTAGACTCTCTTTTAAAAATCGAAAACGTAGTGTCTTCCCACGTTTGAACCCGCGCTTAACGAGTGAAAATCAATGGCCTTAGCTACTTGGCAGTCGACGGTCAATAATTCTAAAAAATAGTATAAAAGGTTGATATGAATATAAATATGGATATAATTCTTAACTCACTAAGGAGATTCCACTTTTGATAAAGTGTATTTTAAATAAAACGGGAGTTAGTGTTACCAAAATACATGTATCTGCTAATATTTTTGGTCCATTAATTAAAATGATGATCGTCCCCAAAATGCATCAATCATTGACTTTCATTTATTCACTCTTACACAAAATATATAAATGCCATCTCACTTTTAATTAGGTGCTTAAAACAAGTTTTTTGCATTTTTATTGGTCAGCCATTCTATCTTATGCACAAAAGTCTCTGAACTTCTTTTTTTTTTATTTAAAAGAACAATCAACCACTAAACTACAGAGCTGATGGAAGTCCAAATGAAATTCCACAAAAACATAATTAAAACAGCCTGGAAAAAGTTTCGGACGTGCCGTAAAAAAATCACAAAGATTTACTGCCAGAAACTTTTGAAATATAATAACAGAAAAGGATTGAATCATGGGTTGCTGCAGTAAATTTAAATAACGCCTTTTGAAGAACGAGCCAGTTTACCAAATGATAATTTTATACTTTCCTCCCGAAGAGAAGATTTATGACAGAAGGATTTTAAGGATTGAGTCGTAAATAAATCTTGAGTAATGCCGTATCAAATAAAAAAAAATATTTAATTCAAATTTCATGCAAAACACTGTCTTACTCCTTTTTAACCCCACGGATACACCGATTTTGATCTATTTTTTTTTTGTTTGCATGGTGTCACAATTGAGAGTACTCTTAGCTATTAACTAAGAAAACATCTTCAGCCATTTGAAGATTATCAGCTCATTTATAGTTGTTGAAATGATCAAGTAACGGTTTACGGGGGTTTTTTAAATTTTAAATTTAATATTTATTTGTTGGTATTATACGATTCGTATAAGTACATAATACTTATTATTTTGTGTATACAGTTTGTTATCGTTGTCATTTTCACTGTTTAAGGTAGTCAACTGTTCATCACACATATAATTGTCGCTCTCAAGACACATCACTGCACCGATCCTTGGCTGCATATTTCCTGCTACTACCTGTCACTTTAAGCACTTAAATAATAATGTGGTTGCTGGTACTAATATTAAATATATTTGAAGTCCGTAAAATATAATGATTTTTATTAAGTCTTTCGGGCATAAAAGAAAACAGCTCATAAATATCTATTAACAGGATCATAGGTACTAAGTTTCAATATATGAAATATATGAATAACTAGCTTTCCGCCCTCGTTTACAGTTTTTCCCGTGGGAATAAGGTATTTTTCCGTGGTAAAAGGTAGCCTATGTGTTAATCCAGGGTGTCAGCTATTTTTATTAAAATCGCTCCAGCCGTTTGGACGTGAAGAAGTAACAAACATACACACTCACAAACTTTTGCCTTTATAATATTCCTCTTTATAATACGGAAGCTTTAGTGAGAAGTGTGATATAAAAAACGTGTCGTTTTCTGTCGTTACGATACTTTTCATTCACGTGCACGTACATTCGAGCCCCAGTCGAAATGCAAACACGAAATCGAAGGTACTTGTTAAATTCGCCCGATTGATGTTGATTGAGTTATGGCTTTCATTCGTTTGAACTTTTTTTAAACCAGCGAAATAGACTGTCAGGGATTCTGAAATAAAACTACTACTGAATAAAGTGAGGCAATAAATTGGTTTCGATTTTCAAATAGTGGTTTTTCAAATATTTTAAACGAAAATTGATTACAAGATTAAACTCTGATAATGAGAATTTGGATTTTGAATAGTTTACTTATAATACCTATGCCTTTCAGTGAGGTTAACTTTGAAACAAGAGTTTGTAAGATCATCAGACTTACTACCCTAATAATACAAAGCTACAAAAAATGTAATGAAGGTGTCCAAAAATAAAACTAACGCCGTGTCGCCTCCTTGCGAATTTATTTTATGACAGTCTTTAGTACAGCAGCGCCCACTTCCCCTTTCATTTATATCTTTGTCGCACTTTACTATCGTAAAGTATCTTGTATTGTATTATACATTTAATTATGATAATTATATACGTAATAATAATAATAAATTATTTATTCAGTAACTTCTTAAACTACTAGTTTACAAATAGTGAGGCACACTCAGTAAGTAAATAATTTACTTATGGCGGGAGATTCCGCTCTTCCTTATCTTATAGAAGAAGCTTCTAAAGCTTATAGGTATATAATTGCTAAGCTAACAATGCATGTTACAGAAATAACATAAAAATAATACTACAACGCTACGCTCAGCTACAACGTTTAGTGCCTTGTCATTTTTAATGCTTCACCATCAATTCCTCATTTTGCTGGCTGTCATAATATTTACTTTCATTAACCTTACGAAAATGCGTCGTAAACTGAAAGTTTTTCTCGTACCATTACACAAATAATGTCACTAATGTCAAAATTGTCACATGAGAACACCACGTATATAATAATGGCAAGTAGTTAATGTACAGCAGCCAGCATATGCGGCTGGACTTGTTGACCTTGAGAGCGCCCGTATTCCGTAGCGGTAGGGGTGAATTTCGTAGTGCGAATGTCCGACCGCATGTGCTGACTTCTGTACCTATCGAAAATAACGAGCTCCACAATATTGAACCGGCCTCGTAAAGTAAACGTAATTACGGTACGTTGTTATCTTTTTGCTTTTACAATAAATTATTTCAAACATATTTGCGCAAAATAAAAACAAACAAAAATACAACGCTAATTTTGTTTACAGTTAATTAAATTCTGATAAAGGTTACGCTTTGTGTAAAAATTTTATTTCAGGCAGGTCAGGGAAGATTAATAGAACCTTGAAGGCGTGTTATGTACTTTGAAGGTTATTCGTAGCTTTAGTTTCTGCTTACACAATTTAAGTACTTTTATTTATATCTAAAGCAGGCTTTTGTTTTTTTAACCTTCTGGCCTCACTGTTTCCTAGATTCGTAGTCTATAGCTAAACATACTTTTGCGGAAGTATTTTGACGGCCCCGTTGCCTAGTTGGTAGTGCATCTGCCTTCGAAGCACAGGGTCGCGAGTTCGAATCCCGCCCAGGGCAAACATTCGTGTGATCAGCACTTGTGTTTGTCTTGTGGTTGGATGTTGTATATTTATATATTGTGTATGTATGTATATCAGCTATCTGACACTCATAGTACAGGCTCTGCCTAGTTTGGGGTCAGACGGCCGTGTCTGAGATGTCGCACATTTATTTATTTATTTAAATTTTAATCATAATAAAGGGAGTCCTGGCCTTTAATCCATTATACGGCAAAACAACTTTATAAAATGCATCCTTTTTCGACTTTATGTTGAGGGTGTAAGGTTAAAATTAAGGTGAAAAATTAGTGGCCACTGCATTGTAAAAGGTTTAAGGGGAATTAATTTTATCAATGGATGGACATCTTCAGATTGAAACAGGAATTATGGTTAATTCTGTCTCTACCGTGGCGCTGCTAGTTGCTATATAAAGGGGTATCTGTATTTTTTATATTATCTGTAGTATTTGTGTATGCTACAAAGATTCGATTCTAGTATCAATTAATAGGTAAGACAATTTTTGTATGACTTCTGTTTCTCCGTATTTACATCCTGTGCTAAATATAACAATTCCTCTACGAAGCACTCTGCCGTAACTACAAAGGGACCGACATCTTTATCTTTTAAAAAATACTGTTCCTTCTAATCTACTAAATTCACATTAGTGCCGCTAAAACACTGGGTGTTTTTACCATACTTTTTGTCTTGTTTTGACAAAAACATGGCTTTCACGTGGTACTAAGTGAGAGGTGTAAGGGTGAGCATCCGTTAGATTGTATTCAATCATCGTCTACCCCGAGGGAAAGAATAAAACACGTGTGTGAAAATTAACAGCAGAATTTTATGTCTTTGTGTGTATTGGAAACCAAAAGCGCTTTTTTGTTTTGGATACTCATTCGATGTGATGTCATCAAATGTTATTAACATTTAGATAAAATAATTATAATCATCACTACATAGTATAAAACAAAATCGCTTTCTCTGTCCCTATGTCCCTCCCTATGTCCCTTTGTACGCTTAAATCTTTAAAACTACGCAACGGATTTTGATGCGGTTTTTTTTAAACGATAGAGGGATTCAAGAGGAAGGTTTATATGTATAATACATGCATAATATACTTAAGAATAACCCACAATAACCATTTTCCCGTGCGGAGCCGGGGCAGGTCGCTAGTAACCAATAAAATAATGCATAGCGGTTATTGCAGGGATCTTAATTGTCCAATGTGATGTGTCTTGGCTAAAATAAAATTGTGATAATATTTTATTATAACATTTTTTTGTATTATGATTTGTACAAAAGAAAACAGAAGGCAGCAGATTCTGTGTATCAAAATTCAAACTTTTTTTCTTTTATTAACCTACCTATGCTTGTGTCGAAAAATTACGACGAATCAAGCTTCACCGGACTTGAGCGATTTAACCTCATTTTTCACAACCGTAGGGATAAGAGTAATTTCTTCATATCAAAGAGTTATTTGTTCAGCAGTGGACTGTTATAGCTGTTATTAGCAGTACCTATTATATTTTCAATAATTGCACCCGCCGCCGCCGCCCTGCCGCCGCGCCGTCACGTCACTTTTGATGTAAAACATCCTAAGTCACAAACGCATGTATTTAGCTGATGTTCTCGCTGCGGCTTTCATATCGATCATAGTTTTAGTTTCTCGTTTTTTTTACTTTTTTCTTCGTATTTAAGTAGTTGGCAAAGGAAACAGGGGTAGATAAGATAATCCTCACGTGTGCAGCCAAGCCAGCATAATCGTTTTAATTGACGTAGAGCCACACCAAACGTGTGGATACGCCGTGGGGGGCGTAAGGCTTCTGTTTGACCTGCGATGTTATTATAACCTTTGTTTTTATTATTTACCATCAGGCAGGACTCTATTTGTACTAGTTTACTGCATAAATGGTGACATTACGACTCCTATGCTCAATGCTCATAGGGTATCTGATTAGGTATTTTGTTAGTACAATTTGGATTGAAAAATACTAAACCTTATTTACTACACGTGTCCGATGTAACAACAATGTTTATTTAAATAATTATTCTTTTTTATTTCATCCTACGCAAATTACTGTTTTAATGTCGTAACTCTTTCTGAGAAGGGAATTATATAATTGTTTCGATTCATCCACAATCATAAAATTTCACCTAAGCATAATCTCACTTAACTTGACATTAGAAATGAGAAGTAAAACCAAAACCAATACAATATTTCAAATTTAACCCTCAAATGGATATCAAAAACAAATGTTTCCGCTCCAATAAAGCAGGTTTTGCAATCTTTACTCAAAAACAGGTGGCCGTATTTAACGTTAATCCTCCTAATACTGCATCTGTCAATGTGATGTATTATTTTTAAAACTTGTCTCTGCAGCCGTTTAAAATTATACCTCCATTTCTGACACATGTTAAAATCCCTCCAGAGTTATACGAGGCAGCGACCCGAGACGATATTTTGAGGATTTTAACTCACGTCTGTCTCATTTCGGTAAGAATGGCGCGAAAGATTATTTGCGGATGATTCATTAGGTTTTTTGCATTAACTCATTTTCAAAATTACTTTTTCTTATTTTGCAAAACGGATGGATCAAGAAAACATAATTTGGCAGTTAGGAGTGTTTGGTTAGGATCGTTCGTGTGTGATCTTGATTGAGTATCGTGCAATATTATGTTTATATTAAGTAATTAGCTATCTTCCCGCGGCTACGCCCGCGTTGTTTTTTGATTATTCCCGTAGTAATTTTTAACTATCCTACTGGAACTCTTTAATTTTCTGCGATTAAAAGTACGATTTTTTTAATTTTTAGGCATTATAAGTATCTAAAGTTTTGTCCTGATATATAAGGTATCACCATGCAAAAGATTCAAATCGATCTAACAATTTTGGAGAATAACCTGTACAAACAGACAAACAGAGATTAGAGAAAATATCAATACAAAAGAGGTGTTTCTCTTGATTGTACAATCAAGAGCACGCTAAGTACAATTTGGACACAGCACTGTTTTAATGTCTGTTAAATAAGAGAGAGAATAGCAATACACATGTTCAGATTTCCTTGCAATCGACCGGGAACTTAAAATAATAATGATATCCCATATCGGCTTAACCTTAACTGGCCCAACTCATTTACGCGAATTGCTTCTTGAAACTGACACTTTACTGTCAAAACTCGTAAATATCTTGTGCATAAATTATTTTACGCATGTCATTCGCAAATCACATCTCGGGACCTCAGATTAAAGAAACGTCCAGATAGCTTATTACAATAAGTTCAGCTCGACCGACTTATACTAAAAATACTTCACTATGGCAGTAAAAATTCGTGTAGGTATGTTATTTGAACTAATATAAAAATGTTTCCGTTACATTAAAAACAGACACATAAAATAGCTATGTGTTTCAATATTAAATGTCATTTACGGAGAAAGAGAACTTTAAAAGCTTCCAAGAGGTGAGTCAGTGTATAAAAGTAAAAAATGTAATATTAAAATGTAAAAGTCGAGTTATGTCATTGTAGTTTATTGCTATAATGTGAGTAGTGCGAATTTAAATCGGTCATAATACTCGTAATCATAAAGTCATGTGTATTTATTAACGTAGAACAAACAGCAGCTTCACTTTTTGAGTTGGCAAATGCAATATTGGCTTTTCTTTGATCTGAGTTAAAAATTCTTCATATCTGAGAAAAGGTTCATGATACATAATGGTTGTGTGTCAGGCAGTTTTGAAAAGATAAGTAATGTCTGACGAATGTTATTTAGGATCGCTTGGATTTATAATATAATCAGGCATCAGAACGAATTACCAGATGGCTGGTTAACAAGTTTTGTATTTATTACTTGCTAAACTTGACTCGTTCCGCGTACGGCCCACAAGCGAACGGCCCAAATGGGCCGTAGTAAGAATCTCAATTTTTATATTATTTTCGTTCCGTCTACGGCCCACTTCATTTTTTATTACGTTTATCTATCAAAGTAACATCAGCATAAAAAGTTTATCATATTTATTTTGATATAAATTGCATTTAGTATCTATTTTGCTTTTGAGAATCCAAAAAAATATGTAATTTGTTATATTGTTTGCATTCCTTTAAAGTGTTTAAAGTACAACTGATTTTTCATACAAACTGTAGATAGTAGTTATTTGATACTGCAATTGATATTGTTTATATAGATTCTTTATTGTGCACAAAACAAAATTATACATTTCATATAAATGGAAGTATACAAGGGCGAGCTTATCTCTAAATAGAGATCTCTACCAGTTTTTTACGGGCTCAAAAATTTATCAAGTTGTATTTTATCCTTTCCCGTAGGTTTTTTTCTTTTAGTCCAGACAAATAGCGCCCACAGTATAATATCTACGACACAACTATTTTATTTCAATTTGAAGGAAAGGTAGAAGGAAAGACAAAGAGAGGACGACCAAGAAGCATATACAGGAACCTAATAAAAGAAGGGATAGATATTCTTATCAAAATAGATAGATGCAGTGTGGTATCAGAAATTTAAAGAGAAGACGGAGAATAATAATAATAATAATAACTTTATTTTTATCTTTCACAAAGGTTGTTTTTATGACGTAGGTACTTATAAATGACAATGAGTAATGCGCCTTTGTGAAAGACTGGTGTCCGAATTAGGAGGTCCCGTATTACGGAATAGAATAGAATAGAATAGAATAGAAAGAAATAGTGTAGGTAGAGTCGCATACTAACGCGGACGAGCCCTAGTTGATGGAGGGAGAGCCCTAACTAAATGAAATGACGAAAAAAACTATTATAATATCTGGTTTATTACCAACGAAATAATACATTAGAGCTTTTGAAATATAAAAATGGCGTCCGGCAAGCAGCGCGGGCTGCGGCCATCTCTAGGCATCAACCAAATTCAAATTTAGATTACTTTTCCGATTATAAAGCTATAAACGCGAAAAGAGGCTGCCAGCATGAAAGCGGCGTGCATGAAGGACACATGCACACCACAGTAGACTCCACCGACAAGAGCACGGCCCTTAAATTCGATGAGGATGTTTTTCTTTCTAATTCTTTATTGTATCTTCGGCGAACTACAGCTACCTGGCTTTATTGGCACTAAAATCCAAAACGTCAAAATTGTTAGGACCATGCCATGGCTGCCTCCAACGCAGTCGTTAAGGCGTGACATATGGCTGTCAGAATTAGCCGGATTAGTGATTTCACGCGGCACAGCTCGTCTCCAATTACACGCCCGGAACTGGGAATTAACGTGAAAAAACAAACACGACAATTGCCGTCAAAAATGGAACGGATTCGTTCGAATTCCGAATTAAAGTTGATTCGGAACACGTTTCGGATCGGCGACGGAAGCTGTGAGTCTTATGAAATGCAGATGGTGAAAATAAATTTGACGTTACTTTATAGTTACCTAGACTTTTTTTTTATTAACTAGTTAATCTAGCTGTTACTATAAATTCTACCTGAATACTCTAGTACGTTGACCAAAATTTATATTGGATATAATATTACGAGAATTCAAAGTTTTAATTCTCAGACGTAATAATATTATTATGACTTTTCTATACTTAAATTTAAATAACTCTCTAAAATATGAAGAAGAGTTAAATAATGAATAATACTTCTTATCATAAGTGTAGCGCAATGCGCACGCGCAACTGGCACAAGTAGCGCCACCTCGTGTCGAGTGGCTTTACTGTCCTCGTACCCCTATTCGTAGATAGATGGCGCATATAATAATAATATAAGAAAGAAAAAAAAGAAAAAAAAGATACAAAACAAAATATTTTTTGTTTTCTTCTATTATTATTATTATGCATCATATATCTATTGCCTCATTCAAAAATTTTAATTTGATTTGGAATAAGAGTCAAAATTGCATGAAATCTAGGTACCAGGGTGGTGAATCGATTTCCCGACAAAAGTCTAAAACAGTAGAAAACTTATCATCAGTAAAAGCTATAAACCAAGCAATAAATTATTACAGATTAAATAAATACAAGTAAAAGGTTCAGTTGACGTTTAAATGTTAACTAGGTAAGTTAGAAAATACTTAAAACGATTTCTTGTTAAAAGGGAATTTATGCATGAAAAAATATTAATATCTGAATTCATTTTCCAAAAATATCCCAAATTATAAAAACAAAAATGAAAACAATAACAAAATCGACTGAATAACTATTGAGTTATACAATTTACAACCTAATCTATATGTTTCTCTCTGCAAATATTTTTTGTACGAAAATAATATGACAGAGTGACGTCTGTGGTGACGTGATTGTACGTGTCGGGTCTCTCTTTCTATACTACAACTTTAAATCAATATAATTCGTAAAATAATTTCATACTTATTTAAGAACGTTGAATTAAATTAATATTAGGTAATCCCTATTTTGCTCTTAATAACAAGACGTTTGTGTGCTCTTCGTATAATTTAATGAACCCATTGTCTCTCTATCGCCTTGTCTTTGTGTTTAATTTATGTTTTCAGTATAAATTTTAAGTACGTACAATTAATTATCGTATCCTTCGCTAATCGTCATCCATCTTCTTTAAGCCCTTGTCAACGATACATCTACCCTCTTACTTAAAAGTTTAATTAAAATGATTCACAAAATAACTAAGAAAATTATAAAATCATTTTCGTTTTTAATCCGACTGTCGGCTGCGCGATTCGATGCAGTCCATCAAAATTAATCTAACCTAATCCGAGGGCTTTTCTCAAGCACAAACAAAGATGATTACAAAGTGAATATCAAGTTGCAAGCTATGCTTGGATAACTAAAGGGAATTTTAGAAAGAAACTGGAATAACTGTAGCATACAAAGAAAAAACCAAAGTCTTTTTGACAGCACATTATCTTAGGTAGCGATGCTAGTAGATTTTATTATTCATACCGTATTTTTATTCATACAGTTTATTTATTTCCTTTATCTTTACGCTAACAACGGTTGAAATCGTATTGGGATTTCCGCAAGCAAACAAAATAAAGCTACTGATACAGCAACTAAGTAGCCATGGACTGGACGATCATGCATGTACTGAGAAAAGCACCGAGGGCAGGTGAAGTCACTAGATCGACCTATAAATCAGGTCATTGGGCTTAGTACTATTATTTTCTTCTGTGTCATTGGTAAAGGTAGCAGGGAGGCGCTACATGCTGGTCATACCGAAGCAGATAAAAAATTTTAGGAGGAGATGTTATAAAGTAGCGCAGGTACTTACAACTTTTCATCTGAAATAGCTATAATGTCATATAAAAAGATGAAATAGAAAAGATTTAAACCTCTTTATGGTTGTGAAAGGAAACCATAAATACTGAAGTAATATGCAAACGTATAGTACAAATTTGGAAAATAAAGCATAACTTTTAGTTCCTTACGTGTAGATTATTATGGTTCTCTGCACACTGCCAATTACAATAATAATAATATTGGGTGTCAGGGAACTGATATACGTACATATTGTACATATTGATTCGAACCCGCGACCCTTTGCTTCGAAGGCAGACGTACTACCAACTAGGCTACGGGGCAGTCCTTATTTTATAAATTGGAAAACATGAACATTCGAAATGCAATAATACAATTTGAAAGTGTTAAAGGCCTAACCTTTTTTCTCCCCATACAATTTGCAATATTTGGCATAATCCTGTTTATTGTTTTTTGTTCCCTTTTCAATACCAGTTGTGTTTCTGGACTCAAGACGCAGTGTTTTAGGGTAGCACCCTTCGGACAAGTAAAGACTCAGAGGGAAGGAGGGAAACAAAACAAAATGTAGTTAAGTGACGACGTTATATTATTTCTGAAATGTAATGTCGTATTATAAATTATGTATACTCGTAACGTCTAGATGTATAGAATGTATGAAATTTGAGAAAAAAATTGCTGTAATACTACAAGTATTCCTCGGCCATATTGTCCTTTTTCATTTAAGAAATAGGGATTTTGTTTCATAGAGCAATACCTATTCTCTCTCTCCCTCTCTCTCTATGGGTGTTATATATTAAGTACCTCTTTATTTTCAGTTAATAAGAAAATAATAAAAAATGATCATCAAACTATATCGCTTTGGCTATTGTCCGCTTGTAAAAAGTTCTATCCAAACAAGAACACTGTTCAAGTGACACTGGGTTGCGTAAGCGATCTCATTATTTTTAACGAGCTCCAACACAATCGTTCTGCCAAAATGTGCCCAATTTCCACCCAATTTATGGGGTAAAATAATGAAAAAATGAGTTATTGTGTCAAAAATCACCCCTATGGCGGCGTCGTCGTTGGCAATGGCAATATTTTGCGCTTGCTATTATTTCACGATAGCCAATCAGCGCCACACACGTCACTTGCCTGACGTCACAGAATTTCCCTCGTAGTACGTATTTACAGAAAAATGGGGTACCCGACACTGTTAGGTAATTTTAGTACCATCACATTTCGTGTGATAAATACTATAAATGAGTACAAATTGTACGTATATTACTAAAAAAATGTATTTTATGTCAAGATTACTCAAGATACCTGTTGATACCAAATGTTAAAGTATTATAAATAATTTACGTACAGGTCTTGCGATAAATTTTGTTTATATTATTATAGTAACATAGAACATTATTATGTTACTTCTTTGCTATTTTGTCATAGTTCATAATTTATGATATGATGAGAGACCGTATAACGCTCTTAACGACTTACGTTTGTAACGCTCTTAACGAGTCTGCAAAATCTTTATTTCGTTTAAATTATAAAGAAGAAAGAATCGTTGTGTTATTTAATTCTGAATCTACGTACATATTATTATATAGGTTCCTACTACATTCGCAGTCAAGAAATGCTCTCGCCCTAAACCGCAGACTGCAGCCAAGCGAGCGCCCGCGCCGCCAGAGCACGGTAGAACAATAAAATCCCCGACCCCACAAGTTCGCCCGTCGCAATTAAATAAATTGAATGTCGCCACCGCAATTCATTACGTGGTGCACTGTACTTGGTGACGTAATGCTTTTAGTGCGCTCTGATTCAAGTTAAAAGTTAAATGAAAATGCAGATAGTGATTGAGTTTAACGGTTGTAATCTTACAAATTGCTAACCGTCTGCAGAAATTAAAGTAAATACAGGGTTTAAGGGATGACTTAGTAAAAACTGAAAGGACATGCTGGCTCTGTCAATGGATCTGATCAACTATTTCCGAAATAACCGGAAAACGGCTAAATTGGCTATTTTGTAATGAGACTTGAGATTTTTTTTTCGTCTAGGAGAAAAGTTGCTTTGGAAGTTGTACAAAATCATATAAATTGAGTGTCCTATTTAAATAAGCATTAAGGGAATAAGCCAGGGCGCATTCCGGTTTTTTCAGTTGAGTTCAGTTTCTAGCGCACACATCCAGTTTTAATACAGTAGGTATTTCTTCTGTGATTGAGTGGCTTGATATTCGAAATTACTTTAGATTTTCAATAACTAGCAAACAAATTATTCAGAAGTAAAAAGATAATTCCAACAAGTTTCTTATTAAAATTCATTTTGTAAAGATATTCTAGTCCAAACCGCAGAATGTTACATAATTTATGTTATAATAACACTGCTAAGTTTTGTTAGTACAAGAAGCTGCTAGAAGTATGTACGAAATTAAATTATAAACTTTTAAAAGCTTTTCTTGGAATAAAGTGGAGAAACGACCCTGTAATGGAATTTTTAATAAGGCAGAATAGTTGAACACGTTCGTACAGTGTTAACTTATGCAGCGTCTATTCACGCGGATGCTCTAGATAGGTATTTAGTTAAGATTAAACTAGTTTATAGCTGGTTGCTCGAGGCAAGTTTCATAGTCCAGGAAAAAAGAAAGAAGTCCAACAATGAAAATTTATGGCGTAGAAGCGAATAAAGATAATTTGTCAATTTTATTAATTTAGGTATTTGAGTGACAATATTATATTTTTAAAAGATTTTTACTACTGATCTTCTCAATTTTTACCACTCTTTGCGGTTTGGGTAATCTCCCATCAGTCCTGTCGATAGGCAAGTAACTCGTCCCGCTGTCAGTAATGAGCCATAATAGCTATTATTAAATTCATATAGCTTAATAATTTTCATTTCATATGAGTAGGTACAAAATCAGAAATTTTAGTCCGTAATTAATTAACTGAAAAATATACTCTCACTTACTCTAGAATTATACGTTTATTTGTTAGTTCATGAAGGTTTATCAAAGTGACAAAGGCAGTAAAACAAAAGAACAATAACATCGCATGAAACCCCCAAATAGCTTTAAAAGAATTTTCCCGGAAACCTCAATTCTGTTTCAACCCGCAAGCTTTTATCCGTTATGAAAACAACGTTGTAAATAAATCAAAACATCAAAGCCTACCTGAAATCCAATAACAGGGTATTCATTCACGTGAAAAAAGGAAGAAAACGATCGCCTCGGCCGGATATCCTGTTACGCACTCCAATCAAAGATGTTGGGTAAATTGCGCGGCTGCGGGTGGCAACACCACGGAAAGGGTGACGAATTTCCAATTATTTTCGTTTGGTGTTGGAGATTTATTGATGTATAATCATTACAAATATAATATAAACGCTTGATCAACTTTATCTGTAGTCTTTAATGTTTAAATTTTTATTTCCTCTTCATTAATAGGTCATTATTATCCAGCATAGTTTTTCTACTTTTATTTTCTCTCCATACCATAAGGGTGCCTGGAAAAGATTGTTACCATAGCAATAAGGCCGCCTGTTGGCTTCTTGTATTCTTTTTATTATATTTTTTTCTCTGTAATGTTTTTCTTGTTGTCAATAAAGTATCTATATATGTATTATACTTATACCCCATCGAGGACCCTTTAAATAATAAAATAGGATTTACTAAATTCTTGTAGAGCTTCAATATTATAGTGGGAGGGACATTGCTTCCTCCTTTTTTTTTTTTTTTTTTTTTTTTTTTTTTTGAATTGACCTATGCTTGTGTCGAAAAGGTACGACAAATCAAGCTTCACCGGACTTGCGGGGATTGCTTCCTCCTATTCAAGAGAAGTAGGTGCAATAACATGAGCGAGCAGCGCGATTCTCCTCCTTATTCAACGGTTATAAGAACAGAGCGGTACAATATTCAGCATTCACCAGTATTCATTGCGTATTTTTAACTGTACAAACAAGCCCGCCATTAATTCAATATGTGTTAGATTTTCGCATTGATGTTCAATTGATGACGACACGACTTTTGGCTGAAACTATGATGATGATGCTTTTATGATGAAGGAAAAACTCTCAAGGAATTTCCAAGCGAATTGGGTTGGGATGGTCAAACTAAGGCATGTACATTTTGACCCTAGGTTAACAAATAGTCATAAATATGTACCTAGCGCAAACATTGTATATTTCAAAGTAAATTCGATATAAAATTGGCTGCAGTTGTGAAAGATCACGCACAAGGGGTGACAAATTCCAATTTTCCCCCGCGTTGTTAGACGATTGAGTTTTGATCCGGCAGGGTCAAGTCAAAGGATCGTGTTAAAGATTTCAGATAAAAATATGGTTTTAGTGATGTTTTTGCACAAATAAGATAGCCCTGAGGCTTTGTTAGCAAGCAAATGAACCAACGATCTTAAGAAACTCTTATGTTAATCTAGTCTGATGTTTGTTAGTTAAAATCAAGCGACTGATCGATATCATCGTGGGTTTTAAAAAGTTTACTCAAGATGATGTTCCTTCTACGTGTTAATATTTTTCAAAAAGAGATCCTTTTCTAAGCCAAATTGTAAGTCAGTACACGATACATTCAACATGCACCAACTCAAAATTAAAATTATAAATGCTTCAGGGTAAATTGATATTGTTCAACATTTCGGATGAGTTTTACGGGAATATAGTCGGTGGAACTACCATGAATCCACGGTAGATACCAAGAAATTGCCCAAAGGAGACGTAATATTGATTGGTCGAAGCATACAATGCCTAATTTCAGCGCTACTGCTCAGCGTACTCCTCTAGTGGCACATCTAGGATAAACCCTAATTAGATCTTTGATTGATTTCGGTAGAAAACTATTATTTAAATCATAGAAAATACCTTCACTATCATCGCCAGCCACGCCACTAAAACACTATTTGAATAAAAACGCCGTTTCATTATTTCTATGTCCGGTGTCGAATCCCAAAAATTATGGTCGGGTAAAAAGCGATAGTTTTCGCGCAAATCTGGAAATTTATTACAGCTCACGGGGAAGTGCGGTGACCGCTAACTGCGGACACAATCACCCCTCCATTATTCCCCGAAGCGGCCGTTCATTACCGGGCAACGGCGGGAAACCGACCCAAACCGAAAACCGACCATTCCGCTCCTGCTTTTGACGAAAAACTGAGCATTGTGCATCCAGCTTGCTCTCACTTCCACTATTAATATCTTACAACCTCTATCATTAACACTGAAATTTCTTCTTTTTCTTTTAGTCTTTAAGCCAATGTTCTTCTTATGGAATTACACGTCAGTACAAAAAATAACAGTGTAAACCCTTTTAACGTGTATCTGCGAAAACCGAATATTACTGTTATTCTTCACTACATTTATCTATCTTTTAAAGCAATTTTTTCTATAGTTATCTTACCTAATTCTTTACGATAATATTGTACTTATAGTATAGAAATCAAAAATTAAAATTACCCAACACTCTTCAATCTTTCTGCGATTAGTATTTGATAAAGTCATAGTTGCGGTCATTGCGGTTTTCGTAGTAGTACTAGTATTTACTTGACAAAAAATTCATGCAGCAAATTATGCCTGCTCTTCGCAAGTTCAATGTCGGCTTTCCTTTATAACTAGTTCAATAAAATAATAATTGGGTAACAGAATTTAAAAAGCTTAAGGACAAAACAGGAGTATTCAGTATATATCCATGCCCTGCCGTAGCGTCATACCCTGCAAATGAAAGCATTAATGAAATCGATTATCATCCGATTGTCGTTGATAAATCGCCAGAGAACCCATTTCGGGCAAACGATGCGACTTATTGATACAGTCCTCACGGTAAATATTTGGTTAGTCGGAGCTCCTGTCCCTTTCTGTGTGTCAATAAAATTCTGGTAAGAATGAAAGGGACAGGAATAAATTGTGAATGACGTTACTTATATTTACGGAAGGCTTTAAAATAAAAACAAGATTGTATGAAAGCTTGATACTCGTAATAAAAATAATAGTGTTTACTTCCTTTAACAAAACAATCTATCGAACCGATGAATTTGTGAATCAGGTCAAAATTACGTAGTAGCAGGCAAAAGATTTGTCACAAAGTTTGGATGATAAAAAATAGACTTAGAAGGATTGAAATGCTTTATAGCCAAAACAACCGTGGCAAAAGCTCGTATAGTGTTGCAAACATTTTATTTGGTCGTAAATTTTCAAGATAAGGAAATGTCACATATTTTAGAGTTTTCCAGAAAGTTAATTAACCTCACCTGAATATAGAGGATTAGATCGAGCTATAAAACATGAATAAACTGAAGATTTATAACTGACCACAAAACGGATTTCAATGAGAGTGTTTACCAAATTAGTCATTGTCGGAATATTTCACAGAACGCATATAAAATGCGAAAAATGTATAATAAAAGTTGCGGCATAAGTTGTGGTTCACCCGTGCGTCGTAAATTTTAAAATAGTGTTCAACGAATGATATATTTACGAATCGGCTTCGAATTTGTTAGAGGTTGCCATTTTCTGATATTTTATTATGGAATTATTTATTTGAGTTCAACGTCAGGTTTGTTTGTGATAGGTACTTTTTATGATTTTAATATTTTTGTTAGTTGAAAAGCAGAGATTGCTAAAATTTTAACTGTGTAATTTTTTTTAATTTTGATCATAATTATATATTTGTCGGTTTTCGCTACCAACAACTACTAAAAATACGTCATTACGTGTTATTTCGTGGGGCTTGTACGGAGACTTGGTGGTATAATTGGTAGGTAGGTACGCCTGTACGGCCCGGATAGCCCAGGAGGTGCGGGTTCAAGTCCCTGCCCAAGCTCAATGATCTTAATTTTTCGCTTCGATTATAATTTAACTACTAAAAATGTTTGGGTAGTCTAATTAAGCACTTTGCCTTCCAAAGACCGTGTGTGACTTCTTTTCTAAATGTTATTAATTACTTACTGATTTCAATGTAGACTATCACATTTTCCTCAACAAATAGACAAATCAGAATGGCATTTGTAATTTCCGTTTCACAAACTTTCATCAGCGTTGGAACTAATAAAACTTATATGTCACAAAACCCTACTAAATCTTCGCACAAATATCCCTTTAAGTCATACATTACCGAATGAGTCATTTCCAATGAAACGGTTAATAGGTTTCTTAATTTACGACCGCGATTAAGTAAAGTATCACTGCGGCTTTTTACGAGCTGCCTTTTAGCCTTATCAGATGTGTAGAACCAATTAATTTAGTGTATCTCTTTCTTTGATATTTTTAGATTTAATTGTTGGGTTTTATGTGCTAATTTGTTTGAATATTTTTAAAGTTTACAGTTTTTTCTTCTTGTGGGTGTCTTAAGACACGACTAAAGGAAATATTGGTACTCAGGGTACGGGCAGAAGCGTTCACCTGTGTAATTCCCAACCCGCCAGTCAATCATAGGGAGGTAACACCTTCCTGGCAATAGAGAGGCCTTAGTCCATCAGTGGACTGTTATTGACTGTAGTTTGTTATAGACTGAAAAGTTGATAGTTGAGTTTCCGCTTTTATTTATATTCATCTTTTGGTAGCCTTTTTATAGCTAAAATAGTGTTCCTCCTCGCGACTCCGCCCACGTTAGCAATTTTTCCCGTGAGAATGAGACATTTTACCGCAGTAGAAGGTAGCCTATATTACTCCCCAAAGTCTATTCTATCTTTATATCAAGTTTAAAATCGGCTCAGTGGTTTCGGAACCTATTCAATGCAAACAAACAAACAATCGATCAAAATAATTTTCTTCTTTACATTGTTAGTATAGATAACCGATTCAGTTCTTGTCTTGAGCACTAAGTATACATAATATTTATATTTCTAGTGCCGGGAAGATTTTCAGTACGCTCTAATTAAATTAGCTACTCCCAAGAGAAGAACGTGCGACGCGACGCACATATTAAATTCTCTAGTTCCTAGAATTAGAAGATCTCACAGTGTTCATGTTGGCAATATCCAATATCCGTGCCAGAAAAAAAAAGCATATACGTATACAGAGATATAACCTTCCAAGGAAAATGTATCCAAGTCCTAAAACGCAACGCTAGTTAGTACTTAGTTAGACAGTTCTGACTTACACTCGTTTTCAGGCAAATTCTTCAAAAGGCGAAAAAATTATTAAGTTCAAACTGAACCCAAGAGAAAATTTACCTTTTGTTAGATGAAGAACGAAAGAAAATGAATGAAGTTTTAAATTAAAGTGTGAACTACAAAGTGTAATACCTCCAAGATCAAAGGCGAGAAACTATTTGACAGGTGATCATTGTTAACGCTTTCCAATGAAAAGTTTTCTGACTTTTCTTCTTAACGTCTCAAATTGACTTTGTCTCAAATGGACTAGACTTTTTTATTCAAGCCGCTGGAATAGTAAATCTATATACAATAAAACTGTAGAGGTCGAAAATCTTTACATAGAAAAAAAAATGCAAATACCGAGTCGGAGGGATGTAAGAAGTGATAAAGAACATAATACCTAATATGTTATTATTATCCAATATCCACTATGGATACTATCCATTTTTTTTACATTTTTGTTTCTCTGTTTCTACGGGCTAATCTCCGAAACTGTTAGACCGAATTGAATGAAATTTTGCATGGTAGTACCTTATATTCCCGGTCAATATCTTAGATAGTCTTTACCGCGGGAAAATATCTCACTCCTACGGGAAGCTGTGCACGAAAAAATAAAAAAACGCGGGCGAAAAGCTAGTTCTTTAATAAAACTCCAACGTCAGGTATTGTATATTTAGGTACAAATAAGCTTAACTCATATAGCGATAAAATTTGGAAAAATAAATGGGGTAAACAATATAATAATAATGTTCAGTAATGAATACAAATATTCTTATTTAATTGTGCCATGAGGCTATGATATTTTCATACTTCCATTTTTATTTTCAACAGAGTTGGAGCGATTTGAAAAATAACTCTGAATTTGTTTGTGTTGCCTGTATAAATAAGTGGTATCGTTTGGTCTACTGCAAGGGTCCTGTTTGGGTCTATGTGTTCTCTTATATTCATCTTTACTCAGTTATAGTTTTAATTTACGCTTATAAACTGCATATATTTCGGTTTGCGGATTCTTGGCATATTTTTTATCTAACAGAATGTACAATTTCAGATACTCGTAAATTCGACCATTTGTCATATTGCAGCTAACAATTACCTACACCATCTTCAACAATGTTGATAGCGAAAGGGGATTAATCTAAAAAATTCTTGTAAATGTAAAGTAGACAGACTAATCAATACACGGGGAGCATGTAAAAGGCTGGTAGCAAGATGAGGCGTATAAATTGGTCTGCGCGCGCGCCGGGGGCGTGGCGGTCGTCGCTCACACCGCTCTACCCTTTAATTAACTTTTTGTACCCGCATTTAGACGCGAAATAAGTCTAGTATGAGTTGTGTGAAGCGGCTATATTGGTTCTGTGCTAATTCCAAGTTCAATATTCATTGCTGTATACGTTCGTGGACAAATTGATATTTAAAAAATAATACTTGTTAATAAATTATAGGTACTTATTGTTAGCAAAGCTATGATTGCGCTTTAAGCGATTTCTTCCATGTAAACATACATGGAAGAAATCGCTTAAAGCGTTAAGGTCGCCAATTGCATTTTTTACGAATATTGTGTGTTTTTTGTGTGCAATAAAGTATATTTGAATTTAATTTAATTGCAAACTGTTGTGATCTCCAGAACAATTTTTTTTTTTAATCAAAATGATCAGTTTTAATTTTTATCAAGCAAGACATACACTCAATGCAATTTTATTTGTATGTAGGTACCGAAAATTAGGCTCTTCATCGGTTGCAAGGCATATTCGTATACACCCATTTAACAAGCAATGTATATAACAATTGTAATCCCTGCGCTGTAAAAAGAATATTGTCTTGAGATGACTCGATGCAAATATTTATGAGGACGAAGATCGAAATGTCACGGTATGACAGTCATTTAATCCACTTGCACGAACAGATATTTTTAATAGCACAATCTAGTTGACTAGTTTTGTAATTAAAATTCCCGGTTACAGAATTATTTTGAAAACTTTAATTCACCTATAGATCTTTAGATTTGTTCAGGCGCGTTCTGTCAGTCACTAAAACAACAACAATTACAACACAGCAACCATTGTCAACAAACATATTTTTAGTTTAAAAACCTTTATTTATTTTAATACGTAAAAATAACTAAAATAGGAAATTAAAAACCGGCAACATAAAATTTGAAGAGCCAGGCACCACCAAGGACATTTTGGAGATTTAATTATTTGAAGAGCTGTTTCCTATTTCAGTTGCAAATTAGATTAGATTATTATTAATTTTAAAGCAAGATCAAAGTCCACCCTAGGTTGGATAAGATTCGCTTAATTAGCGGAAATGATTTAATTACAAAATTCGTGGACATTCATTTGATTAATTTAAAGTATACGTTGATAATGGTTAAGTCATTATATACCTAATTATTTTTTTATATTTCAATATTTCTGTAGAAAGTATATACAGCAGGTAGTAATTAGGTATACATATTCATTATTTACAATGCGTCTTTAAATGAATTAACCAATCACATGTATATCTATCTATACTAATATTACAAAGAGTAACGATTTAAATGTTTGTTATTTTGCATTGAATAGGCTTCGGAACCACAGTACAGTCTGCAACAAAGTATTTTTACATTAAGTACTTTACTGTTTTAAACCGAAATAAAGTTTTTTTTTATAATAGAAAAACCATGAAATGAATTTTAAATGAAACCATGTGTTGAAAAAGTAATAACCGTTATTACTTATCTAATTTTCTTAACTTTTTATCCCCTGACCCTGAGTGAAGGCTATTCGTCACGCCTTTGGGTGGTAACTATCTCTAAGCATATCACGTAATCTCCAACTTTACGGTTTTCTATCTTTCCTATCAATTTTATGAGAAAATCAAATTAAATTAATGGTGCGAGTAGGAGGGGCATATCATTAGGTCTCAAGCCCACGCCTGCCATGTTTTAACGTAATTACAAATTTACAGCCACATCAAGAAACTCTAAAATTTCTAACTGGATAGGCGTGAGGAAATAGAGAATATGATTATATAACTGGGTAATGTTGAGATTACTATTTTATTTTCCCACTTTTTCCCAGTTTATGTGACCTGTTTTTCTTTAAATATTTCTTTTGCTCTATAACGGAATTATTCTATTACTTATACATTTGTCCTACGAATTGTTATAGAGTGTGTGTATTTTTATCTCTTTATGTATTTTAGATTAACCTCAAAACCCACATGTAAGTAAGTCAAAAAAATATTTAAAAAATATCAATTTTGTGATATTGTTGATTAAGGCTGCCCGCACACTAGGCAGTCTGGCTGCGGCAGCCAAAATACATATGGGGGTTTGTGGCTATGTATTTAGTGTGCGGGCTCCAAATAACGTCAATGTTTAACTGTTTAACGTGGTGCTTTGCAACCTCGTTTTCACCTCATTTTCCATTTCTTTTTCGTCTAAATTCAAATATTCAATTTTCGAATTCATACGTCATCTTCGTCCATTTCGTTTTTAGTTTTTCCCTAGCTCCTTGTCTTGACGGCCGATTTTCTGGAATTTTGTAAAATAACTTAATAATATCTGTAATACCTAAAATGTTCAGTTTCTCCTTGTAAATAAATACTAAATTATTCAGTGTTTGTAATAATTCCTCCACCATCTTCCAATCTTCAATTATATAATATGCTGCTACTTCACGCTCGCGAGCCGCGGGTGCGACAACTGGCTACCTGGTGCACGGTAGTCTTACACTTGTCTAATTCCTGGACAAAAACAGTTCACTTGAATCGCGTAAAACGTGCAAAATTTCACAAAGTGCAATAATCCCCGAAGGTGACCGTGTTTGCTTTAGAGCACATAGTTGTAAGAGCACTTCGAGTTCAAACAGAAATCGTTACCTGGTGCTCGGTAATTTTTCACTTTCAAGCACAATTCCAAAGAGACAAAACAATCCTTGTGAGCTCTCTCGAATGGCATGCACTCGAGCACAGTCCAAGTCAAAGCAACGATTGCCACTCGTTCGTATACAATTTTTCAATACTGTCTGAATGAAAATTGTTATATTCTCTTTGAAGTTTTGAGAATGATAAACTTTTAACTTTTTCACTGTTGCTCCGAGGGATTATTAATTTTGGCAGCCAACAGGGTCGTCGGAATTTTATGTAAAACTTAATTAAATTTATAACTTGCTCAGGTGACCGGCCGTAGCCATGTCATGCAGATAGACAGAGTAGGTATTATAATAGACTAGAAATTAAGACAGCCAAGCTTTCTTGAACGTGATACAAAATAAATATTAATCTAAAATGGGATATCATCATCATCATCTGTTTAGGCTCCGAAACTACTGCACCGATTTTAGTGAAACTTAGCACAAAGATAGAATAGACCTTGGGAAAGATTATAGGCTACGATTTACCGCGGAGAAATTCCTCATTCCCACGGAAAAAAATGTCAAAGCGGGCGGAGTTGGAACAAAGATAGAATAGACTTTGCGGAAGAACATAGGCTAACTTTTACCGAGGGAAAATACCTCATTCCCACGGGAAAAACTATAAACGCGGGAGTTGCCGCGGCGGGAAACTATTTTATTATAAATGACATAATATGTGCATGTCCACCTGGACATAATACAAAATTATACTTCTATCTCTTTTTTATTTTATTAGTGTTATTTTTAAGATGCTTTTAGTTTTGATAAAAATGTATAATTGAGTTTTGAAAAAAATACGTATAATATATATATTTTTATTGTATTGTATATATAAGTAATTACATTTTTTCTCTTACATCATTGTTTTTTTTTAAATATATTTTTTTATTAATTATTCTTCTCTTCTTTTAATAACATCTTCGTATACTATGAATGTGTGCAACTTTTTATTGGGCATTTTAATGAAAATACTAATGACAACAAGAGCAAGAAGAAATATGAAAGCCTTCGAGATGAGGAAACTCTACAAGGCTCTTAATTAAAGACTTGGGCTCAAGCGCACAGCTGTGACGGCCCAGACGACGACGCGCGCCAAAATATATACCTACTCAGATTTATATTAACCCTATATGCCAAGGAATATACAGCTTCTTATTAACTAAAGGCATCGGCAGCGTCGGTGGCCAAGTGGCTAGGGCCGTTGACTTCCATTAGGAAGTTCGCAGGTTCGAACCTCGGCGCGTACCAATTGATTTCGATTTTTGAATTCATATATGTACGTTTATTTGACGCTCTTACGGTGAAGGAAAACAGCGTGAGGAAACCTGCACACACTTGCGAAGTGATTCAAGGGTTGTGTGTGAAGTTGACCAACCCGCATTATGCCAGCGTGCTCGAATAAGGCCTATTCACCCTGATTTCAGGGTAGGCTCGAGCCCCTCGGTGGGGACGTATATGAGCTGTTAATGATCGGCTATTAAGGCTACGGTTTGAATCAGACAAGAACTTGTTACGGCTGTTTCTTTTAAAGACATGGGCCCTATCTTAAGATGGGTCCTATCTTAAGATGTGAACCATTATAGTGAATAAACATGGGCTATTTTGTGGACCTTTGCACAGCAGACTTTCGAATTATTTCGGCTGAAATCATGATTAATGTTAAGTGTCGATGAATACTTAATAACATAGATATCAACACTATATCGTGCAGACTTTAAACATTTAAAATAAATATATTAATTGTTCATATTCTATCTATCTCTCCTAGCCTTATCCCATCATTTGGGGTCGGCTCTCCTAGTACTCCTTCGCCAAACAGATCTGTTCTGGGTCGTCTCTGGTGTTATCTCAGCCTCCTTCATGTCTCTGTCAAAATATTAATTGTTCATATTGGTTATTTTAAACAGGTAACTTGATTAAATAATAATCGGCTTCAACAGTTAAGCAACAATTGACAGGAAAAAAACAAAACGTTGAATGGTTTAACGAAGAAATTATTTGCAGATTACCACGATTGTGTCGATACACATAAATTAATAAAACCAAGACACACACGCCAATATATATTAGATGTATTCGACTATCTCGACTACTAATGTTCTTACGTGGGTGAAATAGATTGGAAACCCTACGGCTTCTTTACTCTTCTTAAAATGAAATTTATAGCTCAATTTAGGCTCGCGAAAGGCGGTCTCGCCGGAATTCGAATAAAAACGACGCTGATCTCATTAATCGAGAACTCTTAATTAAAACATCGATATATTGAAATGTTAACATCGATATACGGAATGACCGAAACTGACTTGTGTATTACCAATTAAGATATTCACCGTTTAAAAGGTACAATGTTTGCATATATTAAGAGGATAGTGTCGTGAATCACTGTTCAGCTTGAGGCGGGTGGATGTGGCGTTCGATTGAATTATGATGACTGCAATACTGTCGACTAGTTTACTACCGAAACTACTTAATATTTAATAGCAGCGGATATAAAGAATGTAAACTCGACACCTTCTTCGTCTCTTAAAATATTTGCATTCGCAAGCAGTTGTGTTTAGCTTCTTGTAGAAATAATAATCAATGGAAGATCGTGATATATTGTGAATTGTGATACAAATACAACTTCAAAGTCGACTTGAATTAGTACTAATTAGGTAGCTCTTATAGCAACCTAGTCTTTTCAATTTATAATCATCTAAAAGTAAATGTTTTGAAAGGATACCCATAACATTGCTTACACAACCAAATTCAAATAGAGATAGTTTAGTTCCCAAAAATAGCGATTTCTTTACACATATTTGTCAGCGTAAATGCCACATCCATTGAATACACCTTCGAAATATAACGCATCCATTCAATACCTCATTGCACGCTCACGTTATTCAAAGCTTATCTCCAAGATCAGTTTAAAAGCGTCCATAAGTGGCTATAACTTCGGCTTATCTACCTTTATCTACATCCTTGTCGCCCATCAAAGATATAATGCGTAATTAGGAATCTTTATTCTTTTATGTCTTTCTTTCATGGTTTGCTTTGTTATTGAGAAACTGCTTTTGAGTAGTCAGCAGGTACCTTTAAAAAAACTTTTTATTACTTATGTGATTTTATTCATTGGTCACCACCAACCAAAGATAAAAATAACTATAATACGGGTGGTAACTGACCAACTGACTTAATATTTAAGTTGCAAAGTCAATCCAGCCGAACGTGACAGACATAGTTTTGTTATGCGTAGGTATATTTTTATCAGAGAGGTTGGAAAGCCGCGCTTGGATTTTTTAATCCTATTTAAGGAAATTTATATATGTCGGGGATCTCTTGGTTTTTGCAAGCTAGGTAGAGGATATAAAGTGTGGTCGGTCATGTTACGGGGAGTGATGAAAAGCAGGGTCATCTCATACCCTTAATAAGATAAGCAATGAGTCTAGTAGCCTACGGACGTCTAAGGACGGTCTTTGGACTCGGCCTGGCACGTAGACTTAACGTGACTTAACGTAAACTTTGTCTATAAACTAGGGCATTGCCGTGGGGAATATCATAACGGATACGACGGTTTCAGAGTGGAACGTTATACGACCTTGTGGAGTTTCTTCGGTGAGCTGTTCTCCACAAAAGACTGCACATGTTGCTTTTCTGAAACTTCTCAATAAATTAATGTAACTTTATTATATTTAACTACATAAGTGATGGAAAATGCTCAAAAGTTCAAAATTTCTTTTTGTTTCGTTTCATTTAATTTCTATAATAAAAGTCATCAGTGTACGTGTGTGTGTGTGTGTGTGTGTGTGTGTGTGTGTGTGTGTGTGTGTGTGTGTGTGTGTGTGTGTGTGTGTGTGAGTGTGAGTGTGTGTGTGTGTGTGTGTGTGTGTGTGTGAGGGTATGTGTGGGTGTGTGTATGTTTGTATACAGAGTGTAAGTAACAGCTTAGTAAGAACCAAGGATGTTATAACTACTATACGTACAACGTACTTATAACATCCTTGGTAAGAACAAAAAGACCATGCTCACTCAATGGAATTTTTCTTTTTCGTTTCCAAAAGAAGTGTCATTGGTAAAGTAGTTACAGATAGTTATGTGCTGTTCCCGGAAATATTCCCACACTAAGAAACAATGCTACTTTCCTTTTGAGGCCAACTAGGACGAGTCAGTGAGATCGTAGGTTCAGTCGGGTCGTTAGGTACCTAACCGGAAAACACCAACCAGGGATACCACATCCAGCCAGCTTAAACAGCAAATTTCATTGGGAATATTCCTGGGAAGCATCAATAGTTACAGACCGTTGACTAAGCAAACTTGTCTTTTCAGTAATTGCTAAGTCGTACTCAACATCCTGTATGCATTTAAATTTGCAAGCATGAGAAGCTCATTTACCACCCCGGTTTTATAAAATCTCCCATTATGTTGGTAAGCTTTTTGTCGGCGTTTATCGCTCGTATCTCGCCATTGATTAAGGCTGCGCAGTTTATGATCTCGGCCACTTTGACGGCCTTTTATTAAAGTTATCGATAAAGGAGATTTACTTTGATGGCGGTCGTGGCAGCGCATGCTAATGAGCGTAAGCGCATAGTTTCTGAAATAAAGAAAATACTAAGTTAGTAAAACAATACAAGATTTTATTCATAACTGCCGCCCTATCACCGCCCCACCACCGTAGACTAGGAAATAATCTCTGAATTGCAAGGATATTATGTACTCGGTCTTATATTTTTATAATTTTACTCTACCAAAAATAATTAGCCGATGGCTTGTGTCTTTGAGAAAAGAAAGAAAGTATTTTCCTTTAATAGCTACTCTTAAGGCAGAACGAAATATTTCCGCAAAGCAAACCCACTGCCACTAAAATTTCCCTGCACAGGATGTTCACAAAAGGACGTCGTTGTGCCCGCATAATCAGATCCCCACCATAACGAGGTCTAACCAAAATAGAGGAATACTTCTTTGAGTTGGACACCCCTTTCACAAGTAGTGTAGGTACATGTTTTTTTATAGGTATAGTTTCGTTCACAACCTTTGTGAAAACAAGTTACATTTTATTTTATGTTCAGGGTTGGAATTATATTTATTCGTATGGCATTTTTATTAAAGGAACGAATGAGAATGAATTGAATGGTAGCGGGAGTGGATTGAAAAAATGAATGTATCTATAGTTTTAATACTTTATTACACGCTTTATATTATACTTCACTTGTAAGTAACTATGTATGTAAGAAAATCTTGGAATCCTAATTTGACCCACTTCCCGGTCTTCGATTAGGATGAAATTTTGCACACGCTCTGAGTTCTGATGACAATACATGACTAGCTAAGAAACGTCATTACAAATCCAATATGGCGGCCTCCCCATTAATGTATCTAAAAAAATCTTGGAATCTTAATTTGACCCACTTCCTGGGCTTCGATTAGGATGAAATTTTGCACACGCTCTGAGTTTTGATGACAATACATGAATAGCTAAGAAACGTCATTACAAATTCAATATGGCGGCCTCCCCATTAATGTATCTAAAAAAATCTTGGAATATTAATTTAACCCACTTCCCGGTCTTCGATTAGGATGAAATTTTGCACACGCTCTGAGTTTTGATGACAATACATGACTAGCTAAGAAACGTCATTACAAATCCAATATGGCGGCCTCCCCAAGATGGCGAACTGGCTGTTTGAAATCCACCCCCATGATATGGGTATCAAATGAAAGGGTTTGCTGTCAGGAATACGAAAAAAAAGTCGCGTGACTTAAATCCAATATGGCGGACGTCCAAGATGGCGGACAGGAAGCGTGTTTTTTAGTTTTTTAAACTATGTATTATAATTATTTTATACATATAACAATAAATAATATACCAAAATGAAAATTATTTAAGATATAGTTTCTCCGCTTTTTTCACCTATCAAAATAAAAAGGGATATAGTAGATGAGACATTGAATAGTTTAAGACCTAGACTTTTCCATTACATTTGTTTGCAAAAATATCATAAGTAAATTGATAAAAAAATACAATTCTTTTTTATTTATTCAAATATCATTTTGAAGATGAGTCGTTCATTAATTTCTTAGAAGAGTAAAATACCAAACAAGGTATTTACGTTTCGATCGTAGCGGCACAAAGCATTGTCATTAAGAAGCCTAAGATTCTTGCTTTATGTTTTGAAATAAAACGTTGTAGAAAATAAAATATACTTTAGAGAATACTATAATAGCAAGCAAAGAGAATAAAAAGCAAACACGTTTTAGAGAACTTCAATATATGCGACGCTGGTTCACTCGCAAGGGTGTCCATAAAAAATTTACAGCTCTAATCTTTTTAGAGCCTTTTAAAGTTGGGCGGGTTGCCATTCGAGAAAAACTTTTTGAGTAAGAAAGGGTAGTAGAATACATTAATCTTTTACGATGTTCCAAAGGCCTTTAAGAACAGTTTTACGCTTAACGATGATCGCATGAAATCATATTATAAAACAGATTTTTCACATTTCGTTCATGTAACTTAGGAAGATCTCGTATTCTGATACCACATATTATGTTAACATTGTTTTATCACACCATTTTTCGCATTATTCATTATGCAACTGTTATTTTCCATGCAGACCTACTTAGAGTACTCAATTTTTTATCAATTTAATAAACAAGGTTGAATTTTAAACCAGCTTGAAATTAGACATTTTCATGCTTTTCAGAGTCCTACAAAATTTAAAAAGTTTAATTAGGGACTACTATTTCGTATTCTGTGGTTTAATCTCATAAATATAATAAATAAATAATAGCCCTATGTGTCGCACTGCTGGGCAAAAGTCGCTCTCAGCTTTCTCCGTGACTTCCTTTCCTGTGCCTCTTCGAGCCACTCAATTTCATTCAATTAAGCCAAAATTATTTTCATTTATTCAATTCGTTTTCAAGCAAAAAAAGATATAGCCGGCCTCGTAGCCTAGTTGGTAGTACATCTGCCTACGAAGCACAAGGTCGCGGGTTCGAATCCCGCCCAGGGCAAACATTCGTGTGATGAGCACTTGTGTTTGCCTTGTGTCTGGATGTTATATATTTATATATGTATGTATATCAGCTGTCTGACACCCATAGTACAGGCTCTGCCTAGTTTGGGGTCAGATGGCCGTGTGTGAGATGTCCCACAATGTTTATTATTTTATAGCCTTAGAAGAGAAACGTTCTATCATTGGGTCTAACAGTGCCTATTTAGAATAGAGTTAGATTTTTTTAAAACTGAGTATTACGTAGCTAAAACGGTTGCGTGCCAACAAGGAATAAAGTATCGTTCAGAATGAAAGCGTGCTTATTGTTTTAAATTGCCGCCCGCCTGCCGATATGACAGTGGGCGGAATACACAAAACTGAACGCCATAAAAATACTTGCGAGCGAAGTGTTAAACATTTTATTTGTTCATTGTTTTTCTATTATTGAATGTATAGAGCTTTGGTAGGGTAGGAATTTAAGCTGTTGCGGAAGGCGCCAGATCAAATCAAAGAGTGTTTTTGCTATTTATTTTCATCTATACGTTATGGCCTCTGTGGTCGAGTGATCAAATACTTGCCTTCACGTTACGGAGGTTCCGGGTTCGAATCCCGGTGGGGACTCGTCGAACAAATATTACTTTGTGAGACTTTCACCAGTTTAGCTAGGTAGGACATTGCAGACTGAATCTCCTGATTGTCCGAAAAGAAAGATAATTCCGTGCTTCAGAAGGCACGTAAGGCCGTTGGTCCCGGTTACTGTCTTTGGACATCCAAAGATTTATCATTTGTCGACTACATAGTCGTTACATGAGCCATGTCAGAAACCATAAGTAGGCCAATGATTTTGACACCAGGGTTTGTGAGGTAGGTCTATTATAAATATATTCTGTGGGTGATTAACCTCGAAACCCACACGCTAAGTGAAGTATCTGTACGTTTATTTGGAAAATACAAAAAATTAATCGATGCGAATCTAATTACATACAAATAAATTCCATACTTAAAATAGCTAGCAAATCGTCGTATCATCCATCATTAAGACAAAGCCGAATAAAGATATCTACAACCGGACTTACGCTACCCACCTACGCCGAAATACACAGACTTTTTGTAAATAATATGACTTAAGTGCGAGTATTGTAGCGATAGTCTAGTATCTACGAGTAGTATATGATACTACTACAATACTATAGAGCCGTGTCAAAAGTATTGGTTGTATTTAAATTGTGTATTATTTTATACCTTGTAGTAGGACATAATATCGATACTATCGAAGGTCTCGATAGTTTTGCTAGTGCTATCAAACTATTGACTAGTTTTTAATACACGCAAAGTCAAAGTCAAATAGTGTTTATTCAAAGTAAGATTTCACAAATCATTTTTTGACGTCGAGGCGGGTTCACAATTTGGCTGACTTCTGTGGAGAAGAACCCGCCGGAAGAAACTCCACAGGCGTTGCATCTTTTCAAAATATTTTTACATAGGTAATTATTATTTTATACAATTTGATTAATATAACAAAGAGTGCAGCCGAAATATGAAATTAAAGGAAGGCAACCAGTCAAAGTAGAAAAACTAAACTATACAAACAATAAAACAATCGGCAATCGACTAGAGCAGACCAGTCCCCCCAAGCAGCACCACGTTCACGGGTTTGACGTATGGGACAGCCAAAAAAGCGCATCAGAGGTCGAGTTGCGGTAACAGTACCAATACCAAGCTTTTAATGTCAAATTTCGATGACAATACTGTACCCTCTGTGAAGAGTGATACAACTTGAGATAGATCGGTTATCAAGTGATTGTAAATCCTTAAAGAGCAATTTTTTTGCAATTTTTCTGTCTAATCGGTGTAGCTCTAGCCCTTCTAGAAGCGAAGATAATTTTGATACATCTCGCATTTTTAACATGACTCTATGTGTAAAATAATATTACTCTACTTGAATTACAAAAAACTATGTTTTCCGATGATAATTTTTGTGAAAAGTGATGTTACAACATCAACATTATTTGTAACTGATAAAATTAATATTTGTAACTAGTGTATAATGATTTAACTCAAAACAAATCTATTACCACGAGAACTATTACAAAATATTTTTGGTGTTAAGTGATCTAACTTGAAATATAACATTAATAATACCAAAAACGTCTGCACGCAAAACGATTCCAGTTTGTGAAAAATGTTATAACTATTTCTCGGCCACAAGGAAAAACAAAGATCTTCACATCAATCGGGCTTACACTGCTCGCATCCAATTATCCAAAAAACCCCGACCCTCACCAGATCGTCGGTCTACCTTGTAGGGGGCCTGCCCTCTCTATGCCTTCCTTTATGTATTATGGACCTTTCAGCTCCAACGCCCACTTCACTGTCACTTACTTGAGTTTAATGATTCTATGGGCTATGTCGGTGACTTTGGTTCGTCTGCGGATATCATCATTCCTGATTAAAATCTGTAGGGAAACTGGAAGAAGAGCATTTTGCTTTTTGAGTGACTACATTATGAGCAAAGTTGGGTCTACCTAACTGGGCTGACATAATGGGGTGTAAATTCGAGAGCAGAATCCCCAACATTTATTACATTTTCCTTCCCCATCTTCATCTTCTGACTAGTTGGCGAATCTGTTGAGCATTTATCAATACAGAGGACTTGTGCGAGTGGCGCAGACGGATGATCAGTTTCCGATATGAGAACTATTTCACCCCTAATCCCAAGTTGAGCAGTATGAGGTCTTCTAAGGTCCCAACCATGATTACAATATCCGTCATATTTTTCGCCCTCAATGTTGATGCCACGCCCATCGAAGTCCAAAAACTTAAAAACTTCTCCAATGAAGCTGTGTATATTTTTTTAAATAACGTCTTTCTATCTTTCACTCCGCTGTAGCTGCATTAATCTGTAATTCTGATCTTGGAGACGGACTGACATGGTGGCATTTTCATAAAATATTTCAGTATCTTAAAGACCGATAGTCAATTTGAAACCTCTGAAGAGACCGCAGTACTGCCCAGGTTTCGTTTGAACAGAAGACTTTATCATAGTCCACGAACACTGAATATAGTGGCTGATTATATACCTACCTGCTACTCTTCAGTCTTCTGTATATCATGTGAAAGTGGTCTAATGGTAATGTAGTTTTTTCAGAAACCGACCTCCTCAGGAGGCTGAAAGTTGTCAAATCTACACAAGAGAAGGTTTTTATCGACTCTCGAAAACAATTTGTAAACATGGCTCAGAAGTAAGATGGGGACTATAATTTTATTTCTTTATCGCGCTTTTTAAAGGGACCATTGTACTTCTGTGCCATACTTGCGGTTCTGTACCTTCAAGGATGACGGACTTAAAATTAAATAGTTTCTGAAAGGTGAAGAGCCGTGTACCACCTGTTCAGAAGTTATTCTGTCATCAATCACCCAGGACCTTGATGGCTCTCAATCTCGTACAGGGTGATGTCAGGATTGTTTTCGGTATAGTGTCGGGTTAACCTAGCTCTAGGGTCAGTTGCAGTTTGACTACTGACAGGTATTCGTGCACAAGTTTCAATAGAATTGCTTGATTTCTTTTAGTAGATCTTTCCATACGACTTTGAGATCTGTCTATTTAGCTGCCGGTAGCAGGAAGCATCTGCAGACTGCAGAAATATCCTCCGTCTTTCTTTGATGAACCTGAGGTATTAAAGATCTTAAAGGACTTTAATCCAGTCGTCGTCGTAAAGACAGCTTCTACAAACTTATCATTGTATTCCTCTACTTCTACCTATTCTGCTAGGGATTCAAAAGAAAGTATTAATGGTTCTTTATATTGGCAATAGTTAGGTTAGTGTTACTTATTTATTTCTTACTTATGTTGACAAATTCACGCATTACTAAAAAAATATTTCAAAGAATATAATATAGTCAAAAAACTGTTACAATTTTACTGAAATTCAAAGAGCATTGTTTTTTCCTTTATTTAATTTGCTTACCCAATTGCAATTCGACCATAATAACATAATTGATATCAATATACACAATTTAATAAAATAAAATGGTAATTTAAATCATTTTTCACCTTAACTGCACGGTTATAACTTTGTGTATATTGATATAAGTTTGCAAAATACTTAAGAATTACAAAATAAAGTAAAGAATCGTAAAGAGGATACTTTAAATAGTATAGTTTCTTCCAACAAAAATACGTGAATCATGTTTATAATATTTAAAATGTTGAAAATATTAATGCTATATCACTTCACACAAAAATGCTAGAGGCTGTGTAAAGTGATATAAGTTTACATAAATCACTTAACACTTTGTTCGATAGGCGTGGAAAATGATATATATTCGTATTTTTCGCTATTTGACACAAAATTTTGTATTGCATCATAATTTTGAATTAGTGTTTTTAAAACTTCACATGAATACCTAAGTGAATTTGTGAAAATCAAAAATCTACAGTAAATAGAAATGAAACTAGAATTTTTTTTAATTTTCAAAACTTTAAGTCGCGATATCTCGAAACTGGTTTTTGAGACTTGTATCACTGTTCACCGAGGGTACAGAAGTATCCCAATCGTACGTAATGATTAGGAAGTAAGTAAACATGTAAAGCTATTTTAAGAACATTTAAAATTATCCAAAATCCGTCATTGGAGTAAACAAATTTCCATCCAATTAAGTGTAACTCCCTAATAAGTCAAACTAATAACAATGAGGGTTATTAAGTGTGACCTCGCATACCGTTCAGGGTATTAACTTCTTACATTTATACCATTGATCAAAGAAACTCTTTAAGAGCAAGCATTTGCTTTCAAGTTTGTCTTAGTCAATACAAATGCGTTGTCAGTAAGTTTCACTTTAATAAATTCACTACATTTTGACACTAGAGAATTTTAGAAAGATTTATGGACCAGATTGGACCACTTTTGACGATTTAGGGATGACATTTAATTTTATTAGTAGGAATTATTTTTTGACATCATAAAAAAGGCTTAATATAGTTATTTAAACACTTTCAAACCAGAAATATCCATTGTTTTAGAACAATGGACACATTCTCGTAATTTTTAGGATTCATAAACAGAAGTTTACCGAAATGAATCTATCTAACAAAACCTAGAGTTAGAATTATTGAGCCGTATAAAGAATAATAATGTTAATTATTAAGATAGAAAGAAGTGATATTTTCAATATTTATTTTAGACTAGCTGCCCGCCCGCGGCTACGCCCGCGTTGTTTTTTGGCTTTCCCGTGGAGTTTCCCGTAAGAATGAGATATTTTCCCGCAGTAAAAACTATCTAAGATTTTGACCAGGGATATAAGGTACCATTATGCACAATTTTATTTAAATAGGCCCAACAGTTTCGGAGATTAGCCCGTACAAACAGACAAACAGAGAAACAAAAAAATTTGATAAAGTCTCGATATATATTTTCTATATCTCGCGTGATCTCGCTAAAACCACTGATCCGTTTTTGATAAAACTTGGTTGCAGAGATAGAATGAACCTTAGGAAAAGACATAAAATACCTTTTACCGCAGAAAAATATCTCATTCGCTCGTGAAAATCTAGCCGGATAGCTAGAATAATATAATATAAAATAGAGATTAAACTCTATAAGTGATAAATATCTACTTGCTGGCTTATCTCTATGAGCAGAAATGTTACTTCAATGAAGGCCTTTTCTATAAGTGTGACTCCTAGTGATTTCTTTAGCCCTGGTACGCAGGGCTGCGACCTCGATATTACGCGTGCGTAATAGGCTTCACCGTTATCAGTTAATTTTGAGTTATTAACGGGGTGAGCGTATTGAATTACCCCCATTACATTTTACGGCGAGACTTGATGAAAATTCTCCTTTTTTATTTTTCACACTTCCGTCCCAAGCTTTGATTCTCATGGGAAAAAGGAAGCGTTAAATTTTGATTTTTAATTTAGTTTCTCATTCAAATTGAGAAATATTATTAGGAGGTGGGTGGTTTATAAGAAAATATTAGCAGTGGCGGCGAAATTAGGAGGGTGAGACGAGCCCATACGTATTAAAAATGCTAGGTGCCTTTTAAGCTCCGAAAAAAACTTAATTTATTTTATTTGTATTTGCTTCCCATCCTACGGTTTTACCAGCTCTATGAATTTTTAACATAGAATCTAACAAACAGACAATATTTACATTTTAACATGATCATCATTTTTTCATTTTTAATCTAGTTTAAAAAGTTAATTTTTTGTCAGAAACCGACTTTTAATATCTAAATATTTTTGAAAATATCTGAAATATTTCAGTACCTATAAAATTTCACCTTACTTTTTTGTCTACAAAAACATTTAAAACACGTTTTTTGTTTAGAAAACAGCCATAAAACACGTAAAACACCATGGAATAAGGCAAAAAGCCCAAGTTACATTTGCATAGAGTTTCGTGAGGGCTAACGGAGGAATGCGTTGCTATCTATTTTGTGCCGCGGCTGAGTTATTATTTCAACGGTATTTTTTTATTTGAAAAGCAGGCGTTCACCAGAAAATAAACAGAGCCATTGACATATCACGAGTGTACTGCCCGGCCCCCTACCACGGTACGTAAAAAACATTTTAACTGTTTTATAAACGAACGACAGGGTAAGTTTTTTTTTCTAGTTTTGGCGCTAGTGTAACTTTGTGCCAGTGTCAAGTTTAACAGGGTAAATAGTTAAAAAAATACATTAAGGAGATTTTAATTAAAATTAATGTGTGCAATAAGAATAAATAAACAGTCCTTCTGTACCAAGTGAACTGATTTCTGGAATTATTTCCCCATAATTGGTCGGATGAGGGTCATGGGAAACTGCTGGGAACCTGTCGTCATGAAGGTCCTTTTGTTCAGCAGTGGTTTTCAACTAAAACGATGCTTAGGTACTTCTTATCATGCGATTACGGGGTTAAACTACTTCACAAATCCTGTGTCTGAATCATAGAGCTGTCTAGGGCTTCTGAAATTGTTGTGTAGGCGCATGTATGTAAAGTCATAGGTAACCTAACAGAAACGTAATAAATTCTTTAATAGGTTAATAATCCTAAGTTCATAGATAATCTACAACACCTTGACGACATCATTACGTATGACCCATTTAACTAGTAAACACAGCAGTTAGCAGGCTTTCGTCACTTATGAATAGAATGCACTAGCTAGATCTTAAGCTCTATATAAACCCTGTAATTATTTGGAATAAATCAGTTGTTCTTCAGTTCATCTTCCGGCATCAAACAGTGTTTTACTCACTTCGTAACCCCGCATCATTTCAAAATGACGACTATATGCGTATATGATATTTGTTCGGCGAGTGCCTCACCGCTATTGGAATCTAAAAAACTTCGGTACGTAAGGCAAGTGGTATAACCACTAGGCTATGGGGGCTGATGAATAAATCAGAAATCGTGGTGAAAGGTAACTTATATTAATAGAACGAAAAAAAAAGTTATCCATGATACAAGTCGACTTTGCAGGATATTCTACGTTTACTACTAAAAATTGTTTTGTCACGTATCGTGGTACGATGTCCAGGTCGCGTGTACGGCTCGCGTGATTTGTGCGCCTCGGAATCGCGCGTGACGTCGCTTAGGGAACCCCCCTTTAAGCGGGGGGGGCATACCAGGGGGTCGAACCCCCCGTCAGGAGGCTTGCATACCAGCGCCGGGTGCAACTGTAACATGTTCGACCCCATTTCGCTATGAAACGACAGTTTTATTTCCCCCTAAGTCGAGACAAGAAGAAATCAGATTGCAGCAACTAACTAGTACGCTTTTTAGGAGTTTTATTGGCTACGTTGTTTGCGAAGTTAACTGCGCGCCTTGAAAGTAAATTAGACGGTTTCTATTGGACCTTGTTGGTTTAATGTCTTAGTAAACGCTCCCCTAACATAAAAGCTAACCTCTCCTATTGTACTAACTATAAACCATTTTACGTGTTCCAAATTCTAACTTTGTGATCATCCGTTAGTTTTCTAGCTCAAAAACACCCGTTACTTTTTAAAATGAAACATTTTCGAATAATTCTATTCTCAAAAGTACCCGTTAATTAAAAGATCAGTTAATCAAAGCGCCTAAATAAATCGTCAATTACGACTTTCAACTTTACACTTCAATCTATCATCTGCACCAACAAAGGGGGTACGAAGTATAAAGATTTCAATCTTCAATCTTTTTGATCACGCTTCACGAAATCCGCGATAACAAAGGACCAGCGAGGAGCATTAATAAAAGGTACTTTGGAGAGAATAATTCTTCCTCCTGTCCGAGTGACGTCGCGGATTCCTGAAGACAGTTGATTATCGTGAAACGAGTTTCATAAAGGAGAAATGTGGATGCCACATGGAGCTAAAGAAGACAAATGAAAACGGCAATATAAATAAATATCACTACATAGTATAAAACAAAGTCGCTTTCTCTGTCCCTATGTCCCTATATCCCTATGTATGCTTAAATCTTTAAAACTACGCAACGGATTTTGATGCGGTTTTTTTTAATAGATAGAGTGATTCAAGAGGAAGGTTTATATGTATAATACATGCATAATATGCTTAAAGATAACCCACAATAACCATTTTCCCGTGCGGAGCCGGGGCGGGTCGCTAGTCTTAAATAAAATGTACCTACCTACGCATACACCAACTCTTTGTTTATCCGCATCATAGTGGTAGTATTCATGAAACTGAACAACTTTTCCTAAGGGACATAGGCCGGAATCTCAAAAATATAATCTTCAGCTTTTCATTTAAACTACAGTCTCGTGACCGCCCACTTTGTGTGACAAATTAAATTTCATTTTTGAGATTTCAACCCATGTTCCTTAGGAAAAGTTGTTCAGTTTAATGAGTCATAGTAACGTAACTACCACTATGTTGTGGATAAACAACCAGTTAAATTTCACGGTGTACTCGTATAGTGTGAAAGGACTAACACAGTTACTGTTAAAGTATGCTAAGCAGTACATCGAGTTATCCATACACATTGCAAAAACGCACGTATTACAATGTAAAAGAGTGCCGCTTTTGATGCGCTGGCAAGTTTATTTAGGCTTTAAATTTTTTTTCTTAGATCATACATTATACCGAAAGCTTTAAAGTAATATTATAAAAAATATTCAAAACAAGAAATCACCAGTCTCATTTATACTAGTTTTTAGGTAAAAACAGAGCAGTTTATCATCATCACATTTGTACTCTATTTGAATGACTTTTTTGTATTAAGTCAATGATAAACCAAGTAATTCGAAATTGTATATCGCAAAAACAAATAGAACTATCTAATCGCTTCCAGCAAAGGCACATCGTTGGTGACTAAAAAGCGTCCACAGAAGCAAGAGTGAAAAAGAATGAATATTACAAATGATTCAATTTGGGGCGACATTATTTTTTGTTGCTTCCCCGAGACTGCCGCGATTTCGCCTCAAAATCCCTTATTCGTCTCTTTGTGTAATGAGGGCAATGGAATGGTGGAGTCTCTGATGGTGGTTATTAGAGCACTCATGAGCGCTAAAGACATTGACTTCTTATAAGTCAATCTAATATGGAATTCCATGTTAAAATTTCATGGGGAGACAGTATTTTGTGTTACTGAGATAAGGATGGAGCCTTGCTGGGTGAAGCATCCAGATGTTCAAAAGTTATTAGAGTGTGAGATGTCCCCACATATTTATTTATTTTTATTTATTTATAACCCTGCAGAGTATGTATGTATGTGTCACCGTAAAATTGTAAATACCGTTAGATTACAATTTAACTCGCGTGATTGTAAACTGTCGAAAGATTTTGAACGAAATGTACTGATTACAATTGAACGCATTAATTTTCGGTAGATTGTAATCTATCGAAGTGAAACGGTTAAATTACAATCTGTCGGGCGTTAAATTGTCAACTGTCCAAAGGTTGTTCCTGATTGGTCGGTCTTACAGCAGGCCGTTCTATGTCCATACAGTTGGGAATAAAACACATAACAGGCTTCAGTTGAATAAAATTAATGCACTTCAAGAATTGTGACATCAAGTATTTATCTATTATTTAGTAGATAATCAGTAATTTTGACATCATATTATGGTATATTTTTGGAGACTAACACTAACTCATTTATCGTTCAAACTACTATTCTTCGATTAATCATGGATTCATTTACTTCCACAATAATTTCATAGAACTTTTTATAAAGCAGTGAGTTATTTTCAACACGAAATTAATTGAAATTCACTTAAACACAGATTGTTTACATTAGATAATAAACGAAAAAACAAACAAATATGGCGGCGCAGAGCACATGACGATCAACCAATCAGCGCGCGAGATGTGTTCCATCCTTTGCCGTTTCACAATTTGATGGTTTAATTTCGAGAGATTACAATCTATCGAAAAATGATCTATTAAATTGAAATCAGTATGTTTGGTTCACAATTTTTCGATAGTTTACAATCTCGCGAGATAGATTGTAATCTAACGGTATTTATAATCTTACGGTGACATATGTATACCCAGCTTTTTAAATTAGGGGGAATTTTATGTCATGAAAAATACTATACGAAAATATTTATCTACCGATCTAAAAAGAAATTGAAAGCTCAACAAACTTACAGGCAAATAACACAATATTCGAAAGCAGGAAAAAAACTTTTCTAGTTATAATAATAATTATTATAATATTAATGAGATCGGCCACCATAATAGCCATATTATTGGTGTCTATACAGCCACTTAGAAAGAGAAATATAATACTTCAACAGTCACTTTAAAGTCGGCCAGATTTAATTCTATTCAAAATTCAAATTTTTATTTCAGCTTACCAACAAATAGACTGCTTTGGCATTTACCGAGTAAGTAAAGGGCTTTTTACGAATTGCGAGAATCCCTGAATAAATGTAGGTCACTGAGTAGCTAAAGTGCTTATCCATGGAATATTTACCAAACAAAATCGAAGGAAAAAGCTTTTCCATGTTGATTAGGCACAGAAAGTGTGTTACGAATGAGTAAGGAGGTTCAGATAAGGGCTGCAATTTTACGAGCACACCTCTTAAGCCGCGTGGATGAAAAGTGGATTTGCCCATACGGTTTGCCTAGTAAATTTTATTGCTGACCTTACTTAGAGTGAGCTAAGTACTAGGGTTTGCAGTACCGGAACTGAACTGGATCTTCGAATTCCCGGTACTGGAGCCAACCCAGTACCGGGAATTCCCGGGAAATTTCGAGACTTCGGTACTGGGAAAAAGTAATTTAAATTCGTAATTATTTTATGAGTATGATGAAATTAAGCACCAAAACACTTTTTAAAATATATAATTAACTTAGTAATTCACTAATTATAACATAAATTCAGTAATTGAGATCTTTAGAAGAGAATACTTTGAACTCAATGCTCGCAGCAAATCAAATATTTGTGATCGTAATTAAATTCAAGCGTACACTCAGTTCAATCTATCATCATCGCCGAAAGACGTCCACAGCTGGACAAAGACCTCCCCAAGGATCTCCATAATGATCAGTTCTGCACTGCCCACATCCAGCGGCTTCCCGGGACCCTCACCAGATCGTTGGTTTACCTCGTGGGGGCCTGGCCACACTACGCCTTCCGGCGCCCGGCCGCAATTCAAGAACCTTTCTGTCCTAAGGCCGTTGGTTCTAAGCGCAATGTGTCCAGCCCACTACCACATAAGTTTAGCGATTCTTCGTGCTATGTTGGTGACTCTGGTTTTAACTTGAGACACTGCGGTATTTGGGACAAAGAAATATATTGCGCAAACTCCAAATGCTGCCCATCCGAGTTGGATTCAACGATTGACCTCCTTCTCGAAGTTAGATCTACCTAACTGGACTGTTTGTCCTAGCTAGGTAGACGTAATGGTCTACAACTTCAAGAGCAGAGTCCCCAACTTGTATTGCAGTGGGTACTACATGGGCGTTGGACATGACTTTTGTCTTCTCCATGTTCATCTTCAGACCCACTTGTTGGGTAACTCTAATTGAGGTCATCGAACATTGTGCCGAAGTTTTTCAAGATATCAGATAGCTGAGACTTTGGAGAACCCCCCCCCCCTCCTCCTTGGAGTCATAGGACTACGATATCGTCGGCAAAACGAAGATGAGTGATGTAGTCGCCATTAATGTTGATGCCATGTCCTTCCTAGTCCAGAAAGTTAAAGACATCCTCCAGTGCAGCGGTGAACAATTTCGGAGAAATAACGTATCCGTCTTACACCTCGCTGCAGCTAGATTGGTCTAGAGTTCTGATCCTGGAGTCGGACTGACATAGTGGCGTTCTCGAACAAACACTTGCACCTTGATATACCGGTAGTCAATTTGGCACGTCTGAAGAGACTGCAGCACTGCCCAAGTTTCAATAGAATCGAAGGCTTTTTCATTGTCCACGAACTCTAAGCATATTTGCTGGTACTCCTATACTCATCTGTCTTTTCTGGTCTGGTTCTTCTGGTTATAGTCTTCTGTATAACCTGTCGCAGCGTGTAGATGTTTTCTAATAGTTTTAACTATGGTCCTTTCGGAAACTGGCTTGTTCGGGGGGTTGGAAGTCTTTGAACCAGCGCGGAAACGATTTGTGGTGACTCTCGAAAACAATTTGTAAATAAAATAGTCCAATCGAAGGATCAACCTTCACCGGACTAGTCTAAACAAAACCCTCGCTACTTGTCGTAGTACTAGTTCGCGCGGCTCACTTGCAGTTTTAAAAATTAAAATTTCGTACTAGAATTTTGGTGTTTGTGCAGTACCGGGAATTCCCGGGACATAGTTTAGATTTCCCGGTACTACATTTTTGCAAATTTCCCGGGAATTCTCGGTTATTTCAGTACCGAGAATTCCCGGGAGCAAACCCTACTAAGTACTCGCGCGAGGCCATTTCATGAAATATGGCGAGGCAGCTGATGTGATTAAGTAATAAGGTACGAAGTTGTATTTGTAAATTGAAATTGGTATGTTACACGTATTGGAAATCAGAATTATAAAAAAATATACCTCAGCCTACTATAATGCCAACCACACTAATTGAAATGTGACATTGTAGTTTTTCTTTTTTGTACGTCAAAATAGAACGACAAATTATAAGAATGTTATTTTAATGTAGATAGAAATGGCCATCGAGAATGACATAGTTTCATTACATAAACAGGTAACAAGCATTAGATCGGAGGCACAAGAAACATTTCTTACATTTAATTGAAAAGATTCCAACAAAAATAGTAAAATTCGAATAACTCGTTACAAAATAAACGGATTGGCCTAGTTCGCAACTAAATATTTTCGCCAAATATTGGTGAAGCTACAAATGAAATGAGAAAGTTTAAAAATTCTTTTTGAAGCGACGGGCGATAGGAACTGAATGCGGAATATCCTGGCTCTCAAATCAAGTGCTTCCGCCCGGTGTTTCGAGCATAACCCAAATAAAATTGGCAACTGAGCCTGTTTCGCCGCCAGTACTTTTTTTGTAAGCTCTTTTCCGATCAAAGTAATTTATCATAGTCCAGTTGCTTTATCACGGTTGGTTTTCAGGTCCTGCCACACCAACCATGGCGTTAGTTATATCACTTTGTGAGACTTTCCTTAGTTTAGTTAGGGAATTGCAGGCTGAATCACCTGATCTGACACCAGGGTTTGTGAGCTAGGTTAACCTCGAAACCCACACGAATAGCAAGCAAGAGCAATTCGACGTTGTATTTTCACTACATAGTATAAAATAAAGTCGCTTTCTCTGTCCCTACGTCCCTCCCTATGTTCCTCCCTTTGTACGCTTAAATCTTTAAAACTACGCAACGGATTTTGATGCGGTATTTTTAATAGATAGAGTGATTCAAAAGGAAGGTTTGTATGTATGATACATGCATAATATACTGAAGGATAACCCACAATAACCATTTTCCCGTGCGGAGCGGAGTCAATAATAAATCAAAGACACGTTTTACAAACAACACAATAACACAAACGACACGTGTACGGACATTTAAGTTCTTAGAAATATTGCCAGAAATTACGTAACAAAAAACTACTTTGAGTTGATTTTGCCTACGGTTACCTGTTGTATTTTCGATATTTTTTGTTCCGAATATTATTATTCCGCTAACTTTTTGACATATTTTATCACTTGGAAATTTCATTTAATATCCGTAATAACATTTCCTATTGTAGGTATTATGTTTCCGCGTTTTAATTGACCTTTTTACTTATTCACCGATGTTTCAAATTTCCGCTGAACTAGTACTTACCAGTATACCGAAAATCCGTGACAACATTGACCATTTTTTTATATGCGATAGCTCAATTGAACCATTATACTGCAAGGTCAAATTTCATTTCTCCATTTTACGTTCTGTACTCCATCAAGCATGCAAGCAAGCAAGCAACTACACAAATAAAACAGTTTATATTAGCGGAAATATACAAGGGCGATCTTATCTTTAAATAGAGGTTTCTTTGAGCCAACCCGTAGCAAAGGTGAGAAAACTACAAACATAGAATAGAATGGAATAGAATATAATATACTTTATTGCACACCAGGAATAACAAAAAAATACAGTCTACCAAGGTAAAAGTGTACAAATAGGCGGCCTTATTGCTAAGGTAGCAATTTCTACCAGGCAACTAATACATTGCAGGAACAAGGCTATGTACGTTTTTGATATTATAATACTTACACTTTAAGCACTTTTCTGTACTATTTTTAAGGATTAGATTAGATTATGTAATAGTAATGTTTTATAATACAACTACTAATTCTGTGATCATTAGGTATAAATCCAATTAATTGTTACAGATTTCCAATTAGGTTCTATTTATTCAAGAAAATACTTACTAATATTACCTACGCACAACCGATGAAACGGAAAATTTGAGTAGGTTGATCTATGAGAAAACAATTATTTTTATATTGTTACCAAATGTTTGTGCTTTTCAAGGTGACTCTTTGTAAGTATCCTACTAATATTATAAAAGCGAAAGTATGGATGTCTGGATGTATAAATGTACGGATGTTTGTTAATCTTTCACACAAAAAGTACTGAATAGATTTTAATGAAACTTTACAGTAATATAGCTTATACATCAGAATAACACAAAGCCTACTTTTTACCGCGGGAAAATTACGGGTAAAACTGGCGACGGGGGCGGAGCCGCGGAGCGAAAACCTAGTGAGATTAAATTTTATGAAACAACTACTTACCTTATACAGCTAGTAAAATAAACAGATAAAAGCCAAATTTTTTTTAACGCTCTTCAAGAAGAAAGGATTCAAATGAAGGCTTAGCAAAAATTTAAAAGACATGCTTAATCAAGGAAACTTTCTAACATTTCTTATAAAAAACATTTACTGGATAGAAAAATTAGAATTTTCCATACAAATTAAAGAGATGGAACTGTCCGATTTATCTATTCGTTTCCGAGCCATACACTAAGTATTTCGTTCGGTATTTGCTAAGCTGTGATTTACCCTGTACGTACACAGTCTGTTAAGTTTTTACTAACAAAGCTATCGTATTGTTTAGGAAAGCATCTAATAAAGAAATATTTCATCCGTTTTCCTTATCAGACAGGAAAAGCGAGTAACTGAAAACTGGGCTCGTGTAACACGTAATAAAACGGTAATCTTCACGAACGTACGTAAGTAGGTCAGCGGCAGCAGATCCCTTGTCAAATTAACGCTTCCCTCTGTCTCACGCTGACAAACGACGTAGGTCAAAATGTTCACAAAGTCCCGCAGTATCTGTACACAACATAAACGCCCACGGGCCTTCCCGCTGCACCAACAGTGTGGGCATAATAAAAACTTGCTCGCAAACGTTTCCGAAAATGAAGCCATTTTTCGCTGACGTTCGCAGACGTCACTCGACGTTATTGCTGTCGCGGAAAATTAGATAAGATTAATTTGGATTTTAGCTTTTTGTCACAAGTACTTAAATACGCTCAGAAACACTTCTATAACCGACAAGTGTGAAAACATCAACCAATTTTCTAGGAAGGCAATAGACGTAGCTCTTAGGAAAATACACAGCATTAATCAGCGTATAAGTTGCAGTCCACTTCATCAAAGCTAAGAGCATTACATTTTTAAAACACCACCACATCAGTTCAGGGTTGCCACTTGCGACTTTTCACTAGTGTATTAACAACTTGTTACATTTGCGCTTGACTTTTCTAAGTAAGTAATTTATATCTTAAACTATCTTGTTAGTTAGTTTATTGAAATATTTGATTTAAATCTTTTAAAATAATAAAATAAGTTCATTACATCAAACTCTATTTGATAGAAGCATCTGGAAGATTCAATTTATTTTTTATCTTGGGTTATTTGAACATTGCAACAGAAACTACATTACACGAGAGCTTGTCAGTTTTAGCTTTTCCTGTCGTACACTATTAATTTATACATACAACAAGTATATTGTGTGCTATTCATTGTGTCCGTAAATAAAAAAAATCTATTAAATTATCTGTTAGTAAATTACATACAGACATACATATCGCCTCTTTCCATGCGGGGTATATAGGCAGAGACCAATTCCTTCCACTCACTACGATCTAGACACACTTCTTTCGCTTCATCCGCATATTTTATCAATCACACACACATTCCTTAATAAATCTTCAAAGTAAAAAATCTTTTGAACATGAAGGAAGAAAAAAAATTACGCGCCTAGAAAGAAAGAAAGGTGTGAATGTGTGTGTAAGTTACAAAATTGTATCACAGCCGGTACCCATAGTACGTTTTGATTACTACTCCATCATATGTCTAGACTAAAACTACTTATTATGATTTTTCTTACAGATTTTGATTTAGGAACTAGTATAAAACCAAAACAAAAATACTTAGAAACCGATACTAAAGTTGCCAGCTAAGTTGTCGCAAATTGAAAATTACGTTAAACCTAAAAGAATTTCTTCCTTTACGCCTTTATATTATTGCAATATCGCAAATATAATTATGTCTCACAGTAGTGACCCTAAACAGACAAGTCTGGCGTGTTGCCAGCCCCTGGTCGGCTCCTGATTTCTGGTAGCTCAACGGAGCTCCAAGGAGAAAATTCCATTCCTTGAGCTGGCGAGCCGGTCCGTAGTAAAGCATCGAATGAATGTTCCTTTCAAGATTACATCCAAACTAATTTCGTTCAGCGTTTTTGTATCGGAAAACTGTTTCTGCGGAATTGGTTTGAACAGTTTAAATAGGTTTAACGTAATTTTCAATTTGCGGCAACTTAGCTGGCAACGTTAGTATCGGTTTCTAAGTATCTTTGTTTTGGTTTAATGTTGATGTCCTATGGTACCCCAGTGGTACAGAGGGCCTTCGTGAGAAGTCTCCACCCCTTCCTGTCCTGTGCCTCGCGCTCCGCATCTCCCCAGCACAACCCCGCTGCTCGCAGCTCGGCCTCGACGGTGCGTTGCCACGTGTGGGCTGGCCGGCCTGGCCGCCTGCTCCCGCGCGGCTTCCACGTGAACGCCACTCTGGCGGTGTTGTTCTCCTCTCTTCGCAGGGTGTGCCCAATCCACTTCCACTTGCGTTGAGCGATTTCTCGCTTGATAGGGACCTGGCAGCATCGCTTCAATAGATCCTCGTTGCTTATTGTGTTCGGCCAGAATATACGCAGGATGGACCTCAGGCATTTGTTGACGAACACTTGCAATTTGTGTGTCAACCCCTTCGTCTCTTTCCATGTTTCGCAGCCGAACAGCAAAACAGACTTCACTATTGAATTGAAGAGGGAGACCTTGATCCGTTGCGAGAGCACGTTTGAGTCCCACACTGGCTTGAGCTGGGCAAAGGCGCCTTTCGCTTTCTTTATCCTCGCATCAACGTCTTCACCAGATCCACCGCTGGCAGTCACGGTACTGCCGAGGTACACGAACTTAGCGAGAGACTCCAGTGGTGTACCGCTAAGCATAACAGATTGGACGTTGCTAGTCTGCACCCGCATTTCGACGGTCTTTTTAGCATTGATTCGTAGGCCCTTATCTTGAGCTTCCTCTCGCAGTGCGTTCAGCTTCGTTTGGAGATCGGGTAATGTAGACGAAATCAACACTATATCGTCTGCGTAGTCCAGGTCCTCCAGGTGCGCGCCGTTATGCCATGGAATTCCTCTCGGTACCTCTGTGACCCCTCTCATGACGTCGTCAAGCAGGACGATGAAGAGCAGCGGTGATAAAAGGCAACCCTGTTTGACTCCGGTGGTCATTGGGATTGGTTCCCCCAAGACTTGGTCATGCACTACCCTGCATACGCTGCCGTTGTACAGAGACTGGATAATACCAATGTACTTGCTGGGTATTCCTCTTTGCCTGAGACTGGACCTTTTGGTTTTGGTTTAATACTAGTTGCTAAATCAAAATCTTTAAGAAAAATCATAATAAGTAGTTTTAGTCTAGACATATTTCGCGAAATTAATGAGAACTGTTACTTGATCTTGTTTTATTAGTTTCATACCTACGTAATCAAATAAAATCGACAGGGCTTAAATGACAAAGAATGATAAACGACCGTTTCAGACAATTTTTGGTGCAAATAGATTCGAACATTCTGTTATGATAGTGACATTTAAATAGAAGCAGATTTTTTATTGTATATAAAACAGTTAACGTGTACAAAAAATACACAGTTTTAATACAACTTGGACATCGAACTAGCACTTCCCAGATTATAATTAAACAGCCATACACCAGTCCGTCGATGCTCTTAATGCTCATGGACCTAAATATAAGTAATAAAAAGGGTCAATCGTAATCAATCATGTTTTACTGAACCACTATGGTTTGTTTCATATTAATCCGGACAAAAGGTCATTGACGCCTGCAATCAATGCGGAAACATTTTTTCAAACGATACGATAAAACTATAGGAAATTATCGCAAAATACGCAATTTGGCATACCGTAGTTGAAGGCGGGGTGAGCGTGTGACCTTGCCAGACATTTTGGCGTTACATTATTTTTAATAACTTTCCAGAAAAGAAAGAGGTCGATGAACTTTTGTCCGGATTTATATGAAACAGACCATAGCGTCCGGTGTCCAATGCCTAGCTACTGTCATTGATGGATCCGCCGGCCTTAAAAGGACAGAGTTATCCCGAAATTCGATATGAAACATTGTAACGTAAGTTGGTCCCAGAATGGGAGGGTAAAATGGCGCTTCGATAAATCTTATCTACAAGTAAGCATCTGCTATTGTTTGTCGGTCACTCGACGGTGTAAAGTTTTGATCCACTGATTCGATACTTTGAACTCATAGTATTTTTATGTATTTTTTAATGTTTTGTAGTCGCACAAAATTTCTAATAACCCTCCTCTTCCGCGTGCGCTGTCGACTAAAAAGGTCATGCATGAGACATTGATGAAATTTAAACAATATTTGCGCAGAAATCGTAAAAACAACGCCAAGGCCAGTTTGTTGCATTAACCATGACTGCTTAATTAATATGTAAACTTAGTAAGTAGTAAGTAAATATTCCAATGAAAACATTTATAACATTATAATAAAATAATTAAAAAACCCCCGCCAGAATACCGTAACTTAGATCCTTTCGACAACTAGAAAAGAGCTGATAATCTTTAAATAGCTGAAGATATTTTCTTGAATCATATGCTAATGAAGAAGAACACTCTCGATTATGACACCTTGCATACAAAAAAAAACTAGATCAATATCGGCGCATCCGTTTAGGAGCTACGATGCCACAGACAGACAGGCAGACACACACGTCAAACTTATAACACCCCTCTTTTTCGTCAGGGGTTAAAAAGTTCCGATAATTGCACCTCTGTGTAACGCGAGTTTTTAGCCGCCCGCCACGTCACGGCGCGGTCATCAATAACGCTTCGTCTCGCATATTGGACGGAAAATTCAATAAAATTTTATCAGTCGATTTAATAGTTTCCACTCGAGCGCGAGTCGGCTTGTCAGCTCCATTTGTTGCCAATCCGTGCGTTTCCGAAACTTGCATGATTTCTGATGGCCCCGAACGAGTTTTAATTGCATAGTTTATTTAAACGATAATTTGTGAGTGTCGCCAGTAGTACATGGCCCTTGCTTTTGCCATATAAGAGGAGATGCGGGTTCGAGTCCCTACCCAAACTCAATGCTTACGCAATAAAACTATGTATCAATGTGTGTTACTCAAGCCCTTCAGTGTTGACATATACGAGCTTGTTTGTACCATACTTGTCTTATTTTTTTTTCAAGACTAAAATGTTCCCGCTCAGTACAACCATGTTTTTTAGATCGCTAAAATCATCAGTGCCATAAGTAATTAAACAGAAACACATCAAAGTACCATTAAACTTAAGTAGACATACGCTGACTTTAACTTAAAAATTTAAAGTACTCATAAATAAAACGTTATAGATATTTACAAAGCTGTAAAACTGCATTATCTCTGAAATATCGTAGCTGAGGCACTAAAAACTTTTATCTGATGCCAAAACCGCATTGTCAGATAATACTCCTATTTCATATGTGAAAACAAACTAAAATAGCTGCAATAAAAACTTTATAGCTAATAAAATTTCAAAGTAAAGTAAATACAACAAGCTCAGGAAAGTTTTAGTACATTACAATAATATTTTAAGTTATCGTTGCTACAGATATCATTTTAACAGATATAGACTACTTTACTTTTACTTTTCTTGTAATTTACGGATTATTATTTTAAACCAATCCATTCTTTTCTTTTGTTACATTACTCAAAGAAGCACTTTTCACTAGTGTAACCAACAAAAACTGCGATACCTAACCTGTGTGTAATTGTAGAGATGAGGTAGAAAAAAAAATATTTCAAAAAATAACCATTTCCCATAAATGAACTGGTATAGGCTGTTGATGTTGGTGGCTGTGTGTTATCCACAAAGTTTTTTCTAGTTGATACCTGTGAAACACAACCAAAAATTGAGAATCCTACCATTTTCTGTGTTGTATGTAAATCCACAGGAAAGGTCGTAGCGAAGGGGTCTCGGTAAATCAGATGGGTGTGTGCAGCTGGAGTGCTATTTTATGATCCGTGAATACCGCGCAAGCATTTCTAGATGTTCGGATCACATTTTTATTGTTATGGAAATCCGAGTTTCCCGTTAGTTGGAATTTCAAAAGGGTCGATTAGGACGTCTGGTTTTGAAGGTGCACAATACGCTCCCCTTATTTGTAAAGACGCTGCATAGTGCTGCCGGAATATCTAGGTATTGAATATCGATAAAATTATCTTTGGTCTTGCCTGCAGACGTTAGAATTTCTGAGAAATTAAATTCATAGCAGGTATCATCGGTCGCCTAACCTACTTTGCTCTAGTTAACTATATTATATGTAAATTTAAGGAATAGGGCCGTCTATTATTACTTAAAAAGATACATTGAAATAAGAAATCTGTATGTAGAAATTGATAATATTCTAATCATCTCAGCTTTTTTAGAGTAAAGGTCCGCTGGGAACATTGCTGCGACAGGATATTTATAGAATCATTGTGCTGGTGTGCTGTTTCTTTTGTAGTAAAAATAAATTTCTTTAAAATAACATAAGATATGTTTTATCTAGTGTAATTTTTTAAGTACGTGGAGTTAGAGTCGTCTTCTTTTTTGTCTTGAAGAGAAAAAGATTCACATTTATAAATTAAAAGGAAATATTAGGTCCTTACATATGAAATTGCCGTTCAGTATCAAAAAAGTGAAACAAGTTTTTTTTAATTAAATTATTATTTAATCAATCGAAGTATGCGCCGTTGTTATCGATACACTTCCGCCATTTTATAGGCAGATCATTGATACCATTGGAAAAAAAATCCTGGGAGCGAGAGTCTATGGACTGTTTGAAGGCGGTTTTGACTGCCTCATCAGATTTGAAATTTTTTCCTTGTAAAAAGTTATCCAATTAACAACGGCGCATACTTCGATTGATTAAATAATAATTTCATTAAAAAAACTTGTTTCACTTTTTTGATACTGAACGGCAATTTCATATGTAAGGACCTAACAGTTCTTTGCTTCTGTACATTTTTTTTCGATTCACAATTTATAAAAATAGTATCATTGACATATTAAAAAAAAAATTTTTTTGTAAGGGCATCCCTACGTTGCATGCCCACCAAGGGTTTCTGAATTTTTACCCCCGCGTCTCTATTGTAAACTGACTTTAAAAGTTGGTATATTGAATTATGACCGGCTGGTCGATTGAGTTTTACATCTGAACTGGTAAAGTTTGCGGTTCGGATGAGATGTTTTGGGTCGCTTTGCATAATTTAGACGATCTTGGGAGCAGCGATTTTTAAAGACTTGTCTTCTCTAAAGAAAATATTATATATTTTTTAGCGAAGACAAGTCAATTTCGTTGTTTTAGAAAAGTAATGGGGTTGATATAAACAGTAGGATAACTTGCTTATATCATAAGTTAGAAAAAATGCTGCAGGTATTCAGTATTATTTGTACAAAGATGTAATATTCTAAAGGTACCTAGATTGTGATAAATAATTTCGTACAACGAAAGGCACTTTACCATAGGTAGTAGGTACAGTAACTGCGATATAAATATTTAAGACGTCTTACCCATTTCTTTCCAGTTTCAATATTTCCCTCTATTTTCTAACCATACCAGTTAATGTGATTTGTTTTAATCTAATACCAACAACTAATGCTACTTGTATAATATGAACTCACATTTCTTTCTATAATGGAGCTATGTAGAGCAGTAGGTACTCCATAAAATAATTAAATTTAATGCCACTTTTTTTTTCTTATCGGAGTCTATTTTTAAACACGGCTTAGAATTTAAGATATTCATTCGCACCATGGTCTAATAAAACAAGGTCTTGCATTCGGACCACGTGACTGACACAAGCTACGTCATCATGCTCTGTTCATCCTTGTCTTTTACCACGCATTCGACTAATACATACATACGAAAATAGTAACTAATACTCGTACCGAGTGGTATATAACTAACCGGTAAACAACGCCCCATGAATCAGACAGCGCGCAGTAATCGTCTTGTATTCCGCACCAGCATATTTCCGACTGACCGGTGTACCGCTGACTGCCGTGCTAAACGGTTATCACTTTCCGGTTGAACCGTTTTGCCTACGAATTGTTACATCCGTGGACAGCCGTAATCTATTGCCAGTTGCTTGTGTAGCTGCGGCTATACGAGTGGAGGACGTTTTGGAACAAATATACTTTGGAACAAATATACTTTATTGCACACAGTAGCAAAAGATATAATAAGTAATCCTTACCAAAAACCAATAGCAATTTTAGCCATCGTTTTCGAATATGGAATTCTTTACTCGTTAATAATTTGAGATACATATTGTTTGCGCCGGGCCTGGGCTTTTTTGAGCATTCTCCTTTGCTAAGAATATCGCTATTTAGAAAAGTTCTGTAACTAGTTTAGTCGTCTGCTCGTATACATACATAGACTTGTAAAATATGAATACATTCATTTTTTACTATTTCATTTTCTAAAAGTACTCGAGGCGAAAGTCCTTCATATCGAACTGTGCATTGCTCATTCCATTTCTCATATGCACTTTCATTCCGTAGCGAGAGCTCGCTGCGAGCTTAAAGGGTAAATTTTTCACTCGGTTCCCGGTATACAGTATGAGTTCATAATTTGCCCACGTTTGCTTGGAATTTTATTTGCAAAATAAAAACTCTATATAAAAATCACGTCGACTCACATTTTCCGGTGTCAAAAGTGCAGTCGCATTCATCTTATTTCGCTTCATGGGATTGAATGCTGCGAGGACGCAGGACGGAAGCCCGATGAATTGCTATTTTATTTTTATTTTTCTGGAATATATTTTTCTTTTATATCGTGTAGACGAATAATTTCCTTGAAGAATCTTGAAAATGTATGTTATGAAAACAGTCCTTTTTTTGGTTTAGTAGGTATTATTCTGTTCTAAAATACAATGACGCCACGTAGGTACTGTAAGTATCTTATGCGACGTCAAAGTGTTCAGCCGAACACTTTGACGTCATTCTGTAGCAAGCCGTTTATTCTGCCTACTGTGAACAAATAATCTTATTATGTATATTATATAACCATACCACAGAAGAAAGAAAATAATAGTACTACACCATACGTACAAAAGGCAGTTCTCAATAGGCTAATAAACTGATACACTTATTTAAACTCTTCTTAATCCCCTCAAAATGTTGCACTCCAACGTTATTCAAAATTCTATAAAATTTGTGTTAGGGTGACGCCAGACGAGCGTAATTTTTGAGTTGCGAATCGCTCGTTTTCGGTCGCGCAGTTTCTGTTTCATAGAAATTACGTAACTCATTTTGAGTCGCCGTGTGAATGAAACACGGGTTTTGTATGAAACCGAATACCTACAGCAAAAATTGCGCGACCGAAAATGTGCGACTCACGACTCACAAAATTACGCTCGTCTGGCCTCAGCCTCGGGTATGGTTAGGATATGATACTCCTTTTAGTCAAATATAGCACGAGACAGGCCCAAAGTTCATAACTAGAGAACTAATTGTTCCCTGAGCTCGGGATAGTGGTAATAAATGGCTCTCCGGAGCAGCAGGGGCGTCCAATCTGAGTATTCATTCCATACTCTCGTAGTCTGTTTGTTTCACGTTCTCTTTACCTGTGAACTCTGACTATAAATACTGTATTGCATTTTGCACACGAAAACATTCAAATTTGAAATTTTGTAAACCAGATGTAAACGATACGATTAAAGATGCCAAATACTGTTAGCACTATAACCCATTACGTAGACGTGCGTATATCTGTGTAGAATTTTTTTCATTATAATGAACGAATACAAATATTTTTAAAGTATTTGTGGAGAAAGTGTTAGTGGCCGAGTGCCTAGGCAAGGCAGTTGACTTCCATTCCGAAGTACGCGGGGTCAAGCCTCGGCTCGTACCAATGTGTTTTCGATTTTCAAATTCATATGAGCGTTTATGAGTCTAATGACACTCTTACGGTACTCTTTTTTATACTGTGCTTACGGTGAAGGAAAACAACGTGAGGAAATCTGCACACATCTGAAAATAAATAGAAAGGTTGTGTGTGAAGTTGATCAACCCGCACTGGGCCAGTGTGGTCGACTAAGGCTGATTTATGATTCTGATATCAGGGTACGCTTGAGCCCCTCAGAAGGATCTGTAGAACATACATTCCTAAAGACACACTATTTTTCCTAACAGGGTGAGCAAAGTTTTAGTAAGCTCTTTTTTTTTTTTTTTTTTTTTTTTTTTGAATTGACCTATGCTTGCGTCGAAAAGGTACGACAAATCAAGCTTCACCGGACTGGGTTTAGTAAGCTCACACGAAGTCTAAACTAAAACCACCTTTAGCAACGTGTAAATTACGCAACTGAAATAAGATACACCTATCTTTGTGTTTCGTAGTTCATATTATTAAGTACAAAGTCAAGAAAAAATAAATTACGGTAAAAGTCACCATCAGTGCCTATCGAGTGACGTTTTGATTTTAAGCTAAATATGATAATTTTTGAAAAATAAAAGAGCACGTTGCCCAATAAGAGGTAATTACTGTAACACTCTCGATGCGGGCGTTAAATTTCATTACTGTCAGCCACTTGCTCCATTCATCAATCTGGCCATTGATTGATGGCATGTTAACCACGGTTTATCCTAACTGCTTGTTTGTTAAACATCGACTCACTTCTTTCCGTCAATATTTTAAGACAGATTGAAGAAATAACAAAAATGAATTAGATAATTACTAATGTGGAATACGTTTTTAATTTTCTCCAAATGTAAACGACTGTTTTTTTAATTCATATTTCAAAAATTGTAATATAAGTGTCATACACTTTTGTGAGCTTTGCTTTAAGCTATTTATTTTGATACTCGATAGATATTTAATAAAACAATACGAGTACAATATGGCGCCGAAAATCCGCTACATAGATTTAATATTTCTTGGTATTATCCATGGTATTATCCATATTAAAAATCAAGATAGCGGATTCGGCGGTGGCGATGGTGGACTCTCCAATGCCCCTTTCACTGATTAGACAAATCTAACCGCAATCTAACGATACCTTTCAAGTCAAAATCCATCAACAGAGCGCAGCTTGCCAAAGAATTGTACAAACATGCAACTTGTACACTCAAAGACATAATCTTCCTTTCGCAGGAGTATAAAAAGGATAACATTTTAATTACAAGTATCTTACCGTATCACTTCTCACAATCCAATCTCATACGCGATTATAAAGTATCTGCCGATCATACTGATCTTCTCCTACGTCTTACCATTGTCACACATAAGTCTCTTACTAAAAATTCCAGATGTCAAATGTTTGATGCCTACCTGAAACATTATGGAGGCCTTTTGTGTTTTGACACTCTCCAGCTAATAAGACATGCATTAAATAGCATTTAAAACGAACCGCGTGAAGGAAAGGTAACAAAAACTGACATTCAGACGCGGCCACGAACGAAGATGCTCTGTGACAGGTTAAGATGGTAAGATAACCAAACCACGTTAGTTTTGCTTACCCCAAAAAAAGTGTCTAGGAAAACTGGACTTTAAGAGTAAGTCAAAAGAAAATATCGGACGGAGTTTCGTGGAAGCTGATGGTAAATAAGGAAGCGTCGTTTCGACAGGTTTAGGTATAAATTATTCAAACGCAACTCATCCGTCGTCTCCGGCTTGACTTCGTTTTTTATTGCTTGCCGTCTTTAAACGTAAACGAAGAAAATTATTCAAAGAGCCCGGATCAGGAATTAAACCTCAAAACGTCACTGCAGAATGTTGATTATGGACTTGACATGGATTTTTGGTGACTCGACTCATAAAATGTCAGGTGGCGGTTTTATAAAGGTTATTTTGCTTTTTTCATTCAAGGCTTGATTTTGTCTTTGTTTTGTTTGAGCCAATTTTTACAAAGGAAAGGAGCTATGAGGTGAAACTGAAAGTGAATATCAATATTTTTATCTCTTGTATTATCTACATACCTGGGCTGATTGATAAGTGGCCGAAACGACGAACTTAAAAAAATGATACGCAAAAAAGAAATATTACATTATATTCTGGCATCTTCTTGAAAATAGAACGCCAAATTTGAATTTAATCGAACTGTTGGAATTTGTTTGAGAGGACGTAGAACTTTCTCTGTCGTAAATTTTCTTAACAATGGAAAGAAACTAAATTCGTGCAGTGATAAAGTTTTAGGTTTTAAAAGAGAAAACAGCACCCCAGATTAAAACCAATCTAGACAGTGTTTTAGGTAATTCTGCTCCTGCATTGAGTACAATTCACACCTGGGTAACTGATTTCAAATGTGGTAGACAGAGCTTCGAAGACCCCCACAGGTCTGGCCGTCCAAACGAAGTCACGAATCCGATCATGATCAAAAAAATTCACAAAATTGTATTGAATGATCGGCGCTTAAAGTTGTAAGAGATAGCAGAGATGGTGAGCATTTCATCTGAATGCGTTTTTATTATTTTGCACCAACATTTGAAAATGAAAAAGCTTTGCGCGTGATGGGTGCCGCGTTTGCTCACTGTAGCCAAAAGCAACTTCGAGTGGACGATTCATCGGAGTGTTTGGCGCTGTTTAACCGAGATCCTAATGAGTTTTTGCGGCGTTATGTAACAGTCGATGAAACCTGGATACATCATTATACTCCCGAGACAAAATAACAATCTAAGCAGTGGACTGAGAGCGGAAAACCTGCGCCGAAGAAAGCAGACGGTTTTGTCGGCCGGCAAAGTGATGGGGACTGTTTTTGGGATGCTCGAGGGATTATTTTAGTGGATTATCTGCAGAAAGGAAAAACAATAAATGGATAGTACTACGCAAGCTTGCTGCAAAAATTAAGTGAAGAAATCCAGAAGAAACGACCACATTTGGCCAAGAAAAAAATTTTGTTACACCATGACAACGCACCTGCACACACGTCAATGGTTGCAGTCGCCAAACTCCATGAATTGCGGTTCGAATTGCTACCGTATCCACCCTATTCCCCGAATCTGGCCCTGTGCAACTTCCACATATTCCCAAACCTGAAGAAATGGTTAGGTGGCCAGAGATTTTCATCAAATGAAGAAGTCATTGTCGCCGTGGACGAGTATTTTGAGGGGTTGGAGAAAACATTTTATCAAACAGGTGTAACGGCATTAGAGAAGCGCTGGACTAAATGCATCGAGGTAGAAGGAAACTACGTTGAGAAATAAATTTATTTTAAATAGATTTTTGAAGTTTTTCTTTGTCGTTTCGGAAACTTATCAATCAGCGAACATCATGATGACGTAGGCTTGTGTCAAGTCACGTGGTCAGAGTGTTAGACCTAACTTTACCTAATCTATTCGTCCACAAGAGATTGATTACATTTCCTTGTCTTGTTTATCTGACGAATTTTTGTGATTTCATTTTTATTGTCTCACTGTTATAAGTATTTTGTGATTTTCTAGCAACAATATTTAGTTTAAATGGAATAATACCTTACTTGAATATACCTTGATTAAGCCTAGAATTTATTGTAGATATACGTAAAATTTGATATGAATGCCGCTGGCTGCCATAATTATGCCTGTACGTATACTATTAGAACAGACTTTGAAGTTAAATGTGTTTACTAAAATATAGGTCTTTGAATATAAAAGCTAGGTATATAGATGAACTAATTACTAGTTTGCAATTAGACATAGAAATGTAAATAAGTACCTACATCGTTACTATTATTTACGTATGTCAGCTACACGCCTTACGAGTATTACAAGTGTTAAATGAATTACATGAAAATTAGATGTTTGTGAATCTAAACGTTAGATATTCAATCACATAAAAGCGGCTGAGATAGGAATGAAAATTGACGTCTTGATGATTTATTATTGTACAGAAGCCAGCACATGCGGTTGGACATTCGCACTACGAAATTCACCCCTAAAGCTACGGAATACGGGCGCTTTCAAGGTCAACATTTCCAGCCGCATGTGCTGCTTACTGTACATATAAAAAATATGTATTTACTTTTTAATATTCTTTTAATGCGGGAAAATACATGTCTATTAAATTTGTATATTATTTGGTCATTAAATAAAATTATTCTGATACCTACCAAGGTTAATTAAGTTGGTCGATGACCTTACAATCACATAAAAATAACAAAATACGACAAATAAAAGTTTGTCAACTGAAAACTAGATAAAAAACAGTTAATATCCTTTTAGTGTTGAAAGAACTTTTGATCCCTATGCATGTTATCCCCTCTTTACAGTTACCCTGGACACGGAGACAAAGGGTAAAACGCAAAGGTTACCAGGTGGAACGGATCATCCGCTTGTAGGAGTACTGTAATATGAACAGAAAAACATCCGTGTATGGCCACCGCTCAAGGTGCGCTTCGTGACCAATACTTTACTCGTAATCCTGTGTGAATGTACATGTAACTTTGAAAATAATATTATTTCCATTCTATTTTATATTTTGTAGAATTTTGAGTTCTTATCTACGCCACCCTTGAACGAACAGCCAACCGTGGACAGTCTAGTCCTTGGTATTATTGGCTTTCACATCAAAAAAATATTTTATAAATCTTACTTTGAATAAAACCGTTTGATTTGATTTGACAGAGAATCTCTAAATGTAATCTTGACTTAAAGAGATAGAAAAAAGACTTAAAGAGATAGTGTTAAAAAATAGGGATATTTCAAATCACATATGAAAATAATTAAACGCCCTTTAAAATTAATTGAACGTACTTTTATGAATATAGAATAGTTTTAATTTGATAATGTTCAAAGTCATTAATTTTAAGTGACCAAAGGACCACTGCTGCCGGACCTTAATTTATTTATAAACTACTTATGCTAAAAGTTAACGCTGAAGCGATTGATCTCATAGTTTTTTTATATAAGAGTATACCCCAAAAAATAATTTTATTATCTCGTGTATTTGTCTCTCATTCACATAAGGGTGCAAAGTGCACACACTCGCGATAGTTCACTGTAATATTTTTTCTTCTTTGCTGAAAATTTTCAAAATTTAGTTTTGCGAGTTAGTCGTCTCTTCCACAGCACCGAGGGCATTCGTTTTACGCTTGTTTATAGGAAGGCCGGCGGCGGCGTCTTTCTATGCCCCTGTACAGTCACACCCCTATTCGTGTATGCCTTTTTCGGTATCACTAGGTCTTGACATCGCAATGCCGTACACATAAAACTCAAGTTAAATCAGTTTTCTTATTACCCTGTTCTAGTGTCTGTTTTGATGGGCCTCAATTAGTTTTGAGATGTTTTTATGAGCTTGTTGCGTTGAAAATAGTCTGCATCTGTCTATAAACTTACTGTTCAAAAGTATTGGATACTTATAAATTGTATAAAACATATTAGCTAGTTTTATATCCGTTCCAAATCATATCTGTCCTCTCCGAGGGACTCAACTCTATCTAAACATTTATTTTTACACGCTTTATATTAGCTTCACTTGGTAAGAAAATCTTGGAATCTTAATTTGACCCACTTCCCGGTCTTCGATTAGGATGAAATTTTGCACACGCTCTGAGTTCTGATGACAATACATGACTAGCTAAGAAACGTCATTACAAATCCAATATGGCGGCCTCCCTATTATTGTATCTAAAAAAAATCTTGGAATCTTAATTTGACCCACTTCCCGGTCTTCGATTAGGATGAAATTTTGCACACGCTCTGAGTTATGATGACAATACATGACTAGCTAAGAAACGTCATTACAAATCTAATATGGCGGCCTCCCTAAGATGGCTGTTTGAAATCCACCCCCATGATATGGGTATCAAATGAAAGGGTTTGCTGTCAGGAATACGAAAAAAAAAAGTCACGTGACTTAAATCCAATATGGCGGACGTCCAAGGTGGCGGACAGGAAGCGTGTTTTTTAGTTTTTTAAACTATATATTATTTTAAAGTAAGTACTGATGTGTAGAAACAAAACTGTCGTCGTGATGTAAAAGGGAACCAATATTCTGATTGACGAAATAAATGAACTATGCTTGTGAAACGTAGTCCAATATTATCAATATTATATCGAATACAATAGAAATAGAAATGTATTTGACGAACAGTTTTCTTTCCATGCAGACTCTAAGAACAGACGAGAGGTCTTGATTGATAATATGAGGAGAATGTGAAAAATCATATTACTTACGTTATTCCTTCCCATTTACATAACTTCAAAGAGCTGTACGTTTTCTATTTCAAATTTCCCCCATTGTGCATATTTTAAAAGCATTTCATTCTCCATTTCAGTAGTTGCTACACCAGGCGTGCAGCACTGCAGGAGGTCGCATGAATGCACTTTATGTTAAGGGACGACGGTGATATGTTTTCCTTTATTTATGCCAGTTTTATACGTGCTGCCTCTCTCACACCGCCACCGATTAGATGCAAAAAAGAATCATAATATACAAAGTGCTTTGTTTCATGATGTGCAAAGTCACGACGCAGAAGGCGCGACTATTGTTCGACACGAAATACCTCTCAGAGTTATTATCGACTTTTTTATGGGGCGATGAACTCCGCGGAGTAAATAAAACAATTCGGATCTAATACTCCCCTATTCGCAATATTTCTCTCATTCTCTATCTAAAAAATCCAATTTCGTATCCGTCTAGTACACGTGACGCTCGGAAAAAGTGGAGGCTGACAAAGCCGTCATAAAGTTGGAAAGTAATTCATAAAGTGGGAAAGTGCCATTCCGGCGGCGGAGTCGGCGCGGCGCGTCCGTCGCGCGACAGACACCTATTAATTTTTACGAGCCATTTAATTCTTTAACCTGGCGGAATCGATTTATAACAGTTTTATCGCCGGTCGCGATTTAGCGCGCGCACTGAAACTTCTGTCGGTGTCTGGCAACACTGCATCCGTTGAACAACAGTCGTAGCTTTTATTTGCAATTCAAAACACCATTTGACACTTCATTCTCCGTTTTCTTCATAAAGTATTTTTTTCCTAAAGTTTCTATCATGTTTTTGTTTTGACGGAGGCACAGAAGAAAATAACAGTACTGACGGAGGGTAGTTGGTTAGTTCAAACTTGATCATATTTAAGATATTTTATCATAATACTCGTACACAGAGACAGACATAGGTGTGGTATAGTTGTGTAATTAAAACTAAATTTTGATTGTTTTAATATTTCATTTATGCCTATCAATATTTAAATTGAATGGACGCTTTCGGTACTATAGTTATTGCTATTACTTGTCATGAAAACGTTTACGACTTCAAAGAGTTCAAAGAGTTCAAAGAATTTATTTTTTAACTTTTGGACATTATTACATCACTTAGTTATGTCATTTAAATTATCTTTTCTGGCGAGTTCAAAAATTTGGCTGTCTTCTGTGGAGAAGAGCTCGCCGAAGAAACTCCACAGGCGTTGCATCTTTTAAACATATTTTTACAGTTATTATGATAATAATTACAAATAAATAACAATGTTTTGTAAAGTGCGATTGAAAAAGCCTGTCACCCAAGCAACTATTCCCATGGATGTTTATCCTCTAAGTAATCTGTTATTTTATAATAGGCTTTCTTAATCAATTTCTCCTTAACAATAATTTTGAATTTCTCTAGTGTTAAATTTTGTATATCAGTTGGGACCCTATTGTAAAAGCGTATACAGTTGCCCTTGAAAGAATTTTTAATTTTCTGCAGTCTACTATCATAAGAAGCCAATTTGTCTTTATTTCTAGTATTTAAGTTATGTACATCACTATTTTTTTTAAATTTACATACATTTTTCTTCACATGCAGAAGATTATTATATATATACTCTGATGCAAATGTCAAAATACCGATATGTTTAAATTTTTCTCTTAATGACATTTTAGGCTTTAATCTGTAAATTGCTCGAACAGCCCGTTTCTGCAGAGTAAATATATCGTTTACATTTGCAGCATGACCCCATAAGAGAATACCGTAGGTCATTAAACTGTGAAAATAACTAAAGTACACTAATCTTGCAGTGTCTATGTCTGTAAGAGCTCTAATTTTCTTTACTGCAAACGCTGCTGAACTCAGTCTGTTCGACAATTTAGTTATATGAGGATCCCATTGTAGTTTAGAATCCAAAGTAAATCCTAGAAACACAGTGGAAGCCACAAGGTCCAATCTCTGTCCCTTCACTAATATATCAGTTGTTACTGGAGTAACATTTGGTAGTACAAATTTCACGCATTTAGTTTTATTTCCATTAAGAAGCAAATTATTAATTGTGAACCAGTTAACTACGTCATGGATAGCATGGTTTACGTCGTCATAGTCTAACTGTTGCCTTTTAACTTTAAAAATCAAAGATGTATCATCCGCAAACAATACTAACCCATGTTTTCCGTTTATAAGATACGGTAAATCATTTATATATACTAAAAATAGAAAAGGACCAAGAATGGAACCCTGCGGGACACCCATACCTATTTTAGACCCCGGAGACCTTTGTCCGTTAACATCGACCATCTGAACCCTATCCGTAAGATAAGACTTCAGAAGACCGAGTGCCTGATCCTTCACACCATAGTGACTTAGCTTCCTGACAAGGGTGTCATGATCGACACAATCGAAAGCCTTGGATAAGTCGCAAAAGACACCTATAGCATCCATTGAGTCTTCCCAGGAATCAAAAATTTTATCAATAAGCTCAACACCAGCATCGGCTGTTGAGCGACCCCGTGTAAATCCAAACTGATTTACATGCATCAAATTATTACGATAAAAATGACCCTGCAACTGGTTTAACACAAGCTTTTCAAATATTTTACTAAGAGTCGGCAGTATCGAAATGGGTCTGAAATTAGTGGGGTCTGATGTGCTGCCGGCTTTAAACAAAGGTATGACTTTACTTAGCTTCATCATGTCAGGAAACACGCCACTATCTATACATTGATTGAATATAAAACTCAGGTGAGGTGCTATACAGTCTATTACAGAACTTACAATTTTTACTGAAAGGCCATGGACATCGGGAGTCTTTTTCATTTTTAAAGACTTGAATGCTTTTATAACATCCGCACTAGTGACGTGCCTAAATTTAAAATGATTTGTACATTTATCTACATTATTTTTTAGAGTAGATTCAGCTGCAGTAGGAGACGAGTTTAAACAATTGGTAGTTGAAACAGGAATATCCGCAAAGAAATTTTCAAAAGCTTTTGCTACGTCTAAGTCTGTACTCAAAACTTGATTATCTATTTTTAGCTTAAAATTATTATTTGTTTGCCTGGATTTTCCAGTTTCACTACTTATAATTTGCCAAGTAGTTTTCATTATGTTTTGACTCGATTTAATTTTATTGTTAATAAAATTTGATTTAGCTACGGCACAAATACGTTTAAATAATTTTGAATAGTTTTTAACATAATCAAGAAAAGCAGTATTTTTGTTATATGATCTTTCCTCATAAAGATCATACAATTTTCGTCTGCTTCTGTGAATTCCCACTGTAGCCCAATCTTTAAATGACATTTTATTACCGACTTTTAATAATTTTGGTTTAAACACAGCATCATATTCGTCTTTTGCTAAACTAAATACCGAGTTATATAATTGATTTGGATCCTCACAATAAAGTAGTTTCGGCAACTTTTCTATAATATTTTCCCTATAACGCATAAGCCTGTTTTCAGTAATAGGCACGCATGTGACATCTTTCCTTTGCTCCTTTTTAATCTCGATATTAAAGGATCCCACCACACCGGAGTGATCTGAACCCAATTTATTTAAAACTGACTTGTAAGTGTAAGGAACATTCGAGTAAATATTGTCAATACACGTTTTAGACGTAGCGGTAATTCGAGTAGGCTCCAAGAAAAGATTCACAAGATCGTGACACAAAAATAACGATTTAATTCTATTACTTAGGCTATTTACCTCCAACAGATCTACATTAAAATCCCCGCAAACAATGATTCCTTTATTTTTATCACTAATTTTAGACAAAGCTTCATCCATTTTCTTTTCAAATAAATCAAATGATGACGCAGGGGGTCTGTATACGCTCATAACAACAAGCCGCTCGAGTTCTATACAGGCAATTTCAATAGTTTGTTCAACAGATAGGCTCACTATATCTACTCGTTCTTTAAAAGTATAAGTATTGTCAATGAGTATTAAGGAGCCGCCACATTTTGCTTTTTCTCTGTTGAACAAACTTGCAACGTGGTGATTGCTAAAGTTGAACATTAACTGATGCTTTCTAAGCCAATGCTCTGTTATACACAAAATATGAATTTTATTACAGTTAACGAACAACTCAATTTCTAAATCTTTACCTAACAAACTTTTATTTATCACTCAAACTCTCAGCGACAATTCATAACTACACAAAAGCAAAACTTTTCCAATAAAGTGTACGAAAATTTATGACAACTCGACGCCAATACAAAGTGTGCATGATTCCGGCGATCCAATAGCATGGTATTATGAAAACAAACAATTTTAGCCGTACGAATGCGTGTGCTACGGGCGTAAATCAGAACGAAGCATTCACTTTGCATATGACTATTAGCGTGCCACTATTGGCTCACCGATGCAAAAACTGGCTAAAATCAGTCAACGTATCGTGTTTGTGTAAGTATTTAAGCAATACCTATACACATAAAACAATCTCTATGGTTTATTGACCACCGATAGAAAGGAGTAAAGTATGAAGAATTTGTATAATATACGTAAGATAGAGCCAGCTTGCGACTACTGGGTCTATAAAAACCTCAATTCAGAAATTTCAATTCAAATTGATGATTTGCTTAGTTAAATTGTCAAATTATAAAGATTTTTTTTTCAAGAAGTGATGAAATTGCAATACGATGCGCCAAACAATAGTATAATTATTTTGAAGTAAATTAAAAATTGTAACTGTGACATCCCGAGAGCCCTCAGAAAAAGGGCAACAAGTGGAAATACTTACAAACGGGCGAAGAATACTTTAAAAACATTTATAATACCTACATTTTTAAGGGTTAATTTAACCTTTAACGAAGCAATCTATTTTGGTACCAAAAAAAGTCCTCAAAGGAAGAACTGGGTGGGAAGAGCAAAATATACCAAAATATAGCTGCTTTACGGAGAAAACCTATAATGCCCTCTTTCTAATATAAAAATATTTTTAAATCTAAATATAACGATACCATTTTAGCAGTAGGTACTTGAATAATTCAGTATCTTGAATGAAGGGTATTACGCCAAAGGTATACGGAATCATTCATATTTTTATTCGAATAAATTCATCCCTTCAAGGTACATTTAATTGGCAGTGGGCGAGGGATAGATATTAGGGCTGATCCTAGTTATAATGCCCTAACTCAAATTTAAAAACCATATTATGTCCCTTTCACGCTCTTATTACGACTAGCTTTCCGCCGCGGCTCCGCCCGCGTCAATAGTTTTTCCCGTGGGAATGAGGAATTTTTCCGCGATAAAAGTTAGCCTATGTTCTTCCGCAAGGTCTATTCTACGTGCAAAATTCACTCTTCTATCTATCTATCTTTGTGCTAAATTCACCCGCTTTAAGATTTTCCCGTTGGAAAAAGAAATTTTCCCTTGGTAAATTTGTGGCTTATGTTCTTTCTCTCAAGGTCTATTCTATCTTTGTGCCAAGTTTCACCAAAATCGGTTTAATAGTTTCGGAGCCTATTCAATTATTTGGAATATTTTAGGTATTTTTTTACACCTTTGGTTACATTATTGAAGTTTTTGTAAGGATTCCTAATTTTTTTTAAAATAAAATATAGCGTTACTCAGAGATTAAGTAGCTTCCCAATAGTGAAAGAATTTATGAAATTGGTTTAGTAGTTTCAGAGCCATGATGCAAACAAACAAACAAACCTTTCCTCTTTATAATATAGAGAAGAAGAAGAAGATATAGATAGAAGATACAAGAAAAGAGCCAGGTGATTGTTGATTTAAAAGAGACGCCACACGTCGATTCAGCATGCCGATCGCACTAGTTTATGGTGCATGCGAAACATTCAACTTAAATTACGCTTAATTTGAGCTACTAGCCAACTGTATCATTTATACAAGGGGACGGGGGGTCGTTGGTCTCGTTTTGTTGCGGGCAGGTGAATTTCTCTTCTTTACAAATAGTACTATTTTATACTCCTCTGTACTATAATTCAAGTTAAATAAATGAGATCTGATCAAATAAATACCGAATATTTTTGCAATCGATACATTTACAGCATCAACCGCATTAAAACTCGCTCAGACTAACCCATTCCGAGTGCATCAACATTGAACATCCCTCCATTACTGCCATAGCTAATTTCCAAAGTGGCCTAGTTAGTACAAGCACCGCAGTGGAAGCGTGAAGCCTGGCTAATGGCTGAGCATACAAAGTAATCGGCCATCCTATTGATTTATGATCCGAGAGCATGCACTGCGCCGCGCCGCCTGCTGACGCGGTTTGATTCCTGCACGGTTATGAACGAGCATTCTAGTTAAATATAGAGGACCGTGTTTGCTGATATCAATGATCGTTTGATTTGTATTTGTATCCGAATTGTGCATTCTTGTGAATTTTTATATGCATTAGTTTTCACTTTTTAAACGTCTTGTTTTTTTCATTAGTTCTAAAGTACGGAAACAGAACCATAGAGCCTGAAATGTACAGTAGGCAGCACATGCAACTGGACTGGTATTCCGTACCGTAGCGGTGGGGTTTATTTTATTTTATTTTTATTTTATTTTATTGTGATTCTGAAGTCTACAGCATACATTCCACAAACATAAAAAACAGATAACACAAGCAAAACATTAGCCAATTAAAGACTTCCATTTTATAAATAATACTTATAACAAATATTGAGGGTAGATAATAAATTAGTTATTATTTTTAAAGATTCTAGATTTTACATACCAAAATAAAATACAAAGAAAAAAGAACCTCATGTGCTGGCTTCTGTACAATACAATTAAAAATATATTATTTTAGAAACGAAATTGAGATTATTTTACAATTTCTGATTGTATTACAGAATATCTAAGATAAGTTGAAATAATTCAATTAATGTGCTTTGCTTTGCTTTAGATATAATATCTTCTTTACCTTCTTTATTGCAGTTTTTTTATTCCTATTATTGTGTTTCCTCTCTTTGTTTGCTGTTCCCTTACCTGGTGTCATTGTAAATACTGTACCATATAAATTTTATTCTTTAATACAAAATATTAAAAGCTGAAAATTTATAAAAAGTCACAATAAATTCTATAAATGCAAAATCTTGACTGTCAATATTGGTATTAAGTAGGCTTATAAGATTCGGCTAAGCTTGGCTTACGATTTGCCAAAGTATCGTAGCTTATTCTATTGATAAATAAGATAAATATTTTTTGTTGCCATTCTAAAATATAATTTACCCTACTATATTTAAGATCTCTTATAGATTAGAATCTACTTTATAAATAACTTTAAGTAAGAAATGAAGTAAACGACCTGAGACAATAATAGAATACCTAATCATTATATCTATCAATCTAGATTACCAAATAGGCGTACCTATTCTATATAAAGCTTAGTCTGCACTAGAAATTTCAAAAGCGAATACAATAATGGCTTCCATTGTGCCACACACGAGTTACGAGTGACGGCGGAAAATCAATTTCCATCGACCCCCGACGTCTCACTTACGACCCTTCGGCAATAGACCAAGAGCACACTGAAAGAAATCCTCTTTGACGGAAATCGACTTAAATTCCTTTCGTCGCATATTGGTTACGGTCGTTACTTGGTCATTTTGTTACTTAGGTTTAATATCTATTTATAAAAATAAATTAAGCTGTTCTCTTATAGCTAGGTACGTAAGAGTATTTGTCAAAATACCGAAATGTTCTGGGTGTGGATATAAAAATAAATGTTTGCAAGATCCTTGAAAAACAACAATTATAGTGAAATTATAGTGTATAACCCCAAATTTCTGCTGAAAATGATATTTTTTATGGATAACAGTTTATAAATCTTAGAAGTACAGTTATGGATTACAAATAAATGAAGTAAGTAAAGTGAGATGAAACTTTATGAGCGTTGACTAAAATTGTATTATTTACAATGCAACAATTTATCTAAAAAAACTCATCCACTATACCTACCTCACAACCACGAACAGTTACTTTTCTTCTACATGTATGTTTTTTTTCTGTAACCTGGCTCTTGCACTGTTTTCGGCGCTCCCCACACGCTGATCTAGCTGTTTTTCGCCTTCGTTACACACGTCAAAATAACAAAAAATGATAAATGTTTCGCGTACATGATCACTTTGATCACTTACGAGGAAAACGTCTAATAGCTATTTAAATAATGTTGTGTAATGTTGATATAAGTAACTATTCAAAAAAGCCTAAGCTTACGTTGTACTAGTGATATTAGGACCAACGTACTTTGTAGACATTCGTTATTTGACATTGGAAATGTCTATTCAGGCCCCAATTTCTTACGCGATATCACGGAGAGTTTTTTCTCACGCGTATTTACGAGAGCTGTAAGTTGCAAAAAGAATTATTCAAGAAAGTTTAAAACTAAAAAAGTTACGGCCAAATAAGTGAAATAAAATTTATTTTTTTACGAATTTTTGCTCTCGGCGCTTGACATCTTTGAAACGAAGATTGATGTGAAAAAAATGAGAAAACCACACCAATTTAGTCAGCTACAAATTTTACTACAACAAAGACGATCTGGTTAAGGATTTGCTCTGTAGCTTAACCTTTACGAAAATAATCAAAAAGTCAGTACGAAATTTTCATATTACTGATTCATTTCTAATTTGCTCGATAGTCGTGTGAGGCACGTAATCTGTGAATTTTTCACTGTTGAAGACTGACTTTATCAAGGCTCATGGAGCATCAGGAATACAGTTCACAACGCTAGTGTACAAATAGACGGCTTTATTACTTAGGTTGCCATTTCTACCCGACAACCCGTGATCCTGAAAAAAATCTCGGACACAAAGATTGAACTACACAATACATCAACCAGCCTGTAATGAATTCAAGGAAATAACAGAAGTAGATCGTAAATTTCCTCACTGAGATTCGAATATGGAAATGTTGCAACAAAATTGACATCAATCATTTATACTATGAAAAACTTTAACTTAAAAGAACAAAATCTAAAATGAACAAAATATATAAATTGTCCCAACGTAAATATCCATTGTTATCCATCTTTATGTAATAGTATGCCTAGTACCACACTCAGGGCGAATATTATGAGCTTATAGTACGCTAGTACAGATGTTTTTCCTCACGAGTGAAGGCGAGGCATACTTATATGTGTATTGTGTGCACATTGTATTTGTGTGCGTAGCGCTCAGTTTAGTAGTACAACAAATAATATAATACTAGTATGAACTAGTGTAAGTAGTATGCATACAAGAGCGCCTGTCTATATGCACTACACTTATAAGGCTCGCTTGCACTTGTGAGATAAAATAACTGTACTATTGTATATTCTGTGCGTCATAATAATATAACTGATAGTATCAAACTCCCACTCAGAGTTACTTCCAACCTCAAGCATGTCAATGCATGACAAATTTAGACAGTAGTTTGATATTGAACATCTCTAACGCTGTATCTAATGGGAAAACTTAGCTCTCTAAACTTTGACTTGAACTTACACATTATGAAGCTTTGATCGCGTATTTAAATGTATGTTTCACTTTGAGAGCCTTGTACGTACAGATAGATGGATAAAGAATAATGTATTACCTTTTCTAATTTCAAATCTAAGCTAAAAAGGTATTTCTTTAAAAAGAGAGGACTTGCTATATTCATGCTTAGCAGGAATTTTGAAGGTTGCAGGTTGTTAATGTTGGTCATATGTGAATGCTACTGACTGGGTTCTAAATGTAACTCATACGCACCTTTATTCGACGCTATCATGGCGAAGAAAGACATCGTGAAGAAACCTGCACACACCTGCGAAGAAATTTAAAATGCGTGTGAAGTCGACCAACCCAAACTAGGCCAGTATGGTTCACTAAGGCCTGTTCACCCTCATTCAAGGTAGGCTACGATGAAAAAAATGATAAAATATTTTTCATCAATTTTTTTGTGAAAATCTTATTGCGGTTCACAGAATACATCTACTTACCAAGTTCTAGCAGTATATTCTTATACTTTCGGAAAAAAGTGGCTGTGACATACGGACGGACAGACATAACGAATCCATATGGGTTTCGTTTTTTGCCATTTGGCTACGTTACCCTAAAAACGGTTGTATAGGTACTAGTAGCTTTTTTTTCCCAGGCAATCCACGTTCCCTCGATTTCAGCGTCTGAAACTGAAGTTCAGATTTTAGCACTTATCTAACAAGTTTTCCTGTCTGATGCACAAGTTTGTCACAAAACTTAGTCGGTGGATGTATGAGTGAGTAACTTACAAGAGCACATTATATACAGGTTTAGATGTGTATTTCAGTTTTAGACTGCGCTTTAATGGATAAGATAGAAGTTGTAATGGATAAGCTGAAAGTCAAGAGTAAGTAGCATTCGTAATTTTGTATTTTGATATAGGTAAGGTAGGTAAACCTTAAAGACAAAGTAATTGAGCAGTCGAAGGCACATAATATCTTCTTCTCGTCCTGTTATCCCTCAGCAGGGACATAGGGCTCTTAGTATATTCTTCCAAAGATCTCTATCTTGCGCTGCACCTTCTAGATCTTTCCAGCAGTAACCGATGGATGCAGCTTCTTTTTCCACCGAGCGGCGCCAAGTAGTTCTGGGACGACCCTGTTTCCGTCTTCCTGCGGCTTTCCAAGTAAACGCTTGTTTGGAAGGATGACTGTCCGGCCTTCTAAGAATATGCCCAATCCAACGCCACTTTCGTTGTAGGATTTCCTCACCGATTTGTTTTTGACTCGTTTTTCTCCATAGTTCTGTGTTAGAAATGGTTCTTGGCCAAAAGACGCCTAATATATGTCGCAGGCATTTATTAATAAATACCTGGAGTTTGTGCGTGAGGTCTTTCTTAACACACCATGTTTCACAGCCATAAAGAAGAACGGATTTAACATTAGATTCAAAAATCCTCAACTTTGTGCGTCGCGTAATGACCGGTGAACTCCACACTGGCTTTAGTTGTGCAAAGGCACCGCGGGCTTTGTTGATCCTCGCATCGACGTCAGCATCTGCACCTCCCAGTGGGTCAACTACACTACCCAAGTAGGTGAAGTGAGCAACTTGTTCTACCGCCTGGCCGCTGAGAACAATCGGTGCCAGATCTCTGCAATTTATACGCATATCTTTAGTCTTTGCACAATTAATGCGTAGTCCTTCTTTTGCAGCCTCCACTGCCAGTTTATCTGCTTTGGCCTGTAGGTCTTCCACTTTTGCAGATAATAAGCACAAGTCATCAGCGAAGTCTATGTCCTCCAATGACTTGCCTTGAACCCACGGTATCCCACGTTCGGAGTTAGCAGTTACCCTTCGCATGACATCATCCAGTAACAGCACAAATAGCAGAGGAGAGAGCAGGCAACCCTGCTTGACACCAGCGGCCACCGGTATTGGATCGGTGAGCTGTCCACAATGCCTAACCCTACAGGAGGACCCCTCGTAAAGACCTCTTACGATTCGAATGATCTTGTCTGGTACTCCTCTAAGGGTCATTATGCGCCATAACCGGCACATAATATACTGATAATAATTAAAGTGAATACTATATTATTCTAAAATACTCTTTTACTTGGTTAATTTGATCATCGAGAAGAGAACTATTAATGTGAGCAAAGTTTAAATATCTTTATCTATAAAGTGTTAAAAAAGCATGATGAACAATATACATTTACTTCTTTTATTCATACTAGGAAGAATAAGGTACATAATAGTAATAATTGCAGTAGTTTTAGGACAATCAGTAATAATTCAAATAACATTATTTTTACTTACATAACCATAAACCACACCGAATTCGTAAGAAGCAATCCGAATCGCTAAATCAAGTTTGCTTTGCATTTATTTGTTGAGCGTTACCTCAGACAATGGGCGGTCAAGCTCCCGGTTGTCGTCAGATATGTAGAGAATAACTTAAAGGGAAAAATACATATTTCACAGCTCCCTCCTGCACCCTTGCTGGTGGAATCACGCGTCGCTTGCGCGTTTCCAACAAGATGGATCATCGGTACGCGCGAAAAGGCCCTGAGCAGACGAGCAGTTCAAACGCCTTTGCTAGCAAACCCATTTTTATTCTTCTATAAAAAGATTATAACGTTATAATCTTATTTTGGAGCATTAAACTACAAAGTGGCCAGTAATATCTTGGTTTACACTAGGTACGTTCAATTAATTTTAAAAGGTTACCAACTGGAAGATTTCCTCAACAATAAAAAGGGTAGAATCTTCTATAGTATCAATTTATTACTTCTTCCAATCAAGTTCAGGTCTATCCACGACCTTTCCTATAATTGTTATGACAAATTATCTTTTTTTAAAATGCGAGACAATTCCTAAATCAAAATAATATCATTCTTCTAGAATAGCGACATAAGCGCCAGTTACATTCGAAAAGAGTTCGCAAACGCATTAATGCAAACTCCACACCTATCTATACCCTTTTAGACGTCATCTTTACGTGCTGCTTATTTAGATTTTTTTAAATTCGCCTTATCGTTTATCATCTTTTATGCACCCTGGTAACACTGGGACCGCTTAAGAAAGTGTGGCGAAACATTAATTGTTTCAAAAATCAAATTCGAGGCAAGGCAATCATCTCTCCAATTTTCTTGTGAAAATTGAAATACATTTTTCAAATACAAAATTCTACTATCCCTATGTTTATATCCCTATCACAATATTTTACAAAATAAAATGCCGTTGCATAATTAGTCAATTCTACAAAAAATATATTATCTAAATTGATACTACTCGAATTTAAAACTAGAATAAAGCTGATTACTCCTAAACTTACTTATGACTATGTTATTATACAAAGTAATTAACTACCCTCGGTTTTTTTTTGTCTAAACGGTGCAGCGGTGGTAGTTCGCCAGCCCGTCTGTATGCCCCGGGGCCCCTCGAAGATGGATCATCGAAGCGACGGGGGGTGCCGATCGCGCGATAAACCGACGCGATATGGAAACGCGGAATGTGAGCAAGCGACATAACACTACTACGTAAACAGGTGCCTATTCGTTTTAGACGGTTAACTATGTTGTCGGGAAAAGCATTGTGCTGTAGTGTAGTGTAGATGTGCGGAGATATGATCGAGAGGTTCTACCGAGGCACCTTCTGTGTTATAAATAGTGACGCCATTGTTCTTACGTGGCTATGTGTCTTGATTCAGTTTTCCATTGATCATCTTTTTTCTAGTTAATAACTAAAAAGATTTTGAAGAAATAGTCTTAAGACATTTCCCGAGACTTATCGATAGGATACATACAAGTCCCCGCAACTTTTTAGAGGCCTATCTCAACTCCTATTTCCCTTCAAGTGTCGAACTCATTGAAATAAAATATCTTTTGAAAATGCAACGTAAATACTTAACTGCACTTTCGTTTCGCTGAAACCCATGTCATAAACACTCCCAACATTCATATTAAACATAAAATTCTACACAAATATTAACATTTACTTAGACTTGCGCCCTTCGTACAAACAGACTTGGAATAACAAAGTTTTCAAAATGGCGACTCTACAAAAGGAACACACACTTAAAAGGGCATTATCTTCTTATTTTTATATTAAAGTTGAACTGGGAGGAAGTCTTGTAATCGCCTTAAGCTCTTCATCTCTCTGAGACAGCTGTTGGACTCCCCTTTGGATAACTTGCAAAGTTTTTCTTATTAAAGAAGTAATATTGTTGTGTTATTTACTGTAGGCTGTTTTGTATTTGTTTGAAGAGTTATTGCTCAAACTAATAACATTTTATTGCGTTACTGTTATATAAATAACAAGAAATGGCGTCGTAAGTCTGTAAAAGCTGAGACGATAAATAAAAACCATATTCTAGGTTTTTTGGAAGGGAAAATGAAATTTTCTGTTAAGGGCCTTATAATATAATGTAAGTTTGTTTATTGTGTGTACTTACTAGGTCCTTTCTTCAATTATATAAATGATAGTTATAATAAGTTATAATAATATAGTTTATTAGTTTTAAGAGAGTTGTACCAGTAGACTGCTTAGGTTAATAACGTTTCATAGTTTTGTAATTAATTAGATAAGAACTTCTAAATCTTACTCAATCCAGCATACTATAGTTTAATACAAAATATTTCTTGCTTAAAAACTTGTATAATATGTATTATACCGAAATTGTTTACAGAGCTATAATTAAATTGCTGATGGTACAATTTTTTTATTCATAGGTATAACAGCACTGGGTTATTCAAATAATTTGAGATTTTCACGTTTATTTACTGAAAATCGTGAACTGTTCAAGATTAAGTTCAGGTGATTATTGGATGAGTTATCTACATAATAAAACTGTAGAGGTCGAAAATCTGTACATAGTTCATAGAAAAAATTTTTAAAAAGGATGTAAGAAATGATATAGAACATATTATTATCCAGATTTTTTTCAAATATTTTGTTTTTCTGTTTATCTGTTTGTCTCTTTGTACGGTCTAATCTCCGACACTGTTGGACCGATTTGAATGAAATTTTGCATGGTGGTAACATCATGGTTCCGATCAACATCTTATATAGTTTTGCCGCGGGAAAATATCTAATTCCAACGGAAAACTGCACGGAAAAGTAAAAAAATAACGCGGGCGGACAGCTAGTAACGTTATAAAATTAAAACAAATAAAAGAACATCTTTCAAAAATTGTTTCAAAATTCAGAAAGTTTTTATTCCGAAATAAGATTTTACAAATCACTTTTCGACGTCGAGGCGAGTCCAGGATCTGTGGAGAAGAACTCGCCGGAAGAAACTCCACAGGCGTTGCATCCTTTCAAAATATTTTACAAAATTATAACTTATTATTTTATACAATTTTATTATTATAACTAGCTTCCCGCCGCGGCTCCGCACGCGTTAATAGTTTTTCCCGTGGGAATGAGGAATTTTCCCGCGGTAAAAGTTAGCCTATGTTCTTCCGCAAGGTCTATTCTATCTTTGTGCCAACTCCACCCGCTTTAACCATTTTTCCCGTGGGAATGAGAAAATTTCCCGCGGTAAATTGTAGCCTATGTTCTTTCCTAAGGTCTATTCAAACTTTGTGCCAAGTTTCACTAAAATCGGTTCAGTACTTTCGGAGTATTTTCAATTATTAGGAATATTTTACGTATTTTTTTCACACCTTGGGTTACATTATTGAAGTTTTAGTAAAGATCCCTAATTTTTTTTTTTAATAAAATATAGCCTATGTTACTCAGGGTGAATGTAGCTTCCCAACAGTGAAAGAATTTTTGAAATCGGTTCAGTAGTTTCGGAGCCTATTCGATGCAAACAAACAAACAAACAAACAAAAAAACAAACAAACAATCAAACCTTTCCTCTTTATAATATTACTATAGATAACAAAGAGTGCAAACGAAATATACAATTAGAGGAAGGCAACCAGTCAAAGTAGAAAAACTAAACTATATAATATAACCAATCAATCTATCACAATCACAACCGGCAATCGACTAGAGTAGTCCAATCTCCCCAAGCAGCACCAAGTTCACGGGTTTGACGTATGGATCAGCCATCGCCGGGCTCAACCATATTAGAGGGAACCCAACGACCCGGCCCAATCTTGTGTACAACAATCGTAATAATGCACAGAACATCTTCACAGCCTTTGAGTTTCACAGCCTTTCAGTTTATTTTGTGGTGTTCAATGAAAAGCTGCTAAATTCTTTTTTATTTTAAAGTTGTCAATCAAGAAAAAGCATAGTTAAAGTTAGCTGTTTTTGATAGAAATAAATAACCAAATGAAATCAAAACAAAATATACTTTATTGCACAAAATAAAAAGACCATGTACAGTACAAATAAAACATAAAGAGAGAAGGCAAATGGCGGTAAATAACTATACTTAAAAATCCGTTTCTATAGATCATACTACTCAAACTTGAATATGTATTAAAATAATCGAATATACGTAATAATACTTTCAACTTCCAATATTCGCAAATGGACGTTTTGTATAATGGTATTGCCCCGTTCTCCTTGCGGAAGTCCGGTGTAGCTTTTTTATGTGTCGATAGTGGGACCCTCTGTCGAAATAGTCTTTATTTTATTATTTGGGAACCACGGAACTACCTTTCACATATCACGCTTAGCTTGAAAATAAAATAGAATTGGACTGTAGGCAAAAAAAAATCTATTTTTTTTTCTCTACCTTTCAGCGTAGCTGTACGTACACCTAGCGTGAAGCACTGTGACATGCGATTATCTCACATTTAACTTTCAAAAAGCTGCGAGAAACCCGCCATATTGAAATATTCTCCAATAGGATAATGGTGTACGCACGATAAAACTATGTCACGTGTGAAACCTCATGCTAACCCTCCCTACGTAGGAACTTAATGATTCGTCAATTAATTTTAGTTTAAAGCGTATTGTAATCAATCATGTCACATCTCTTAACACTCATATAAAAAAACCTTCCGTAGCCTCAGGCTATACTCCTATCCTGGGTGGGTCACTAGTACCTACTAGTACCTTGAACACTGTAAGCTAAGTAACTGTGAAAATAAAACGGTAAATACGGTTCACTAGTATATTATTTCATAATTTAATGTTTTCATCGCGGATACAAAAGTAGAACTAAATAAATAAAAACATGATTGACAGATAGCACTTTTCGAAAATCCAAATTCCAAAACACGACTTAAAAAGTATGCGATATTAAGTATTTTTACAATTATATATTTTACACAAAACTATTTACATTACTATCTCCAACTCCGGAGCACTTCATCACACGCAATCTCGGAATCCGGACCCCATTTTTTGTCCAAGTCCATTTGCAGATTATTTGCTACCAGAATTGGACCATTCCGATGATAGCGTATCTTACGACAAATTGTCTTGTATAATTCATGGAGGTCACCAGGTGATACGGGCGAAGGCCTAATAGTTCCGCGAAATATGTACATATGAAATGCCACCGGACATTTTTCTGATAAAAATAATAAACTGTACAGGGTGGTTCTCATTACGGTGAAAGCTTTGTGCTGTTCCAAACCGACTATCTATGTTTATGACAGAGTATTATTTAAATTTTTATATGGCTCTTTCGTGGTCGCAATTCGCGTTCGAGTATTTACTCACCCTAAGTAGTAGTTTATGTTTATAAAAGTATGGTTTTATACTGTAATTCCGGTACAGTAAAACAAATTGGCGTAGACTCCACTTTGTGGACTGCACCGAAAAGATTACAAGTAGTAAGTAAGGTAGCGAAATAAACTATTAGAAGACCCGCGTTTTGATACAGGCTTAAGTATTTAATAAAACCTTACAACAACTGCAAAAACCTTTCAAACCAAAAAAATATAATTAATTTCCAATTAAAATTGAAAAAGAGAAGTTTGTCCCACGAAAAAATAAGTCTGTACAAAAGTCGCTTACCTACTTAATTACTGACATAGTCGTACCTTCCTACATTTAATGAATAGTTTGTAAGATTGATTTTATTATTCTTGTTATTACTAAAATCTGATTGTCGTAAGTAAAATTGTAGGTACGGTCAAGTTCATAACTGCAGTCATATCACGTGTTTTTGAACTTTAAAATATCTTTTTTCCTAAGGCTAGTTATTTTTATTTTTGTGTGTTACGTATACAGTGTAAGGGACTCAATATTTTACTACAAATGACATGTCCTGAATACTTTCGGAAAGAAAGTTAATTTAAAGTATAGATGCACGTGATATGATTGGACTTATGAACGCGACTGTACCTACCTTGTACATTTTAAGTATTGGTTTAAAAAACATGCTTCTAGCAAATTAAATGAAAAGGTACAAAAGAAATCACAAATCTACAAGTTCAGTACGTATCTATACCAGTTACATCGGCCGCAGAGGTAGGCTAGACAATTTACGAGGAGCAGTCGGGTCCTGAACTGATAACGGAAAAGGAACAACTTAATATCACCGAGATGGCGCATGGCGGCCGGTTACCTCAAAGTTATTGCTGGCGATGCGATATCGTGTAAAATTGCTTCGTCATCAGTTTCGACCACACTTTTTCGTGATAAAACTTTGTAATAAATTGGAAATTTATTTTCGCTGGAAAATTACAGTCTGATGTTGCGAAGTAAGATTGTAGGTACGATGTGCCCGAACGATATTGAACAGATTCAGCAGGATGTTTTTTTTTTGTTTACAAGAATACTTTTTTAACTTGTTTTTCTAAGGAACACCAAAAGATCTTACTAATATTTTACAAGAAACGCCTGCCGTTTGTTGTTATGTTTTAGAAATATTTGTCCGTTTTTACTCTATCTACTGTCCCAGGACCTATTTTTATATGAATCATGAGGACAGACATTAATTTAGGTACTCGATGCTGATTTTGATAAAATATGGAATTAATATTGTTTTTACTCAGAATTTACACAAAGGTTGATTTTACGTTGAAATAATCCAGGAAAATATATATAGGTACCTTAGAGAAAACAATACAGTAACAAAAAGTGACAGTTGTACGACGGCATTTTCAGAATAAACACCCGGAAAATACACTGAAATATTATAAAAGAAATGATCATAAAATTCAAAACACGAACTCTAAAACCCTACCCCAGTCGCATAAGGCGCAAATGCATCTTATTCACTTTGGGAAGAAAACGCGTCGGCCGACAAGAAATACATATTTTACACTTTTGACAGATGTGTCTCCCCCAAAGATTTATTATACGGGGAATATGAAGTAACGTCTTTTCGTGAGACGGGAGATTTTTCCTTGTTTTCCACTGTGAAAAGTGTTCCCGTGACAGCATGTGGGACCAAGTTTCTGAGACGCGTTTCAGAGCATTGGTTGGAAAATAATGGACTATTCTAGTATGTTTTCACCTAGAGATGACTTTGACTCCGTTCTTTAAAACTGGAACAAATTCTCCCATTTGTAAAAGATATGAATACCTAATGAGTGTAGTATGTAAAGTATTGTTGACGGTCAAGAGCAGGTCAAACCAATGAGGCCCCTCGTAATTCTTTCCCTTTATTCAATAAAAATGAAAATTTAAAATCCGAAGTTTTCAGCTCTATCTACCCTGCTTTGTACCAGAAATTTCAATATATAAATAAAAATATTAAAACTAAAGCAGATTATCACGAAAATCTGTCACCTCTAATCTTATATATAAAATTCTCGTGTCACAGTGTTCGATTCCATACTCCTCCGAAACGGCTAGACCGATTCTCATGAAATTTTGTGAGCGTATTCAGTAGGTCTGAGAATCGGCCAACATCTATTTTTCATCCCCAAAAAAAAAAAAAAAAAACAAATAAAAAAAAACAACGCGGGCGTAGTCGTGGGCGGACAGCTAGTAATTTATAATAATGTCATTTATCCGATTACTTACAATACAATAATCCGAATTGTTTATTTTTCTATGATATACTTACACAAAGAGAGACAAGAATATTTATCATTTCTAATACAACAAATTTTCCCGATCAGTAATAAACCGACTAACGATAAGGAAAATTTGCGGCCAAATTGATATTTCTGTATTAATCTCCAGTGATACACGGATAACTGACAATAACTGTTGCTTGTTTATTGCCTTGATTGCTTCGTACTCTGATAGTAGTGAAATATATGTAATAATACTGCTTATGTTCATATCACTTTATTGAGTAATAATATAATATATAATAATATGTGGGGACACCTCAAACACGGCCGTCTGACCCCAAACTAGGCAGAGCCTGTACTATGGGTGTCAGACAGCTGATATACATACATAATATATAAATATACAAAAACATCCAGACACAAGGCAAACACAAGTGCTCATCACACGAATATTTGCCCTGGGCGGGATTCAAACCCGTTACCCCGTGCTTTGTAGGCAGACATACTACCAACTAGGCTACAGGGCCGTCCAGATTTAGATTTCGCCTCAAAAGGCTCTGAGCAGGAAAGGCACTAGGCCAAAGAATAACAGAATAATGGTCTCCTGTAGAAAAAAGAAATTTTACGCAACACAAAGTAGACTGCATAAATTTAGGGTACACACTATCTCTGACCATGTTTTTTTTTATCTGTTCAGTAAATCAGGCGTTAAAAAAGAAGGGTTGGTAGGCGATTCGGTCACTGAGTTTGGGCCAATTCGACCGAAACAGGAATTTTATTATTTTTAATATTTTTGAGTAGGTGTTTCGGTCAGAAGGTGTTTTTAATGAAAAGTAACGTTAGCAACAAAATAATAAAACTTTTTTTTCTTTTTTTCTATATTTTTTCTTATAAACAAAAGTATATAAAAAAAATTAAAAAAAAATCTACCGTTAGTACTACTTATACCATCCTTGACATGATTTTTTTAATTGTTTTTTTTTTTCTTTTTTTTCATAAGGTACGATAATATGATTGTAAGAAAACATTTTTCTTTTTTGTAAAATTTTTTACATGGTTACTTCCAATACAATAAAAATAGTTTTTTTTTTCTTTTATATGTATATAATATCGCTATATACATAAAAAGAAAAAAAAAGTTAAAAAAAAGTTTTTTTTTTATTTTCTTCTTTCATGTAAATATGAAAAAAAATAAAAGCAAGTAATAGAAAGTATAAATACCTATACTTTTTTTTCTGGATACTTTAATTATGTTATGTCTTTATTAGTCATTTCAGTTAATTATATTTGCAAACAATTAGCGTTTTAGCCGCCAGATTTACTTTCAGTTGATTTTTGTCAATATTTATTAACCTCACCTAAGATTTCTGTTGCTGACTATACAAAATTTGCTAAAAAAAACCAACTGACCGAAACACCTACTCAAAAATATTAAAAATAATAAAATTCCTGTTTCGGTCGAAGCGGCCCAAACTCAGCGACCGAATCGCCTACCAACTCAAAAAGAAGAAACATTTCAGTGCTAACTAAAAAGCCACTCATGCGCGCAATCACAAAGCCACAATTATATAACGGCAAAAAAATGTTTTGTATTTTTAAAACTTATATTTTTCTATGTTAATATACATAACTACCTTTAAATATTCTTTATTATCGTGCCTAATGGCCTAAGATGCGTTAAAAATGTTGGCAAAACTTCAACTACTTTATAAACTGCATTCAAAACTGCAATCCTATTCTTGTTATTGTCAAAAATATCCTGTAAGGGCGGTGCAAGTTTCTCGATCCTTTACGGTGCATAGCTCCGGTACAACCCATGGGAGATAGAATTTATTATCCTGTGGCTATGATACAAAAAAAGATAGACCAGATGGAAAGTATCGGACAAAAATACACAAAATTATAAAATACTTACAAACATAAATTATTCTGCTATCGACATGTACAGTCTTTATAACAGGAATACAAAAAATGGGTCAAGTGCGAGTTGTATTCATGTGTTTAGTACATACGAAGTTCTTTATCATCAGCCAAAGAACTAGACAGATAGAAAAAATATTATTTAATGTTACACGTCCGTCTTTAGTTGACGGACTTACATACGTGTACCAATTTTCAACCCAATCGATCCAGTTCCTAGTTTCGGAGGAATTGGACGGACGGACGGAGTGACTGGGGTGATCCTTAAAGGGGTGCGTTTTTTTTGAGTGCGAGACTCATCATCTGTCTGTATGAATTCAATCCGATCTACATTTCTACCAAAAGTAAAGCATAAAAATGTTTTAATTTTTGGTAGAAATGTAGATCAGTATACATTATACAATTTATTAAAAAAACTCTACCGTTCCTAATAATCTATCTGGACTTTTCCTTCATCTTAGTCTTTAGGGAAGTTCTGCTATCTATCTGCTATCTTTCAAAACTCTATCGAGCGCTAACAATCTATTTTCAAAGTTGGAGTTCGGCGCTAGTGGAAAATTGTATTGAGATTTATCTTTGAGATCTTGGAAATCTGTGAGTAGAGATTGTAGTCTAGAGAGGAATTATTGTTCATATTTTCCTTCTTTATTTTTTCAAACTGGATCATGATACTAAGCTCTTTGCAGGTTGTATCGCGCTGTTTTTCTGTTGTTATTACAGCCTTATAATTGTTTTTGTAGTATATCTCAATCTTACCTATTAAAATATCTTAATTATGTCAGTACTTTCATCAATTTCTATATAATTATAAAAACCTTCAGTATATTTGGCCTGAAATCATACTTACCAACTGTGATAAAAAAAGGATACCTAAAATAAAAACAAAAAAACTTAGTTCAAATAACTATAGAACAAATAACATTTTAAGTAAGCAAAAAAACGAGAAGAGACTTTTTCATATTTCGTATTAAGGCTATAGTCGCCAAACTCGACTATACCTATGAAAAATCTTGGAAGGCACTGAGCTTATCTACCCTTTTCTCTGAAGCGACAGACATACTGTACCAAAATAGTTTCCGTCACACCGCAGCCTTCCAAAGAATTTTGCGTACAAAAATGCAAGTTAACAGGAAATTAAAAACTCAGGTAGTTTGTGCGGTGAGGTGGAAGATACGGCACAGTTGGGGTCGCGGGGTCGATTCCAATAAGCGATAACTTCTGCCTGAGCGCACGTTTCACTTTGCTACAGATTACAACTCTACCTTATCTTCCACTACTAACTACAGATTTCATTCTAGTTTTTGTGAATGCGAATGTTTTAAGCTTTTCATTATAAAGTTGTTTTATTTAATTTTAACGCTAAAACTTTTGGTGAAAAATAGAGTAGGGCGCAGCACGTGATCTTTTTTCCTCGAAAATACTTAAATTTGTGACTTGTCACTTACGAAACCTTATTCGAATTTTTCACAAGTGCGATTGCGAGTCATCTGTGGAGTTTTAAAAGTTCATTCAACGCTAACTAGCTATTTGTACATTTTACTTAACTTTTTAACTTTCAACTATACAATCGCAATGTTTTCAAGTAAATCGGAACGCCATTACTATGCAGAATATGAAAATATTTTCCATAAAGAGCAAGCGGTGCGTCGTTATGTGAAAACTTCTGAACAAGTTATAGTCGGTTCGAGTCCCAGCTCCTTATGAATACTTAACTGAAACTTCTGCTCGGAAATGATACTAGAGGTTTATACTACGAACAATTTGTACAAGCAGCTATCTCTAGTTGCATTTCAAACTACTTCAAGTAAAACATTTAGGACTGCAGGACAGAATCTTCCATTTTGCCCTGAACCTATTTCAATGATGCCTTGGTGATGCTGCCAGTGTTTGTAATATAATGTTGTTTTGTTTACTGTAATACGTGCCTATTTATGAACGTAAATTTCTTTATGTCTGATACCCATTGTAGAATAAAGGCTATGTGGTTGATTGTTGTAGTCTGTGTGTGTTTTTTATTAGCTTTAAACTATCTTTCCTAGCTTTACATTTAAAATTTATTTATTATGATTGCAGTTATCTTTTTCACAACCATTCAATCAATCTTGCGATAACACTGTATTGCAATTATTCAAAATGGCACGGATATTGAAAACGCGTGAATTTTTCGGCGTGTCCGGGGTATAGTACAGTTGGTACATCGTTAGATAGGATGCGTATTTTATACTGCGATTAAAGTATGGAAAAACTGAATAAAACCCGCGTCGCAGGTGTGCAAACAGTTTATGAAATAACTTTTGTTTGTGTTAACTTAGTGGCTTTTATACTCAAGTTTTTAAGTGCAGTTTTTGTTCACTTGCATTAAAACTGTAATTGCTTAGGATTTAGTTGATAAACGTTTAGATAAAATAACAAACAATTTAAGCTTAAGCTGTACTGTAAAATATTGAAACTACAGAAACGAAATTTTATTTAATACTCGTATAAAAAAAGGATTTTTCTATTAGATATAAGACCGGCAAAGATTTACTTATATAAAAACAACAAAGTAAAACGATCTTCAAAGTTACGAATGCTTATAAGTTCAAATTGAGCGAAGTATTATGCTACACTTTATCAAAACCTACTAAAGTTTCCGACTAAAATGATCTACATATTTTCATACATCACCGCGGCTCCGCCAGCGCTAGCATTCATTCCCATGAGAACAATACAAGTTTCCCTCGGTAAAAAGTAGCTTATGTCCTTTCCCAAGGTCTATTCTATTCTGTACTGTACGAAGTTTAATCAAAATCTGTTCAGTGGTTTTGGCGTAAAAGAGTACCTAACAAAAAGACACATAGACAGAATAACTTTCGCATTAAAATTTATAATATTAGGGTAGGGATTAGAGAAATGTTTTATGTGGATTTTTTCCAAAATAGAGAGTCTGAGCTATTGAACCATGCTCGTGCGCCACTATTAAGAGGATATGTACCGTAAGTCCCGCTATATTTTCATAAGCATCATTTGCTCGGATTATTTTGCAGGTATAAATAACCAGCGTGGTTCACCTTACCGCGCCGCGATCAAAATAATTCAACACTCACACGAAACCAGGGCAAAACAAGCCTTCAGTAGTGTTGGGGTAAGTGAGTTTGTTATTTTCGTTCATCGAAAAAGTAATTTTATTGAAAATATACCTTAAACTGACATAAAAATAAACGTGAATACATAAAATCATCGACAGTCTTCGTATATTTTATTATTGCAGGCTCTACTCGCTATTGATCTTAATTTAATGAAATTATATTTAATTAATTAAATTAACATTTTGATCGTGTTTTACGATTATCATTCTTTACAAAGCCTACGTTAAGAATACGCTTTTATCTGCGAGGGTGTGTTTCCGAAATAACCAAATTAAAAGCAATATTTTGGTATATCACAATGTAGTTTTTAAAGCCGGCTTCTCAAACTCAAGTAATAAATACAATGAAAATACTTTTTGAATGCTTTGAACAGACGAAGTAACAAAAAATGTAAATCCAAATAAAAAAACCATTGTAGACTAGACACGCTCGTTACAGGGTGGTATCTGGTATACTGGGTACTATCTAATATCATCGATAAAGTCCAATTTGGTTTGAGGCAACACTATCGCGAGTTTTCCTCAATTTTCCGTACCAGCGGCTCCGCTTGCCAATAAACAATATCTTCCGGTGGATGGGTTCCGTAGGACCTGCTAATTAGGGCTCAAAGAACCTTTGATGCGAGCAAGTGACGATGGGGTTACTGGGGCGTGACGATTCGATGGTTTGCGGAGTCGTTTTGCCTTGATATCAATCGACGAGCGTGTAGTCTTCTTTTTTATAGAAATTCTGTTTATTTTATTTAGTTACAATGAAGGAGGATTATTTTATTTATTACTTTATTCAATCATTGCATTCTTATTTTACTTCTCAGGAAAACTTATTTTGGAAAACATTTATAAACCCGCATTGAAATCTATATAGCGAACCGAAATAGGTGTTTAAGCTAAAGGAATTTGAGAAGACATCGTATGTCGTTTCGCCGTATTATTATGTAAATTATGTAATGAAATGACTAGATAATTTACATATTATTTTGATAGTAACATGATATTATTGCTAAACGCTTTTAACTTAGCTAGCAGCTTCCAACTCTCTCTGACCTATAACACAAGTTCATAATAACAAAAACAGTTTTTGTTTATCCGAGCTTACAACTGAACGGCTTTGAAACTTGTTAATAAATTTCTCAGCAAGCTTAACTACTCGGAAGATCATTGTTTATCGAAAACAAAGCAAATGGCGCGGCAGATAGCCATTCAACTATACAACTAGTGATTTTAAAGTATAAGCGATGCAGAGAGAAACAAAAATGTATAATTTAAAGTAAAAAAACAACTGAAGTCGTGGAAAATAAAGCGTGCAGCATGTTCTAAGTTCTGCAGATAGGGATCTTAGCAGGCGAGTAAATTACTTTACGAGGAAAGTCAATATCGATATCAAATCTACGAACAACTGTGACTTCTATAATGAAAAAGGTTTGTACCCAACATAAGAAAATAGGCATAATTTTCCTCAGTATCAATTATTATATACAAATTGTTAACGTATAATGAGAAAATACAAACCTTTTTACCTAGAATTCAAACCTAGATTATCAAACCTAGATTATCAATTATATTCATATACCTACTTATTCGTGTGCATTAAATATAGCCAGAATAATCAGATAAATAATAAATTAGCAACGGAAATAAGAATAAACGCTTTGACTAGAAAATAACCGGTCTATCTGGATGCTTGATGAAATTCACAACATCTATTTAGCTGAAAAAAAATATACTATTAGCTAAATGACTCGTTCGACCCCTCGGAAATCTCTCTAAAACAGCGAAGTAATTTTTAAATAAAGAATACACCCCCCACCAAGTCGGCGGGTCCCATAAATTCCTTTAGAGATATAAAACACGGTGATAAAGTTGCACGTGGTACATTTTACTGCAATAAACGAAAGCCTAATTGAACAATTTGTGTGCTTGGGGCGAAGTGTATTTGAAAATAAAGTTTGAATCTTAGAAGGGAGTGTTCAAATTTCAATATACAACAATAACGCTCACAGAACAATGTTTTGGGACTCTGGCATTAAACAGGTTTTCTTAATTACTTATTAATGCTTTTAGCATTATTAGACAAGCTTTACTTCGAAAGAGACATCTTTATCTATCTATAAAATAAAACTGTAGAGGTTGAAAATGCTAAAAATCGAGTCAGGGGGATTTAAGAAGTAATATACTTAGAACACAGAACATCAGATTTTTTCTATTTTTTTGTTTCTCTGTTTTGTTTATACGGGCTAATCTCCGAAACTGTTGGATGGATTTTAATAAAATTTTGTATAGTGGTACCTTATATCCCCGGTCAACATCTTAGATAGTTTTCACCGCGGGAAAATATCTCATTCCTACGGGAAACGGCACGAATGAGTAAAAATACAACGCGGGCGTAGCCGCGGGCGGACAGTTAGTTAGTAATAAATGAAAATAGTGCAGATCTAGTTCAGTTTTCCACAAGAATCTTTTTGCGTAAAGAAGAGGTCTCAGTCCAGCAGTGGACTGAGTGGGTTGCATTCTACTAAGTAATCTATCAATCGTACTCAGAATAAAAACAGCCACAATATGTTTATAGGTTTATTTGAATAAAGCTGAGCTATTTTCTTTGTCTAACCAATATAGCATATAAAATCGGTGGTGACGTTTACCATATATCTAGGGATGTAGACTTTACACAGACCAAATAAACCTTTGCGGCGGTTCACCACACCGGGGTTAATGAAGTCGGTCGATGACCTAAACGAAAAGAAGCAAATTATACTTAGGTTAGGTAGAAATAGTCGTACAGTGGCATTGGTATTGGTAGTGTACCCTTTTGTCCCTAGTTGAACTAAAAACTTAAAGGCGCGTTCCAAATTTAAAATTCGACAAAAACTTTTTTTGCTATTTTTTTCTTTTTTGTTATGTATTTTTAGGCACCAGGGTCTAGGCCTTAAATATTTATTTCCCTTAGCGAGGAACTCTCTCATAAGTAAAAGTTTATATTATGTTTTAAAAAATATGTCTGAAAAATTTTAAGAAACGTTGCGGTTCGCTGCTTTTGTGACATTAAATACTTTTTTTTTTCGTATAAGTGCATTCCTGCGGTATGATATCGATCTGTCGTCGTCGGCCAGACAATTCGCACGGGACGCGCGATCTATTATTCAGCCTCGCTTCCGCCGTGAGTGTTCTAGCAAACATCTCCTCCTCGATTATGGTAGGCCACTTCTGTTTCTCTATTTTTTTCTTAGAATTTATTCTTTATTGCACACCAGAAATAACAAGAAATACGGTCTACAACGGTAAAGGGGTATGGATGGGCTGCCTTACATTTCAGACTCAAATTGGAAATAAGACGACTGCTTTGATTTCTATATGCACGAGTTATTTTACGATGGAAATCTATAAAACGTACTTATAAAAATACCTAATATAACCTAAACCTAATATACAAAACTACATTGACCTGTCTCAAGCTACCTGCATCCTGCGTGTCTGCGTAAGTCTAACCAGTTAAAAAAAAATTGCAGCTGGCTTTTTCCGACCCGTGTGATTTCCGGCTTATAGTCGGTAGGTGTCGTACCAGGCAACTGAAGGAACGTACCTAAGGAATGGACAGAACCTGCCTTATCACCATCTACTGCGGTCCTCAACCCGCATGCTGTGGCGATTACGGCATTGACCTCCCTTCAAGGGAGACCCTTAATCAAGAATATAGTATACGTAGTCAGACTTTTTTTGTTAATAAAAAGACTTTAGTACAATCGTGTGATCAAGTCGTGAACGTTGAACAATATTTGACCATTGCTTCGTAAATAAAACGACAAGCAATTTCTTACTGCGCACGCGATCCAAATTGACAAACCGTCCGATTGACAGACAAACAAACTAAAACTGCTCAACATCACTCAACATTCCCATCCATGCCTGCGCGCAACAGTGTTATGTCACTAAACAATCGATAGTATTATGATGATTCGCGGCTTTGAAAAATTGTCGATAGGTCGATAGCGCTATCGAGGGTCATCGAAACTATTGATGGTTAAAATTGTACGATACTATTGAAAAGTGTCGATAATATCGAAAGATTTAGCCCAATAGAGACAGTCTTCTTGGTTGAGTTGTAAAACGCTCACACCACATTACGGAGGTTCTGAGTTCGAATCCCAGTGGGACAGTTGTCAATCAAATATTACTTTGAACTAAAATAAATATGATTCTATGCTTCGGAAGCCACGTAAATAATTTGGTCTCAGCTACTATTTTCGGATTTAGTCGTTACACGAGTCACCTCAGAAACCCTAGGTGACTCAATAATTCTAAAACCAGGATTTGTGAGGTAACAAGCAATCTATAGTATCGACCAATTTTAATTATCGGTACTATCGCGGGTCACGATATTTTCGATGAACTATCGACTCGTTTTTGTAGTAAATTTCGATAGCAATACTATCGCCACGTTACACCACTGGCGTGCAAGCAAAGGGCTAACGCAACTAAGTTAAATTAGCAGAAAATTGTATTTGACCATGGGAAGCACAATTTTCACAGTAAACAGCCAATTTGTTGGGACTACCGTCGCATTTCAATAGGCACACTATACCATAAGCTGTTACTAGCTATTACTAAACCAATATCGCGTATGAAACTGCACATGCCCGTATCATGCTATAACGGGTATTGCTTCGGTGATCTGCATAATTCTGTGGTAATACTCTAATACTAGGCTCCCGGCCTCTACACGGTATTTACTTGTTATTAGGTACTACCTGTTACAGCACTCGGATGCAGTAACTAAAATTGCACAGTGTAATGGGTTGGTATAATAACTTTATTTGCGGAAGCCTATTTTGGATCGTAACGACAATGTATGGCGGTTATATAAAAGTCTGGATTTTAAAACTCAGAGTTCATGAAATTTTATTATTATAATCATGAGGTATAATATACACCTGTGAGTACGTACTTAGGATGTACATTTGCAGTATTTCGTAATTTAACAGATCGTGTCAGGAATTGTACAGATTACCTAGTTAATGTGCACATTAACGTATTCCGCACTCTAACGGTAACAATCTACATCTATAACAAGATTGGAAAATAATGAAATACTACATTCTGAGGTATCAATCCCTTTTTATAAAAATCTGTCTAGACATGTTTTTTTTTTCAAGTACCCTTCACTTTGTAATGTTTTTTTTTATTATATTGCCTATTTGTAAAACATAATATGTCATCCGGCCCCCTTGGACTTTTTCAAGAAAAATACCATGACGAACATTTAAAAGGCCCCGAGCCGGGCGTCCTATCGCGACTAAACTTAAAAACCCAAACTGAGTTGCCATCGCAATACCGATTCAACAGAGAATCAGTGACAAAGAGGCTTATTATGCTATGCAGTTGACAGTTTAGTTTATCGTCTAAGTGGCGAGTTTATTTCTAGATGAAAACGCTTGAAAATTAGATAAGAATGAAAAATAAGGTAAGAATTTTTAAAACAAACCGTGGAACTTTACAGAAACTTCTAGTTCATTTTCCTTCATATTCTTGACAATTCCACAAATAGCCTTCTTATCTCACCGCCCTCAAAGTCGTATGATTTCCCACCACCCCTCGGCTTCTGCTGTGGTAATTCCGAACAATTTTCATACAACCCGCCCTTGGCGCAGGGTTAATGTAGCGCATCGGCGTCGCAAAGTGGCCTGTGACATTTTTCAATCGTTTAATGGCGTATATTCGCTGGTGAGGCCGTCCGTAACGGAATAATGACTTCGGGTATCCATGAGTCACCTTTTTTTCAGGACAATGCGATTTTTGTGATTTTTTCGCACAAAATCTGAGATACCGAATCTTGTCCAATTTTATAACTCTGTCGATTTGTCGTTTGCTACCTCTCTCAATATAAGCCTGTTCTTTGAAATTTTATAGAGAAATTATTTAAGCGTTCAACATCACACAGTCTTATAATATTAAAAAACAAATAAATCCAATTTCAAATTAAAATAAAATTTGCAGTTTTTTTTGAGTTTAGTGTTTATGTTTGTTTGTTTTATTAAAGTTACTAATTTTAATGTGTTTCAGTTCTGATAAAATTGACTTACGTTCAATGGAACGTAACGTAACGTTGTAACGTTACGGAACGTTAAGAAACGTATTCCTTTTTTGTCCTGTAAACACAAGAATGTATAGTGTTACGAGCGCATGAGTTTGTCTGCAGTACACAATGCAGGAGCGATCATTTGCGCCCATTTATGGGGAGCACAACAAGCCAAATTATTATAATATATGCGTTCAGTATCTATTAACATAATTATTATTGTACACAGACGAATTCATATTAGTTTATTATGCATTAGTGCCTTTTTTTACCTACACAACAAAATCGTTAGGTACGTTAAGTTCTTAAGAAAATTTGAATCAGTCGTGTTGTCATTATTGTGAGTGGTTTTGGTTGGTTAGGCAGAAAGGGACCTGAAGGGTTTGGAAACCATTTTTTTTATGAACTTTTGATTCTGAGTTCTTTCAGCTCTGTTTCGGTTAAATCAGAATATTTTTAGGTGCCATAGGTTTTTTTTGGTGAGGCGAGGCTGAAACGTGGGTTCGTTTTTCACGACTCAGCTTTCGTTATCAATATTTTTTCCTTGAGTTCCATTTTTGCCTTCCCTCACATTTTATTAAATCAATTAAAAAAAAAAATGTTCTTAGTTTTTTTTATGGAATTACTTTTGCTGATTTCAATCAGGCTCAATAGCGCGTGATATTATGAGGCCATGGGTAATCGCATCCTTAATTAACATGATAATAAGCCAACTACGAAACGTCGAACAAAAATATTTGTAATTGAAAATATAAGATCCGTTAAAATACGTTATATTGAAATGAAATTCAGTAGGTGTGATCCAGATACTAATAAATAACTTTTATTGACTAAGTAATACACACAAAGTATTTTAAATTATGTTTATTTAAGAAATATTGATAGAAATACAAAAGTGAAGGACACATCACAATATTTGCCGCTCATAATATTAAATAGAAGCACATTGAATGTTACGGTTCTTTTGTGTGATTACGAGTGTTATCAGGGAAAATGGAGGCTATTAGCCGTATCTCCGACAGCGATTGTCCAATTGCACAAGTTCGACGATTAAAAGGCGGCAAAAGTTGGACATTTAGCGCGAAAATCCCTAAAACATCGGGGCCAACTAAGATAAAAGTTCCTCCGTCCGCGATCGAGGTTTCTTGATGAGTACTATAATATTCTCGATTTAAATCTCGCAGCCAGTGACTCCGGTGCTGGGGTCGTCGGCGAGAGCGAAGCAGATCATGCTCCTAAGCCTCGTTCTGGCCATATTGTGAGCTTCCAAATCGTCTACAACGTCATTGAAGTAAATTGCGGGAACGAAGTCAATGTACTGCATAGGAAGCCTTGCCTTTTCTTCAGCTGCGTCGTCCAACGCCCTTCCACCGGTATTGACGCAGTAGTCCAAATCGACTAAGTTGATGCCCATAGCGTTTGCGCAGGAATAGCTCCCTTGTAAGAAGGATGGGAACGGACTGGAGAATTCGCAAGTCATGTAATGGATTTGAGCATCTTGATTCGGCAGCATCGACAAAGCGCATCTATGAAGGCGATTCGCCCAGCAGTCGTTAGTCCCGAATTGGCACCACATCGAGCCATCTTCTTCGTATCTGGTTCTGCCCCATGGTATGAACTCTACCTCCAGAAAGTCTCTGTATTCCCAGTAGGCATCTCCAAGTTGCTGAGTAATGAAATTGACAGTGTCGCCGCAGCCGGATGTTGTTACAATGGACAATTTAATTTTGCCATCGATCACTTGTAATGTATTCACATTATTAAATGTTACGAACAATATAGCAAAACTGATATACAATAATGATGCCATGTTGCGCCCTTGTTCACCGAATGGAGGTTATGGACTACATATACTTGTAAAAAAAATATCATTTTTAACGTTACGTTCGTTATCGTTGTTGTTGTTATCTTTGTAAAATTGATTTGGGCATTACTGTCGGATTATTTTGATAAAGTCGAGTTGTGATTCGTTTGCGTCATATAACAAGATAAAATTTGGAACGCATACTAGGCAGCAACATTAGAATGTTGATGAATGTTGTTGTTGATGTTGTTGTTCATTGTTGTTGTAGACAAATTTTCTTTTTTTGGTAAATTTTATGTTTTTAAATTATGCTTATTTATCTTAAGTCCTGAAACTTTCTTACGCCTGGTTTTTTAAGGATAATAATGTAAATTTACTGCACAACACATCCCCTAAAAGATTCCACCCTCCTGAAAGTATTTCAAGGTAATCTCTTAAGATTGCACAACAAAAAACTCTCAAAACTCTTTAAACCCTTATATTTCCTTTATGAGAAAAATATGTTTTTGCGGCATTGCGCGTTCCCTTCTAGAATAATAATCAGATGGAGATATTACCTCCCCAGAGGAAAATGAAATATATACCTAGCAAGCTTATTAAGGTAAGTAAATGTAATAACCCCACTTTAATTTATAGTCCGACTTCATTTAGCTCTATTTAATTTTAAAGACAAAGTCTAGACAAGTTTTTAACAAGAGTATAAGACTAAAGTTAAGCACTGCAGGTGCTAGGTAAATGCTCATTAAAGAACAAATTTCGTTGTAAAATAAATTTTTTCTAATGTAATCTTCGTAGTAAGAGAATTTGCTTTTATTTTTTAATTTTATAGGCACTTAAGTCTAATTTATGTAAACCGAGGCAAACAAAACAGCTGAATTTTTAGTTGACTCAAAAATACAAATAACAAATAAAATAATCCTCGGGGACAATATTCCCCAAAATTTACACGGGACAATTTTAATCCCAATTTATGGCACCAGCGGCAGCAGGTATTCAATTACGGTTAGTACATTTAAAAAATGTAAGGGCAAGCATCCCCTTGTCTCGGTATACAACCGCAGTATTAATGAAATAGACTTCCCGGGGGAGCGAACCGGCGCCCCTCTTACGTGACACCCCGACTCGGCCCGCCAGAACAAAGGTATCAATGGCTTAACAAATTAACGAGTTTTGCTCACAAATTGGAAAGTTGACGCGAATCTCAATTTTCCAAGATGAAAACTTGAGAACTTTATGCTCTTAGCGTCGAATGCCCTCAGCAGATCAAAATGACAAAAGTATCTGTTTACTTTACGGCCAAATATGACGAAAGTTTTGCAATCCCGTTTTACACTCTTGGATCCAAAAGTTTTTACGAGTGGAAACACGATCTCATCAGGAGAGATACACGATGCCACAGTGGCGCCCTCACAGCACTCCTAATTTTAATTAATTCAAACTGCAGCCGAGAGTCAACTCGCATAACTCTAAACCAGCCATTCAGCCGACCCTTAAGCTAAATCCTGTCTACAAACGACTGCTAAAACTTAACGACTTCATACATCCACGTCTACTGTTACAATGGGGCTCGTAAAATTAATACCTTACCTCTGGTACTCCGGGTTGTCTCTCTAGATGGTAATTTCCCCTTAAATATTTAAGTTTTCTGTGCACCCTCCACCCGCAACAAGATTCAATTTCACGCCGCCGTAGAAGGGGTCCGTTTTGGACGATTTTCGGCTGCTCAAATGTCAGGAGACGACTACACCGACCATTTAGATTTGACCTTTCTAACTATCTGTCTCTGCAAGTCTTCAACTTGATCTGTTAAAAATAGGGAAGTTCAGTTGAGGCTGGTGACATGAACCACTTGAAGTATTATTCGGTTGCATACAGAATTGAAATGTTGGAGCTCAATTGAATCAATCTTGCGTCAAATTGTGAAAGGTGGGTGTTCGTTTTCAATCGGAACGATTCGAACTCATCACACGGCGCGCAGCCATTGTTGATTCCGAATCCTAAAGGAGCAATTTCTTTCGTTCTTAGGGGTTGCTCGCTTTATTACATTTCTAAGTTTATTTTTTATTCATTTATGCTACTGATAATTCAATTTCGTAGCATTTTGTCTAGATTTTGTTTACGGAGGGGAGAAATAAAATTGTAATCACATGCATTAATTTAGCCTAGATACATCGTAAGTAGTCTTTCATATTTTTTATATAAAAAACACAAATACGAGTATACATAAGCTTTATGAAAATATAACTAGAGCGTTTCCAGTTGAGTTAACCTATCAAAGTGAATTGATGTAACTACATGACCTAAATCCTAAGGGTCGAAATTTGCATAATTCGTGAATATTAATTCAAGCGTTATCTGTGAAGGCCTTTGAAGAAATGAACATCGCTAACAAACACGCCGCCGCGGCTTCGTTCATGTGGCAAAGTAGTTATACTTTTTTTGTAATTTACTTTAGTAAGAAATTGCTACTGCGGAAAGTGCATTTTTTTAAATAAAAGTGCTGTTTAACTTTTGAAATACAAAAAATAATACAGTTTACTGTAAGCTTTAGCTTAAGTAAGTATAATCCTAATCTAATATTCTCAAATTAATTACCTACCTACATTTTAATAAATACAGAATTAACATTTTAAAATATATAGATATTTCGGTATTAGAAAGTACCTATTTTGTAAATTATAGCATTTCAATTTTATACTGAATTATTCACTCACAAAATTCTTCGCATTTATAATATTAGTATAGAGACGTTTTGAGGTATTAATTGTAATCGGGAATCGAAGCACGTAAGCGATATGACCCTAAATCATACATACCACTATCAAACCTATGATTAATTTGATTACGTGCCCGGTTTCGGTAATAGGCAGATAATCGGACGATAATACATAATACCGCTCCGTGAAATTGAGACGCCCGTTGATCTGTGTTCACTCATTCCAATATCACATATCTAGTTATTTTTATATCTAAGCGAGTATTCGAATAAACTTATACTTACTTATGATTACAGTCAAATTATACACGTCCCCGCCGAGGGGTCAGTTTAAGCATTGTATATTATCCTAGCTTTTATTTTCATTTTTCCGCGGTAAAAGGTAGCCTATGTTACTCAGGGTGAATGTAGATTTCTAATGGTGAAAGAATTTTTTGAAACCGCCGCGGACGGTGTACTTCAGCGGGTGCCAATTCTAGTAATAATAGGAGAATAATTTCTATAGATCGCGATAGGATTATTCTCTTATTATTACTAGAATTGGCGCCACCGTCCGCGGCACCGTGGGTGACCGTGGCGCCGCGCCGCGCCGCGTCGTAGACATGGGGACGGGCTCTTACTTAAATATTAATATCAATTTTTAGATATGTAGTATAAAATAAAATTCCAAATAATCTCGCTGAATGAGCTTGTTCAGGGATCACCAACCTTGCGGCCGCAGCCAGACAATAAACATGTATTCATACGGCACTGCAGCCCATTCCGTATTGGGCCATACAAAATTCAGGGCCGACCCGCTACGGCTCGCATGAATAAAAACAATGAACGGGCTTGCGAGCGGAACGTGTCACTCGTTAGTAGGGTTGCACATTCAAGGTCCAGTGCAAACTCTTTGAACAAAGAACGAGGGTCAATTTTCGTACGTAAGTATGCAGCTAGAAAATACGACCTGTCATTCTGTTTATACCATTAGTGGGTTGTTTTGCGAGTCGGAGCGTTGTTTTTATTTTATTTTTTTCAGTATTTCATATCTTTTCTGGCAATTTTTTTAACTCATGTTTATTTAACTCATGCTTAACCAAAAATGAAAATGAGTACCATAATTTAAAATAATGCGCTGTAATGAGAAGGACCGAAATCGAACTTAGAATTGATCTTACATTCTTTAACTTACTACCAGTTTTTTTTCTTTACTGACTATATTTAGGTCTTATTTGACGCCAATACAACTCATAATGTCGGTTGTCAGACACAAGACTAGGTTTTACAAATTGGTAAAAGTTTTTTGCTGTTTCTTTTGATTCATCAGAATAAAGCTGATGCAAAATGTCCACTACTTTCTGAAATAGGCTCATTTACTAAATATATCGCAGCCCTAGTAGCCGCACGAAAACAAACGTTATTAACATACAAAGAGGGCAGTCTCGTGTGCAGTCCGCGGCCGCCCTGCAATGCACCACTGATTGTGTTTACAACCCTAATATAATTATTCAAATTTCACTCCATTTCTATGCAATTTGCATGTCGTTATCGGCGAACGCTGCTATTTGATTGGTTGACATGAGATGGACAAACAGCACATCTACATGATCGGCCGTGATATTGGTTGTGACAATATTTGTCGCCATTATGGAGTTTATCATCTTGATGAATTTCAGCTGATTTCAAACTGTACCAACCAATGCTAGTCATGAGACTAATTTCCAATGCCATTTTACTGCTTCCTAACTGAAAACAGACAATACAGACTATACAGGGTGTTACAATAATACCCTTTTATACTATTATCTGTGTATTTTATAATAACGTATATAAGCATGTGATTATTTGTTTGCGTAGGTTTTAATTGGTATTTTTTGGAATTTAATAGAATATAATGCACTGTTCCGCTGTTATCGTTGCGCCTCTCCTTTACCATGGGTTGCCTGGTATAAATTGCTACCTTAGCAATAAGGCCGCCCATTTGTACACGTGTATTGTGTGCAATAAAGTATAAATTCTATTCTATTCTAATACCCGTAAAGCATAAAAGAGGTAAAAAGGTTGCGTCTGGGCCACGGATTTGCAAACGTGCACCAAATTTGACAAAGAATTTGAGTTTGAAACTCTATCAGTCCAGTTGTTTCGGCTGATGAACTTTGTTGGTACGAAACCCTCTCCAGGCGAGTTTAACTCGCACTTGACCGGTTTTTTATCATATTTGTCTAGTTACATAACAGTTCCTACTGCAAGTAAATATTGATTTAATATTGTAAATACAAAGACATGTAGTTGGTTGCACGTACATTATTATCAGTTTGCAGTTGCATGGACTAGCTAGACAACGCAGTATAATTAGCGTCACCAACAATTTGCCTACCTCGTGCAAGGTATACATATGAGTGAATATAAATATTCACTCATTGTATTTCAATGCGTATTCTAGGTATGGATAAAAAACTAAATTTTCTATTCAAAACATGGCATTCTTTACAATACAATACAATACAATACAAATATTTATGTTTATTCGTTATTCGTTCGTTGTTTATTTGTTCGTTATTTATGTTTTTTATTACCTTTTTAACTTTAATAGAAATATTTTCAACAAAATTAACGATCTAATACACTTATAATATTACTAGTTGGTCAATCTTGCTGGTTGGTTCACACGACTGTCACCATAAAATAATAAAAGTAAATAAATAGTTTATTCAACACGAAAGAAAGCAAAAGACGTCAAAGGTAAGGTACTCGTAAAATAATCATACTAACATTGTAAAGAGGCAAGATGTATTTTCTGTGTGTATGTTTGTAATGAATAAACTCAAAAACTACTAAACCAATTTCAAAAATGCTTTTACCATTAGAAAGCTATATTCATCCTGAGTAACATAGGCTACATTTTACTGCGGGAAAATGTCTAAATCCCACGGGAAAAACTGTTAACGCGGGCGGAGCCGCGGCAGAAAGCTAGTAACTTATAAAGAAAGATTAGCATGTAAAGGAAAGTACTTTATTTACGAGTACAATTATCATCAATTATCAGCTTCAAACTTCCAAACAGTCCTCTGAAATTGTCCAACAAATCTTGAAGTTCCAGCTCAGCTTCTAGCCTAGATTAAGTCGGCTTAAGGCGGCTTCAGTAGGTCTAATCGTCGGCTCTTAACTAACGTTCATCTGTAGGTAGGATAATGCTTGAAGTTTCACATGTGCTCACAAGATTTACATCTTTGAATAATATGGAACTGGACTTTTGGTTAGGATTTACTATAATTTACCTGAGCTTCAGGATTATTCCTCTATCTAGTATTAACAAATTTTCGAACCCTTACAAACCATATTCGAAAATAACAGGATTCGAATTGATGGAAAGTAAGTATTTAATTCGACTCAATAGTATTTTACATATATAATTATTCTCAGTAAAATGAATTAAAACATAATAATTACCTACTAATTGGCGACGTTATGTTGTCACGTTTCAAGTGAGAATTTAGGGAAGTGTTATTTTGGGAATATCTTTTATGATTGTCATATTATCAACATAGGCCGATAGGAAACGGCAAAAATATCGCTAGAAAATAACTTTAAAATTATATTTTTTGATAGCAGCGTTATTTTTTTATATATTTGTTTAGGTATGTAAACAGAGAATCAAACACTTTTTATTACATTAATATTATTATTGATCACACAAAAGACGCCAAAAATAGTTCGATATTCCATTTGGTATTAACAATACAAATTAATAATACCTATGACCTGTATTGCTAGTTCTTGGCTAAGGTTGATAAATGTTCTAAGTAATAGCCAAGTCTAGAGATATAAATTGGTTATCAGATAATAATAAATTAAATTGCTATCAAAATAAATCACATCTCCAATCAATGTTTTTAAAGTTGATAAGACTCTTGAAATTAATTCGATAAGTCTAATAATTATTGATAAACATCCTTAGTTTTATTATTGATAAATTACAAAGATATTAATAATTCAAGTAATTATTTAAGTCAAGGAATTACTAATTATTTGTTTGTAGGCCTGTTCACCCTGGTTCCAGAGTAGGCTCGAGCCCCTCGGTGGGATTTAGATTTGCAACGGTAGGTATAAACTGTTTATGATGTCTCCAGATGAAAAGGTTTTACTAGATCTAAAAATAAATCGAAATAAATAAGTTTATTATTCAAATTAATCTTATATATAAAATTCTCGTGTCACAGTGTTCGATTCCATACTCCTCCGAAACGGCTAGACCGATTCTCATGAAATTTTGTGAGCGTATTCAGTAGGTCTGAGAATCGGCCAACATCTATTTTTCATCCCCAAAAAAAAAAAAAAAACAAATAAAAAAAACAACGCGGGCGTAGCCGTGGGCGCACAGCTAGTATTTAATATAATTCGATTTGTATATTGTTTCTCTCACTTATGATTTTCTTCTTTCCATGTGGATTGAAAAGTTGAATCCAAAACCGAACTCCGACATGATTCTTCTCCGACAAAACATAAAACCTAACCTAACCTTACCTACCGAACTTGTCGGAGTAGTGTCTTGTCGGAGTAGAGTCTTGTCGGAGTTCGGTATAATATCGCTTATTATCGCTTTCAATATCCCTAGTATTAGGTATTAATAATGAGGTCCCAACACATAGCAAAAAAAACTGAACGTAAAACAATTACCTCCGCCGCATCCTTACTACACAAAATGACCGTATTATATCCTGTAACAGCATTACTCCTAACATCTATAACATCTTAATAATCGTGAAAGGGCCATAAAGTCCCGTTACATGTTGCAACTGTGTCGTTTTATGGTAAGCCGTGGCTTTATTGCTCGTATATGTGAGCCGGCCCTGGTATCGCGAACCGTGAATGTCAAATCGCCTTAAGCTTAGAGTCCGTTAGTATATAAAATTCTTCTGCAAGTTAGGATGTATCCTCAGTTTACTGCTCAGGGCAATAATGTATGGTGGATTGAGACGGCCATCTTCGTCGATTTAGCAGTGTTTGCGAACTGTTTTGTGAGATGCTATGGTGACAACTTTGTAAGAATAGCTTTGAGCCCCGCGACTCCGCCCGCGTTAAATATTTTTTGTAGGTAATCACTTAATAATCACGTAAAACAACTGATTGGTTATTAAGTGATTATTGATCACTAACGTATACGTTGTTACGTATTACAACTAATTGGTAATACCAATCAGTTGTTTTACGTACACCGCTATCAAAAATGATTACTTTTATTTTTGTGTTAGGTAGAATGGATAAAATATTAAGTACCTAATCAAACAATTATCACGACGTACTTCAATAAGTACGATAATAAATAAATACATAACAAAACATGTATATGTATGTAATGTATACCATGGTAGATCGTACTATACATAGCTAAACTTTGATAAACATAGATATAATTTACTTGGATGATAATAGTTCCATCTATGAATCCCCCTGGTAATTTAAGAGCGATCTTCATGTTGGTAGAGTAATCTACCACTTTCCTAAGAAACTTCCTGAAAAACAGCATAAACCTATTAATCAAAATTTTAAGCACAAAATCCAAGAATCAGGAAATCAAAATACTCGTGAGGAACATTAAGATTATGCAGAGGTGTCGGCGTAAGTATTTTTCCCGGTCTACCGTCAATATTTCCCCGAGCTACTTAGAGGTGTTTACCCGCGCGACGTAATGCCTGAGCCGACAATACGCTTCTTTGCCTGCCGCTGAACTATATGGAACCAGAAATGTGTGGAGTCGTCTTTGAAATAGGCCTGATCAAATTTGATCAAATCAAATTTTGCTTTAATAATAATAATAATAATGCGTGGGACAACTCACACACGGCCATCTGACCCCAAACTAGGCAGAGCCTGTACTATGGGTGCCAGACAGCTGATATACATATATGAATATACAACATCCAGACACAGAGCAAACACAAGTACTCATCACACGAATGTTTGCCCTGGGCGGGATTTGAACCCGCGACCCTGTGTTTAGCAGGCAGACGTACTACCAACTAGGCTACAGGCCAGGCCAGGGCCAGGGCCAGGGCCGTCCCGTCGGGCGGGCAAGGCGTTAAATAACTAGTTTACTTTCTCGACGACGGATTTTGACTGTTAATGCTGACACAGTGTAACCTTTGTCTAATTCTGACAAATACATTTATCTAATCTGTATTGAAAGTTGACACACATTCAAAAATATCACTTCATTTCAATTTCGTTTGTATTTAATTAGATAGATAGATAAAATATTTATTCACTACAATGACGATAACATTTTTACAAAAATCAAAGGTGGGTATCACAACAGTAATTTACATCAAAGCAATGATGCTGTGCAGCGTAGTGACAGATGATTTTTTTTTTGTATGCTTTAGTCGAAAAAGTACGACGGATCAAGCTTCAACGGACTTGACAGATGATCACCGAACAGCGCTGATCTTCCGACAGTATCAGTAGAGAGGCGCAACTAATTAAAGAGAAAATATCTGTCAGTTATGATAACAAGATCTACAACAATGTGTGAATACTTCAAAATTCAATATATAATTCAATACAAAATTCAACTATCATAGCCTACATGGCTGGCTGGCAGAGCGTCCAAATAGGTCACTTGGAGTTCAAAATAATTTAATAAATAATGTTAAAATATTTATGACCTGAAATTTGGCAAATATCATAAGGAATCAGTATACCTGAAAATGGTTTTTAATTTCGTTAACAGCTCACATATGTCCCCACCGAGGGGCTAGAGCCTACCCTGACATCAGGGTGAATAGGCCTTAGTTGACCACGCTGGCCCAGTGCGGGTTGGTTAACTTCACACACAACCTTTGAATTACTTCGCAGGAGTGTGCAGGTTTCCTCACGATGTTTTCCTTCACCGTAAGAGCGTGTCGGATAAACGTACATATGAATTAGAAACTTGAAAACACATTGGTACGTGCCGAGTTTAGAACCCGCGAACTTCTGAATGAAAGTCAACGGTCCTAGCCACTTGGCCACCAACGCTCCGTTTTTGACTTAGACTAACATAAAGTTAAACATCTACTCAATTCCAAGCCCGGGATCACCAAGTAAGTACTTATAATTCGATTAGATCAACTTCAACGTATTTGGCTCTGTTAAACAGCAAATATTTTTACTCCAGTCAACTCGACACATTTTCCTGTTACAGTTTCCATTTTCTGGTCCCGTGTTATCTTTATCCTCATAGTACATTTTAATTTAATATGCTATGCGCCTTTACGGAGTGGGTTTAGGTTGGGAACAAAGTATCCTCCCGTATTTACTTAATCGTAGGACCGTTGGTAGAGCGTTTGTTCTGGACAGCCAAAGCGAGACGGTGCCAAAACTATCTTCTTGCTGCATTTGGCACCATGCATAGGTTCTTTTAAAATAAACAGAGTCCTATAAAATGTTGAGGACATCTGACACGCGGCACAGAAGTATAAAGAACTTCCCACACGCAGCCACAATAAAACTAAGATATATTATATTCAACGTAGGACATTAGCCGGCACATATGTAACAAGTTTATAAGCAATTACTACAATTAGGCCCTAATATGTTCTTATGTAAGGGATACAGCCAGTTATCTATAACGAGAGTTCCGATGAAGTGCTAATCTAGGTTCGCTTGTTCTTTTTTAAGTATGTTATTTTTTAATTGCTCTTTTAACTAACAAAAATAATTATATTGTTTTTGTTGTCCTATAGTTAGCATATAGAGGGCCTTTTTGAGAAATCAAAAGGAGAAAAAATACTAAGCAAGAATTGAAAATGAGAACTATTCGTCAATTGGAGCATATTGTGCTTTTAATCATGCATCAGGCCTATTGGTTTGAGTGCGCCGAGGGGTCGGACCGATTTGGACTAGGACGTGTTCACTGTGTTTGCTTTCCTTGATTGGTAAACCTCGTGTTTGTTTTCATTCAGTTGTTGACTGCAACCTGCCAGTTGCCGTGGCCACAGACTGCGAAACTTCAGTCGTATGCATTATATTAGCCTAATATTCAAAAATAGTTTCAGGTTAAGATTAACGCACTACATCCAATTCCGTTTCGAATCCGAGAACGTCCATACAACAATTGGTTCCGTCCGACACAGTTTGTATGGATGATGTTCTCCGAGTCGAATTGGATTCAGAACGAAATCGGACGTAGGGCGCTTACGCGCTCTAACTGAAGAAGTTTTATTTTTTTGTTTTCGACCCTTTTTTTACAGTCTTAGCACCCATAATTGGAATGGATTTGAGTTTTTGATTTTCATGATCAACGACGTTACAGTAACTTCAAAGAGCCAGAAAAGCAAGCAAATTCACTACCAAGTCTGCAAATCATCAGTCTATGGCTGCGTAATATATACACGAATGCGTAGTCGGAAGACCTATATTTGATCTCTTTAATTGGTGCGCCTCTTCACTCGAATCTAATGAATAAGGAATGATACCCCGAGTAGACGCGTGTTGCGCTGCACACAAGTAATTACGTAGACTTGTTGGTAATGTAAACAAAACTCCATTAATTTGCGTCTGCGTTGATGGTGGTACATTAGAGGAGGGGTGTAAAATAAAACAGGAGAATGCAGCTGCTGTTAACGAGGATAGCGGGTGTTAAGCTAGACGTGTCTGTGAATACGGTGTACATTTTGTTAATAAGGGTGATTTTCCACCAGAGATGCGCTACGCTACGTTACTATGGACGCGTTTGATATCCACCGATCAAATTCATTGGTGCACATAGCATAGCACTGGTGGAAACGGATTCAGCTAAGCTATGTTTTTTATATGGAAGGATGCGTGCTATGGTTGAGAAACTACGTGACCGTGCTGTGGAAGCGCCACGAAGTTTCACAGTTTAGCTATCGCATCCTAGCAGCATAGCTCCGTAGCACAGCTCTGGTGTAAAAGCACCCTAAAGGCAGTACTTTGACGGCATTCTAAAGGGACTGAAGTGTAAAATTCTGATACTCTTTATACTGATTCTTTTGGCCACTCTATTTTCAATCCTAAATTGTTTTGAAAAATGATAAACATTGATTTAGATTAAGATCTATTAAGACAGAACTAATTTTCATAACAGAACAAAGCTAATTGAAAAATATTTTGTAGGTACTTTCATTCAATAATATGTGTGTGGCGTGATAAGAAAATCATTGAAGGGCAAACACAGGTGCAACAAAGCAAATATAATTAAAGTTGGAGTTTATTAATCCATGTACTAACTTAACTTTGATTTTTGTCGCATTATACCCAGAGAAGTCAATTTTCGCTTATCCCAAAATCTCAAATTTTCTTTTCATGTCATAGACAAAAATCAATAATTATTACCTATAAACGAGATAACTGCTAATATTGGGCACTCACACAGAACAAACTACGGTAACCATTTCGTTTTATATCATAATCGATATTTTACTGCTAGTTATTGATACTTTAGTCACTTGTACTTACATACCTTGAATGAAAATTCTCCTATCTATCTGCAGCAAAAATAAATGAATGTATGTACAATACGACCTACACAGGATCGCAATATGATTTCATTCGATGAATGGCTGAGTAGCAATTAGATTGAGCAAACACACGGAACCAGCCGAATGGAACTATATGAGATGGGGTGAAACAAAGGGACTATAGTGCTGCAGTGTACACTATACTATCCAAGCAGACGTTGTAGATGTTTTGGTACAACAAGTTTTATGCTATAGTTGACCATTATTAGATTTTCTTTTGTTTGGGCTAAATAACCATGTTTCTCTCCGAGGTTACCGTTTTCATCGGGCACCGTCTCGGAGGTTCACGATAATCTAAGTATTTGTACGTACAAAATCGTGAATGGTAACCTCAGTGACTAACCCATATATTTAACCCATCTTGTCTTTCTTTCCTTGTTGTTACTTTTCCTTTTTGCTTTTTTTCTGTCAATACTTCTGTTCTTTCTATTCTATTTCTATTGTATTCTTACTAATACGAATATTGTAAATGGAAAAGTTTGTATGTTTCATAGGTCTTCGCTCAACGACTGATTAAACATGGTAAGAAAATATGATTAACATGTAAGACACTGGCTTATTCGTCGGGAAAATTATTTCCACAAAAAAAAACTAAAAACGAAAACAGCACACATAAATTGATTTTACCAATTATCTAAAAATATATTTTCAAAAGAAGTGATAACTGCTTATGTGATCGATATATAAATGAACAAAATATCATGAAGTTACAGATGAATATTGTTAAAAATCCTCCAAACGACCGAAACCAACCTGACTCATCGCCAATAAAAATATTACCTTTTATTTTCCCTTTTAAGTTCAATTTTCAGTAAAAATAATATTCGACACAGGACCTAAGCGCAGACAAATAAAATTCGATTTTTTTCACAGTATTACCAGCCAAAAGCGATCAACAGAGCAATCCCCTGCATCCTCTTGGTATTCCAATACCACGGCCATTAACCTAATGTGTCTGTGCAATCCCAATCGAAGCTCTTGCCTCTTATTTGGACCCTATATATATATATACATAGATATATATACATAGATACATAGGTACAGGCTGTATACAGGGTGTTAGTGATGGCTTAGCAAAAACTGACGTACTCAGTCCATCGACTTCATTAATCTGGTCATCTTTCCCAAAGAAACTTATCTCGGATACGAAAGTTTTGATTTATCCAAACTGTCTGAATAAAATGAAAATTTTTATGTGTGTCGAGGTATTTTTTTTATTTTTCGATAAAAAATAAACTGGGGAAGTAAGTCAAATCCATTCCATTAAATTAACTTTTTAATTTCAGTATTTGATAAGTTGTTACTTACACCCTGTATGTATGTCGTCGGCAAATTATAGAACTCGTCAGTTTACAGAATGCACCGGCATTTTACAAACGCTCGGTGTTTTGCAATATGCCCAAGGCAACTTGTAAAATGTCTTGTCTTTTTATAAAATGCCAATAGAAGTCGATCGCGTTCTGTAAAATTCCTCGGCAAATTGTCTAAATGTTTCCTAATCTGTCCACGCGCGGCGCTGTTGTGTAAATTTAACAACAATGGCGGCGACAGTGACAGCTGTTTGCGAAGAAAATGAATAAAACAATTCAAATTCTGCAATATTAATAAAGTTAGTAAATGAATAAAGTGATTGTAATAACTATCAACTATAATTAATATTTTATTTTTGTATTTCAAGCCATTTCTGATTGGTATAATACATCATTCAGCTCTATCATGCCACGTTGCTCATTGACAAGAGGAATGCGCTCTACAATTTGCCTTCGGCAGAAGATTCTGTAAAATGACCAGTTCCACGATTTGCCGACGACATATACATACAAATACATAGGGCTATATTTACGAGGTATATAGATAGACGCGGCTGGACGTGAAATTGCCCAGACTAATTATTATCAAGCACACTCAACGGGAATAGAGGACCTATTGAAATACATACCTATTTGTCTGCCTATTCATAAATTATGTAACTGCTAGTCCTGTACTGTATAAGTATACCAGTCTTTATAGAGATCTTTGGGGGAAAATTTTGAGCAGCAGTGTATTTCTTTTTCAGATGATAATTATAAAAATACAGCTTTAATATTCTATCTGACATGACGCAATCAAAGTTTTCGTAATATTATTATAGAACAACAATATTTGTCTCTAATTAAAGATACTTATGATCTTTCGAAGATAAAAGCCAAATGCATCATTTTCGTTAGTTTGTAAGAACGATAAAACTGCGGAATAATCATTCATTAGATTATTTCAGGTTTTTGCAGCTGAAAAAGCTGAAAAGTATGATCGTACAAAAAACGTATCCGCCTGTTTTGGGCAAGATAGTCAAGGATTGCGAGTTTAAATTCCTAACCAAGCTCAATGTTTCTAATTTTTGTTTCGATTTAAGCATCTTTTATCCACATACAGCCACATCATTGTAGCAAAACTCCACAAATACAAAGAGTGTTCTTTAGTTTTGGGGAAAATACAGTTAACGTCTTGCGCACACACTTTTGTCAATACGCAAAGGTATATTAAAGGTAAACAAAACACAGTCTGCTTTATGAAGTGGCATTCCTCTTCCTTACAATAATCGGGATCCCATTAGTGGAGAGAATGGCCGATAATTTGTATCGTCCTGGAGCGCAGTCCCGTAGCCGTCCCGCGACGGTCCCGCTGCAGATGAAGCCTACACAAAGGCCCCTACTGGCAAGAACGTGAAAGGCGCTGAGTGTCTGGGAACAGTAAAGGTAGCTGTACAATACCGAATCTCGAAAGCTCATCACAACGTATTTTCATACGATAGGTATGTTTTACGATACCTTTTTTTACACGACTTTTTGACGTGGTTGTACCTGCCATGGTCGCAAGCTGACTGAAGTCGGCGGTGTGGACACTGGCTGTAGTGAAGAGCGGATAAATTCGTTATCATCAACCCTATCTTGATACCGAATATAGGCTTACTACGTACGATGCGACGGGCTCGAGAAGCTGTCAAACGCGACATAGTGACATTAGAGCCATAGTAAATCCGTCATTTTGTCCGTTTGACAGCTGCTCGAGCCTTACGTAGTAACCCTTAGCCTTACGTCAGAATTCTTGAGCCGCTATATCGTAACTTTGTCACAGAATATATAATAGTACACCGGGCCTTGGTAACCGGAATCCTTTCGAAGTATGGAATCATATCTTTATTCGGACAATCAGGTGATTCTGCCCTAACTAAACTGGGAATATTTGTTCGACTAGTGCCCTACCGGGTTTCGATCGAATTCGGAACCTCCGTAATGTAGAGCGAACATTTAACCATTCGACCACGGTTGCTGTTCCCAGTAAAAGTGATGATGGAGATTTACCACAATATGCTGTTTAACAAAAATATACACGTTCATTCAAACTCAGCGTTTATAACTCTTATCACCACGGTGTTATATCGTACGTAATACATACCTACCTATTTAAAATTATCGCGCTAAGACCCGTAAACAATTGTAATAATGTGTAGTAAGCGCGAAAGCCTCAAACAAACACCACGGTGTTGTATTGGAAAGTGATTTGATTTGAGTGAGTTGATTTGATTGCAAAAAAAGCTTTGTTAATTAACAAATCTCCTTCATGACAGATTTGTGATTGCATCGTTAAGTTTTTTAGTATTTTTTTGTAAACTTATTTCAGTAGACCTCAGAAAATCATATTAAAATCTGACCACATAATTACTAATTGGATTTTTTTAATTTTACCAATCTTTCTATATATAATATTTAGAATGACTCAAGTGCAACCATGTATTTGTAGAGAATTTTTAATTGCAAATTTCAAGTTATAACAAGGTACAAACTCTTCACTTCCCCTTCGAGTGAGCCTCTTTGTTGCGCTTGTAATACGGAGGTAATACGGTCTATGACAAATTGGGACTTCAAATCGGTCGGACAGGGTGTTGCTCAAAAGAATGAGCTTTAGAAACCAACTTTTCATAATAGGGAACAAACAGCAAGTTGTATCTATTAAAAATATGTTTCATCCAATTAGATGAGATTGTTCAGTTAGACCTGCCTGAAGTACTGAAATACACAGATCTGCAGAACTCAGTACTTCACTTTTTAACGCTCGACAAAAAAGAGGGGTGTTATAAGTTTGACGTGTGTGTCTGTCTGTCTGTCTGTGGCATATTGGCTCCTGAACGGATGCGCCGATTTTGATCTAGTTATTTTTGTTTGCAAGGTGTCACAATCGAGAGTGTTCTTAGCTGATCCAAAAAAATATCTTTAGTCATTTGAAGATTATCAGCTCTTTTCTAGTTGTTTAAAGTATAAAACAAAGGTTTTGTGGCGGGGTTTTTAAATGTTTTAATTAAATGTTAAAAAAATATCTTTTTTTTACATAAATAACATTTCGAGTCCTTTTTATTACGAAATTATATTATTAAGTATAAGTTATTCCAATTTTAAAAGTGTGATTTTAGGCCCGTGTGTAATATTACCTACACGAAGTGAAGTCTCAATTAATGATATAATAGGCGGACTGTCAAGCTACATCGTACTTGAAAGATGGAATTGAATGGACTGACCAAAGGGACTCACCTTAGAGAATAAATATACTTAAAGCACGCGCATCGCTCCGCTGCTTTTATGTCAAGCGTAAGCAGATGTTGTATGGGCGATGAAATCAATAACATTTTTCTTTTTGGATTTGTTCCTCGAGTCATGTTTGCAACTTATCACTGCACGCAGATTTCAAAATTTTCTTCTATTAAATTACTTATTTTCACCGGGAAAAACAATCAGCTCCGATAACCATTCGATACTAAACGAACGCGCTAAAGATAGTCGAACTGTTCATATACGTGCTTACGGTTCATACTCGATTAGGCGTACTCTATCCCTCCTAGATTTTTTTCTATTTATACTCTAGAACTCAGAACTACCAGCACGTAGCTATAGTAAGCTTTACCTACTTATATACTTACATCCGTCTACCTTTAGCCAAAAATAGTTTAATTAATACACTTATCCGTCGTACATTTACGACCCACGTACGTTTCTAAAAGTATATATCTAGATAATGTTTAATTTAAGATTTCTCGTTGAATTATGCTGCATTGGATTCCATACATTTTCAACGGGAAAACAATACCGTGTCTTCTGTCTGCGCGTCAGCATAATGAAGATGCAAATGATAAAGCTACCATCAGTCGCCCGCGCCGGCCGATACGTGACAAAATGTAGTTTTTGCTCACCACTGTTGGGTTTTTTAGAAGTACCTGTAGTAGCCTTTAGTAATAATGGTAATAACAACGAATGAATAATAATTTTTAAAAATCTTTGAGTTGTAGAATGTACACTGTGAAAGTTCATTAGCTTTTCAAGCGTTTGAGGATGATTATACTCATGAATATGAACAAATTTTCATGTGATCTCTGAAATTTGCGAAAAAGATAATAATATAAACTAGCTGTTCATGTTCATCAGTACATAAACATAAGTGCTTTTTTTTTTCCAGTAGTTATCAACTTTGTGTAATACAGCTGTTTATAATTATGTTTTTAAGAATAGAATCATCTTTTAAAGACTTTAAAACTAATGGAATTTCATGAAACAAATAAATGCATCCATCGTTTGATGAAAAATATATTAATTAATTATTTTTATTAAATTATTAATTTTTATTATTTTTAGGGCAGTTGGCGCTACATAGTGCTGAAATCCCCAAAAGATCAATTAGTCACATTCGTAAGTACATATTTCCTTTAAAATTAAAGTATTTTCCGCAAATAAGTACAGTAGCGAGCACGTGCGGCTGGACATTATGACCTTGAGAGCGGTATGGGTGAATTTCGTAGTGCGAGTGTCCAACCGCATGTAAAAAAAAAAAGAAAAAAAAAAGCGCTGGCATCTGTACCTACGTAAAAATATAAACATACGCAAAGTAAGTTTAAATTTATGTTTTATGCTGTGTCAGCTTCATTTCTTTGTTTAATACAAGTCACAAAATTGCCAAATTTTTTGTTTCTTTTGTCGTTACGTTTAGTTTGTATAATATTCATCTTGTGATTTGGATTGTTACTCTGAACAAACTTACATTCTATTCTAAATTTAAACTGAAAATCACACCTCTTTATCCAACCTTCAAAAAATTACACCCGCGCACTACCTTAAATCCAGAATAACCTTCGTGTAAATTACATATCCCTCTAAATTCGAGGTAAATTAAAAGTAATGGCCGTGTAACGTGTAATTAGTGATAATTCCTAGTCACGGCCCCTGAATAATTCCTGTGCCTCGTCATGTGACGTCACAGTTGAGTGTTCGTCCACGAATCACGCTGGGTGTGCTAAAGTGCGGCTGCTTGCTAATTCCGGCTAATTCTGATGGATTTTGGACGGCCAAGCGAGTTGGCGGTTAATGTCATAATCGATGGATTTATGTAAATGAGGGATGTGTGGATGGAAATCATCGCCGTATTGGGTATGGATTTTAAAATGAATTTAAATACTTCATTGCTGTACTTACCCTCGTCAATAATAAAGTATAGATGCATTTTAAGAAAAGCAATTCACCAGATAAACTGTTTTTAATGAAAATTAATGTGGAAATAAATTATATAGATAGATAGCTGAATGCTGAATACTATATTATAAATAATAACAGCAGGAAAAGAAAACAATAAACAGTGAGTGTTTCAAATGTTACATTTTAATGTCATATTCCAGCAACTAAATATGAAACAGCACAGCGAGTTATGTCGGTTGAAATACCTAACTTATTTCACCAAAACCATTTGAGCAGTTTTTGTTGCAAAATATATTTTCTGTCTCTATGTCGTCCAGAACATTTCGTCTGCTTCTTGTCTTCTTTTCGCGAAAACAACGGCGTGTAATTGAAACAAAACACCGAAACGTGCCTTGTAAGACGCTGCGACGTTCCAGCGTTTGCTGTCCAGACACACCGACTGAAAACACGTAAAAGACAACGCAGCACGAAAATGTAATCCTAAAGAATATTTTTAAATTCAGATAAAAACAGTGTCGCATGCATAATCATTATTTTAGAATCAGGCTCATACCATTGAAGAAGAATATAGAGTTTTAGCTGACCTATTGGTCAAAAACAGGGTGACGATATATGTAGTATACAACTGAACAAACATACAATACCAATCCCTGCAAATGTAGTTTTACTTGAGCAGTACCTACTGAATGAACGTCATTCAAGAAACCTTAAAAAAACTGCAGTGACTTAATTATGCTTTGCTTCACTTTTTTCAAGTTGTAAATCTATGTATGAAATTTTTAAGGACTTAAAACACACATTATAAAATAGTACAAGTTAACCTACTATAGGTCGTCATTATCATCATCATTTCAGCCGAAAGAGTCTACTGCTAGACAATATCTTCCCCCAAAGATCAAACATACTAAGTAGGAAATAAAAAAATTATAGTGTGCACATTTATGTGTAGTCAGCGTGCTAACGGATCAGTGCACAGACTACCTAGACAGTGGACTGAAAAGTGAATTAAATTCAGAGCAAAGTAGCAACAGAGACCGCGCTCCTCTTATCGGGATGTCAGAGCTTCTTTTGTCATGTGATACCGTTTGGTGCCTTTCCAACAGAAAGATACCAGATACAAGAAATATCCAACGATATTCTATGTCACTGAAGAGTTCACAAAGCTATACATAACTGCGCCGTTGCCGTCGGTAAAGATGGATTTAAAATATAAATGCGTTGCAAAAAATATAACCTACAGTGGTGAACAAAATATATTTGATTGCATTTAAATTTAAAAATAGAATGTTAACGTAAATTAATACTTTTTATTTAACTATTCGGCCACACTGTTGAAATCATTGTTTCATCTATTCGTAGAAATAAATATTAGAAGCTTAACATTTTTCATTATTAAAAATGGTATTTCGAGATTATATTAAAATTCATTAGATCTGAATATCGTAACCACTGAATTTGAAACAGACTGAAGGTTTGGAATGATAAAATATAAAAATATTGCGCGCTTTTGCTGCGTGCATTCACAGAGCTTTGCATTTTATTTAAGAAGGCTCAAATTAAATAGAATAGGACATACTTTACTGCACACTAGATAAAACAGTACACATTCATATATTTTTTACAAAAAGGATAAAAAGTGAACATAAGGCGGCCATGTTGAATTTATGAAACGTCTTTTATAAATTACATAATTTATACCATAGTACAAGAGGTTTAAAATCTACTTATTATCTGTCAGTGCCTTTGGTCTATTTCATCTTCGGACATAGGCTTTCTCCATGGTCTTCCATGATATTAATTCCCCTGCCACAAGCATCTAGTTAGCTTAAAATATTTGTTTCACAATATTCGTGAAACTACCTACATAATCCTACTAATATGTTAAACATTTTTTAGGATGGATGGATGTTAATTAAACATAGGCTATAACATAGTAATATATTTTATTTTCAGAAAAATTACTGAACCGAAATTTGGCACAAAGATAGAATAGACCTTGCGGATGAACATAGGCTACTATTTACCGCGGGAAAATCTACAAACGCGGGCGGAGCCGCGGCAGGAAGCTAGTGTTCATAAAGAAGAAAACGCGATTATTTTATTACTGTTCCCCTACCTAGTCCGGAAATAGAAAATTTGTATGAAAGTGGTAAATAAACTTCGTCAAATTCTAGCTCTTAAGGAAATTAATATGATAACACGTTTGAATATCGAATACGCATTGGAACATGACGGGGCTTTAAACCGGGCCTTCCATTCTACTGCCACACCATAGAGCCTCTTTGCAAACTCTTAAAATTAGTGCTTAGGGAGCATTGTCACCGAGGCTCTGAAATAGAATAGTGAGTCCAAAAATATAACAAGAACCTTTAAAGCGGCACATCTGCGACGCTATATCGATTGGAGAATAGACTCCGTAGCAAATAGCAAGAGCACTATGAAAGTGGAGTCCACTGGGACCGAGGTGGTTATTATCAAACCATTTGAAGTATTATGACAGCCCTGAATTATCATAATAAATAAATAATGCGTTGGTAACACGGTGTTCAACCTTGCAAACAAACTGATCAAAATTCACAAAATTTCATTGAAAAATAGTAAAATACTTGTAAAAAAATCAATACATATATGGTTTTAATACTCGTAATGCTAAGCGTATTTAATTTTAATAGAAGCTATTAAAGTATGTATAATTTAAATATGCAATGTTTTGAAATTAATCAATTCAATAAGAAGCAGTGCATCCCCCCAAGAAAATTTGTTTACCTAGTAAGTATTATTTACAAAAGCGTACAATTACGTTTTGTCGATATCGTAGAGTAGAAAAAATCGATTGATTTGGCGAGTGATATGAAAATAACCTCCCATAGCACGAAGAACTTCCGACTAACCTATCACATCCTCCATTTTGCTATTTTGTGAACGCCCAAGCAAACTTCTACGGATTTGCAAGCTATTTTTATGAGTCTCGATTTGGAATAAAACACAGACGATAAGATTTTCACACTAAACAAACAGTAAGACGGAGTTGGAACTTTTAAAAGTTCGTGTTCGAGAAAGCTTTCTACTTAGTACTACGAGTATTTTGTAGTGCGAATACAGTAGTACAATATGCACTGGTCAAAGATGTCATTTATCTAGTTTTTTTTTTAAGTACAGTAAGCTGACGAATAAGGTGACGCCCCCGAGGCGCCGTTAAGCGCCATCTACCGCTCCAAGGGGGCAGAAAATAACGAACTAATGGCTAATAATACTTTATCAGTGTAGTTAAAAATGTATTGCCTTATTTCAACGGTCTCTCTAAGTTATAGCAGCGTGGCGAAAGTAGCGGGGCGTGTCGGGGAGGGGTCACCTCATTCGTCAGCTTACTGTACTTATTAGATGTTAAAAATTATACAACAGTAACAACCATATCTTATGATTTCTCTTTGCCTGCTATATTTATTTAATACGATGACGGTGCCCTATCAAACTGCCAAATAAAATTTTCATAGTTTCAGCTAACAATACAAAACAAACTAACTTCTTGTTGTATGTGTAAGAACGTATATCGCTACAGTAATAGAAGAAGTTTGTTATGTTTAGTTATATTTTGTTCACAATATCATTAAAGTATAATTTCTATTTCCTTGAACCCGAGGCAAATCTACAATAATGCGAAAAAACAAAAGAATGCGGAAATGAGAGCGATTTTTTTACATTTTGTGTAATCCAAGATTTCCGCCTTGTAAAAAATTCCAGAGGAAAAACTAATGAAAAATACAAAGATGTAGCCAAAGTATTTCGTAATAAAAACATCATTTATATTTTTGGCTTTATATTTTATTCAGTGATAGAAATTGTAAAATGTTCTATATTGAAGCAGCATATTTACTAGAAGAAAAAAAAACACATCTGCTATTTATTGTAACAAATATAATAGAACTGTAAATATCTACATAGAGAAATTACACGGGAAACTAAACGGAAAAGTCAAAATACAACGCGGACGTAGCCGCGGGCGGACAGCTAGTAATAAGAATATATTTTTTAATTAACTTAAAGTCAGAACGTGTGTATTTTTTTTTCTTTTTAATAAACCTAAGTAAATAAGTCTAAATATTTATGTTCATAAGTAGTTGCTAGAACGAGAATGACTCATATCCAGTGAATCTTGATACTTAGATTTTGATAGGTATTATGCATAAGTGGCATAAGTAAAAAAAAGCGACTAAGTGCGAGTCGAACTCGCGCACCGAAGTTAAGTTAGTATGGGTTTTAATTCTCTTGCGAATAATTGCGATTTTAAATATGTGGCTTAAATAGCTGTTTCTTTTGATTGCTTAAAGGTCTATACTGGTTAAACTTGATAAGTGGATACTATTATGTGAACCGCATTTAGACTTTCACAAAAAATGGAAAAAATAATTTGGGTGTTCCACATACTTAGAACTGAAAACACAAAAAATGTTTTTTCATCAAACCTATACGTGTGGTTTATATTTTGATGGGTGTTCAAAAATAAAAATGAGGTTTCTAATTAAAAAAAATCTAAACTAAATAGTAGTAGTTTGCGCGAGAGACACTTCCAAAGTAGTGTAATATGTCCCCCCCTGTAACGTCTAAAATAAGAGAATGGTAAAACTAAAAAAATATATAATGTAGGTACATCACCATGCAAATTTCCACCGAAAATTTATTTGAACGAGATCTAGTAAGTAGTTTCTTTTAATACGTCATAAATCGTAAATCGTAATTTATCTTTTATTCAATCAATTCAAAAATAAAAATAAAATAAATCATCTTAATTCCATTCGGAACCCTTCATAAGCGAAACCGACTCGCACTTGGCCACTTTTTTTTTCGAGGTACGGAACCCTAAAAAGATCGCCATTGCATGTGATATGATAAGCAAATCTACTTGCAGATACCAGTGGTAGCGAGACTTGCTGTATTCAGAAAGTTACATCATCACTACAATATCGCGCCTTTGCAACTACAACGTGCTATTTGCCAAAAATCGTTTTTTTTTTATTTGATACAAAAATTCGCTATCTTGAGCTCTATTTTCTACAAAAACGTGATAATTCTTACTCTAAAAATGGCCTGTGTACGAAAGAAAGAGACGACATACCACGTTATAACGCTGTCTCAACTTTCACGGCTCTTCAATTCGACAACGCATTATTTCAGTTGCCATCACGTTGCCATCAAGTGGCCAGAAGAAAAGGAGCTCTGTGATTTTTTGAAAAACGTGATATTACGGTTATAACACGTTTATTTTGTACCGGTTAGTATAACTTTAAATTTTTACATTTGTTCAAAAGTGTGGTTTATTGTTTTAACACGTTTTTGTTTTAATAAGTTGACTCCAGATATTGTAATATATTCTAAATATCACGTTTTTCTTGCAAAAGAAGTACTTGTAAAGTGTATTATGTTGAAATAAATCATTGTAGGTGTAGAAAATTTAGGTTTTTGATCGTTTGTAGCTGAGTTATTACTAACAATCACGCTTAATAAGATAAATAAAAAATAAAAATTATAAAATGTTTCAAATGTCGCGTTTTTATGAAAAAATTATGGTATGTATAGCAGTTATTCTTACATTTACAGATGAACTAATGTGGAGATAAATTCTTAGCTTTAGCAAACAACAGTCACAGGTATAAGTAAGCTTATAATAAGTCACAAAATAATAAAACTGCCAACGCCCAATAGTGTGTGCTATGTTCGAAGTCTACGGCTAGACAAAGGCCTTCCCCAAAGATCTACGATTGGTCCCACGCTGCCTGTATCCAGTAGTTTCCCAAAACCATCACCAGATCGTTGGTCCACCTTGTGGGAGTCGTCGGTTCTACGCGCGATGTGCCCCGCCTGCTGCCAAGTTAAGCGATTCTTTGAGCTATGTCGCTGACTTTGGATTGGCTGCGGTAATCATCATTCCTGATTTGATCACGCAAGGAAACTCCAAGCATAGCCCTCTCCATCGCTCTTTGGGTGACTTTAAGTCATCTTATGACGCCCATTTGTAAGCGATCACGTCTCGGTTCCGTAAGTCATCCATCACTGGCAATACTTAGGGTCAAATACTTTTGACATAAGAAACTAAGGTATTTGGGACTAAAATATTTTACGTAGCTTCCCGAACGCAGCTCGGCCAAGTTAGATTCGACGATTGATCTTCGTCTCGATGTAAAAGCTACCTAACTAGACTGTCTATACCAGGTCGACGTAATGATCTATATCCTCAACTTTTACTAGAGCGGGTACTACATGGGCTTTCGACATGACTTTTGGTTTCTTTATATTCATTTAAGACCCACTTGTTGGAAGACTTTATTGAAGTCATCGAGCATTGTGCCGAGTCCACCAAGGTCTCAGCAAACCGAAGGTGGATAATGTAATGATGTTCATTACCCACCTTCACCGACGTCTTCAAGCTGGAAGATATAGCATCTGCGCGCGAAACGATTCTTGATGATGACTCTCGAAAATACTTAGTAAATATGGCTCAGAAGCGAGATGACCACTACCCTTCTGAGCCACGCCTGCATTGTTTCCTCGAAGATGACGGAACTGACTAGATTCTGGAGGGCTTTTAAGACCGGTGGTGTAAAAACTGCCTTTAGAAGCTTAGCAGTTATTCGTCATCATCACCCGGAGCCTTGTTGTTCTTTAACAGTTTGAGAGCCATCCTAATCTCGTACAGACTGCCGACCGGGTTAGCCCAGCTTTGGGGTCAGTTGCAGCTTGGCTGACAGGTGTACGTGTCGTCGTGTATAGAGCTGTCCATAGGACTCCTCGATTTCTTTCTGCTCACAAATATTGGTTAAGTAAAATGAGGCAATAGCCACTGATAATCATTATTAATATTTAAATTATTGCTGCTACGAGTATTGCTGTGATGTATCTAGAAGAAACTTACAGTGTTATGATTAGTTTTTTGTATAATTATTTATATAGTCATGGTAAAGTGTTGTTTGTTCCTAACTTAACTTAATTTACTATTGTGGTATCGAGAGTTAACATGTTTAAAATATTGTTTAGGTAGGTAGGTACCTACTAAAGTTTTGTTAGGGTTATGGTATTTTTTGTTATTTTTGTTTGTTTTTTTCATCAGGTATTAAGGAAATCAATTACAACCCAAACACATAAAATTAAATGTTGATTAAGTAAAGCATGGCAACAATAATTTTACTAAAAATAAGATTTCAAAGTTTCGTTAGAAAAAGAAACACATTCTATGTCAAAAAAATTAAAGTTTTGACGAAAATATAATTAAACAATAACGTATTTTTTATAATTTAAACAAATAAAAAGAGAATTTTTATTTCATTTAAACGTGTTAAATGGATTTACCACTTTTACTTTTTCAACATTTTTCAACAAAAATGTGTTTTTTTACCACCTTTGTTTTTGAAACCCTTTTATCATACACTAAAATAAAAAATATGGTTATTATTTATACAGATATTTCTTCATAAATATACAATGCTCAATTTTATAAAACACATCTAGACGCATATCTCAATACAAAAAAAGATACAGCCATTCTAAACTTTAAAATGCGTCCCCTGAAAAATCAATGATTTTCTAATAACACGTTGTAGTTGCAAAGGCGCGATATCATCACTACATAGTATAAAATAAAGTCGCTTTCTCTGTCCCTATGTCCCTCCCTTTGTACGCTTAAATCTTTGAAACTACGCAACGGATTTTGATGCGGTTTTTTTTAATAGATAGAGTGATTAAAGAGGAAGGTTTATATGTATAATACATGCATAATTTACTTAAGGATAACCCACAATAACCATTTTCCCGTGCGGAGCCGGGGCGGGTCGCTAGTACAAACATAAAAGAATCAGGGAATCTACAATAACACATTTTGGCCGACCGCATAAAAGAACCTTAACGCACGCTTATTCTACGCCCATGCAAATTTAGTTTGAGGCAGGATATTAACTTGTCATCATGACACAAAGCTGTTCCGAAAGTGGGCAATCTAATCTGCATTAATTACCGCGTCCCTTTTTTGTTTATATCTTGTGGTTAAAATTTGTCGCTCATTTCTCATGCTTGATGACGTCACTGCACCTACACACACGCAACTCTTAATATGCTTATGTTTATTAATAGCTACCTGTCTTTTGAGTAAAGTATTTGTCAAAGCAAAATAACTAGATAGCTTTCGAAAATAACTACAGGGAAATGGTAAAAATACCTAACCATTATATATTTTAGATTTTCCTGATAGCGCAAAATAAAACACAATTGAAATTTGTTTTGTAAAGTTTTATAAAAGTAGGTACTTACTTATATTTATAAGCTAAATATATAATTTGAATATAAGACTTTATTAAAAACATTTACCCATACCTAATACAAGTATTCGAACGAAACTCAACAAAAAATAAAGTTAAAATCACACTTCCTTTTAAACTAGTTAATGGTCAAAAAATGCGACAATTCGTCTTCTAGGACGACAAAATAAAGCGGCGTGTACACGGGAGCGGGATCGGACGTCGTCGTCTGCTGTCAGAATACCGATGACCCCCCGCGGCACATGCATTATTTATCCCCCTAAGCCCGCCCAAATGAATGCAACAGTAGAGAAAAACAACGTGCGGAGACGGATCAAAGACGTGCGTGAAACTGGAAGTACTTATCTCGTTAGAATAGGAGTAATACAACATTTTAAAACTCTTAGAATTGCTATTAGAAGTAACTGTGATTTCCGAATTGCTGTGTACAGGTGTCATTGTTATATTTGTAGATCATTTAAAAAACACGTAAAAAACAACCTATTTTGTTTATGGATATTCTTGTTTGATAGTATATTTTGTTTATTCCTCAGCAATATATTTTTTTTATTTAAATAGATACATTTTCATACTTATGTCATAAAAACCGTATGATAAAAAAGTAACATTATTTAAATAACAAAATAAATAATTCGGTACGATATTTTTTAATCATTTAAAGTACTAATAAGTCAAAGTCATATCATAATAACGTATTTTTTTAAAATTAAAAGAGCAACCCAGAACTAAAGAGAACTAAATTAAGAGCAACCAAAAACAGGTAGCAAAAGTGCTTTTAGTAGTTTATACATCCAGAAGCGCGTCCCTACCGCCAACAGACGCGTGTGTGAAGCTAAACGACGGAAATAAAAATCCTATAAATATTGAACAACCATATTTTTCTCACTTTGTCGCGCAAGCCGCCCGTGTCGTGTGCCTCCGAAGCCCGGCAGTAGCAGAGTTAACACACGCGCGACTTGTGCTTGTAACACCGCCCTTATTTGGTACACGTATTCAGTACAATTGTATACATTCACTTGTTTGTTTTCTTGGGAACTATTTTTTGCACACATGTTTTATGTAACAAGTCTTAGTAAGCTAAGCAATTTAATGTGTGATTTGGTACGTTTAACCAACAACATGGGCGGTTACAAACCCGCCTATCATACTGTGGGGATCTCACCTGTTTTGAACGAAAATCATCTCAGCTGAAAGACGTCCACTGCTGGACAAAGGCCTCCCCCAAGGATCTCCACAATGATCGGTCCTGCGCTGCCCGCATCCAGCGAAGCATTGAACTAAAATACCCGAATACAATAATTCTCATAGTAGTAATTACACTAATTACTTTATGAAATCGTGTTCAGCATCCCATTTTAGCATTTTCTCCTTCTTCAAAATTAATGCTTACCACCACCCAACACCCAACATTTATTTATTATACGCTGTTCAGAATTTATTGATAGCGTAGTGTTATTATGCCACGGCTTACTTTCTTGTAATATTTTTTGTCAAATAGCATTCCAATAATCATTTCTACTCTCTTGAGTTCCGAATCTTATTACCATTAAGATGGGGCCACACTCATAATTCCTTTGAAGTTGCATGACTTTCCTTAACAAGCCACTTTTATGCAATCGGCGTACAACTTTGATCCCATTTTTTATAGTTTGGGGTGACGACACTGCGTTTCGTTTACAGGCGATCATTCCAAGGGATCAGAGGAAAATTGCCCGTCTTCAGATGCAACGGATTTTGTCAAACGGATGGGGCGATATCTCACAATATCTCAGAATTCATGGTGACACGAGTAAGCTCGTGAGCTTTTGTTGTGGGGTTACTGTCAACATAGTAGTGGAGAGACTATCTTATTGTTCTCTCTTTTGTTTTTCCCAATTTTATTCTGCAATCCAGGTTTTTTCGTATTCGTATTTCAATCTTCACATCATTTAATAGTATCTTGATCAACATTTTGTTTACCAAACGTTTTTCTTCATTTATGAATGAAAATTAAAATGCATGAATGCGTATTACGTCAGATCAGAAGGGCTGCACCAAATTGGATAATAAATTCATCTGAGTTCGTTATTGTCAGGTGGACGAGGTTTGTATAGACTTTTTGCAGCGGGAAAACAACGGATACGGAATAATTCCAAGTAAGCAACAATTTTTTGTAATTTACTTATACACAATAATGATATTATTATTTTTCTTATAATTACTGCTCCACAGAAACCTTCGAAGGTGTATACGGGGCGCAATAACACGATCCATATACTGTGCTTCCCGTAGTGTCTAGCGTTGTAACGGATATTACGCCATTACTAATATTACTATATATTATAATATTCTGTGAACTCTGAGATATTAATACTATACAGTGCACGCTGTATCAGTTTTCTTTGATGCCACTTTTGCGAAGGTCAATTTTTAAAAACGCTGTAATATAGGTCACTTTTATTATATCGAAGGATGTTGTGTGTGTCAAACCACGTACCTATAAAGTTTTTTTCATTAAAAAGTTTATATCTATTTTACTCGTCAATTACGTCATTTCAATTTTTTTTACTAAAAACGTGATATAATAAAATTGAGCAATTTTATTTATAAATATGTGTTTATCTGTACTTAAAATATTTGCATTGTCTCTGACCAATAAATAACCCCGAAATAAGCCGTGATATAGCGTTTTTAAAACACGAGTTGTTTAAGATAAAATATATTCTAGTTTATTCTAATTCCAAAAAGGTTCATTAAGGGTGAGGCCACACGAGCGTAATTTTGTGAGTCGTGAGCCGCCGAAATTCAGTCGCGCAAATTCTGCCGGCAGAAATTCAGTCGGGACCGCCACACGAGCTCAATTTTTTCGGTCGGTTATAGGGGGTGATTGAATAGTAAACAATATCGATAACGATCCGCGGGAAATATTGCACTATTATGCTTTACAATTTATTTAGCCACGATGTTGCCTCGGCGTAAAATAGACTGCCGCATGCAACAAATGCCGCAAGTAACATAAAAATAAAATTTGTAGCATATCATCATTATCATCAGATTTAACTTGCGAAAAGTGTTGGCCCGGCGTGTTGCCCTGGCTTTTGCTAAAATATTTGTTTATTAATTATGTGGCATGCGACAACTGTTGCATGTTGTTGCCCCGGCGTAAATTGGGCTAAAAATCTTATTAATTTTGGAAAAGAGCGTGTTGTGCCCCCAAAATCGATATCTGGGGTCCCCAGTGGACTCCGATGACGAATCTGACATCAAAATTGAAAAAAATGGCCGCCATTTTGAACTTTTTTGTTTCTGGTCCGATTGCTTCCAAAATCGATATCTGGGGTCCCCAGTGGACTCCGATGACGGATCTGACATCAAAATTGGAAAAAATGGCCGCCATTTTGAACTTTTCTGTTTCTGGTCCGATTGCTTCCAAAATCGATATCTGGGGTCCCCAGTGGACTCCGATGACGAATCTGACATGAGAATTGCAAAAAATGGCCGCCATTTTGAACTTTTTTGTTTCTGGTCCGATTGCTTCCAAAATCGATATCTGGGGTCCCCAGTGGACTCCGATGACGAATCTGACATCAAAATTGGAAAAAATTGCCACCATTTTGAACTTTTTTGTTTCTGGTCCGATTGCTTCCAAAATCGATATCTGGGGTCCCCAGTGGACTCCAATGACGAATCTGACGTCTGAATTGCAAAAAATGGCCGCCATTTTGAACTTTTTTGTTTCTGGTCCGATTGTTTCCAAAATCGATATCTGGGGTCCCCAGTGGACTCCGATGACGAATCAGACATCAAAATTGGAAAAAATGGCCGCCATTTTGAACTTTTTTGTTTCTGGTCCGATTGCTTCCAAAATCGATATCTGGGGTCCCCAGTGGACTCCAATGACGAATCTGACGTCTGAATTGCAAAAAATGCCCGCCATTTTGAACTTTTTTGTTTCTGGTCCGATTGCTTCCAAAATCGATATCTGGGGTCCCCAGTGGACTCCAATGACGAATCTGACGTCTGAATTGCAAAAAATGCCCGCCATTTTGAACTTTTTTGTTTATGGTCCGATTGCTTCCAAAATCGATATCTGGGGTCCCCAGTGGACTCCGATGACGAATCTGACATCAAAATTGGAAAAAATGGCCGCCATTTTAAACTTTTTTGTTTCTGGTCCGATTGCTTCCAAAATCGATATCTGGGGTCCCCAGTGAACTCCAATGACGAATCTGACATGAGAATTTAAAAAAATGGCCGCCATTTTGAACTTTTTTGTTTCTGGTCCGATTGCTTCCAAAATCGATATCTGGGGTCCCCAGTGGAATCCGATGACGAATCTGACATCCGAATTGCAAAAAATGGCTGCTTATTTGAACTTTTTTGTTACTGGTCCGATTGCTTCAAAAATCGATATCCGGAGTCCACTGGAAACCCCATTTTTCCAATTTTGATGTCAGATTCGTCATCGGAGTCTACTGGGGACCCCAGATATCGATTTTGGAAGCAATCGGACCAGAAACAAAAAAATTCTATATCTACCACGAGAATTCGTATAAACTAAAAAAAAAACTAAACCCAAGCCATCGATAAACCAATTATCGATATTGGCAACACTAGTCTATTCCCTCGCCCCCCTCTGCCCGCTCCACCCGACCGGCAGAATTCTGCCGGTCATAACGTGTGTGAGCCGGCAGACGACTGAAAATTTGAGTCCGTGTGAATGAAACAGGGGTTTTGTATGAAACCGAACGCGGCAGAATTTACGCGACCGAATTTCTGCCGCTCACGACTCACAAAATTACGCTCGTGTGGCCTCACCCTAAATGTCATTGACCGGTCGCGTAGTTTTAATTATTTCTATCATCGGAATAGGTATTATGAGAATAAATGTATCTATAAGCGTTGTTTAATAAACTAGACGAAACCAAAGCTTTCTTTGTTTCGGCCTGATAATATTAACCTATAATGAATATATATAGTATGAAAAGTCTGATATTTTTTGTGTTACAATTTTAATCAAACCTTTTTTACTCTTTGTATTCTTTGGACGATATCGATCACTTACATTTAATAAATTTAATGTATCTTACCTGTCAGAGCAGAGCTGTAGTTAGTATTTTCTTACTCTTGGGTAGCCCTTTATCATGAGAAGTTAATCCGTCGTACTTAATTGGCATTTATCTCTTAGCTTTCGTAGCCTGCAGTTTTTGTAGCGGTCCCTTTGCTCTGTTAATTAGAGTGAGATAAAAATGTCAGTTCAAATGAGATAGAAGTCTCATAAATGTGTATTTCGTTTACTCTTGTTATTAGTTCTTATTGTGATTAATTGGTATTACTATCAAAGATAAGTAGAATATATAGGTTAGTTTAGTTTAGTATTGGTTTTGTTTTCTCTGATTTGAAAAGAGTTTTATAATATTGTGTGACGTATACAGCTGTGGTTGTATACTGTCTTTGTATATAAGACTTTATTTTTTTATTTTAAGCTCTATAATGATTGGCTGGCACTAAGTGAGATTAATGAATGTGGATGAAGCTAGATCGTTACAAATGGAAGGAAGTGCTCTCTGCCTACACCTCCGGGAAAGAGGCGTGACTGTATGTATGTAATGTATGTACTATTTAATTTAAAGTATTTTGTATTTTAAGCAACATACAAAACTGTCTGATACTGTTCCGTAAAAATAAATTTCTCACTTCAAAAAAGCACGAATACTTCGTATTCAATCTAAATCAAAATTTATCCACTCCACATCTTACCCAACATCACCCTTAAACTAAGGTAAAAGTGTAGCATTTTGCAACATTCACGACCCTTAAGACCTTTTGTTGCCTACAAACCTAACAAGTAACAAACTGGTTATACGTTAATGTAGCTATAAACAGGCCATTTTTGCTTGACCGCCACATGTACATAGTTTTCAAACAACTAGAGGTCTCCAGAACTTAAAAATAACTTATAGTTCCTTAGATATCCCAGATCTCCTTGGCAGTCCCGGGTTCCTCCACGTTCGGCCTCGTCACTACGCCCGATGTCTTTATTTTCATTAAACGCATACTTCCCATACTCGCGGGATCCCTACGTGCATAGCATGGACAAACATTGCAACATGAGTGCAGCGGAAAAGTTAAGATATGCGAGGAAGCCCGTACATTTCATTAATTTTCTTTACTAGAAATCTTTTTCCTATCTTGTCGATGACAAATTAAAATTAGACCATTGTGGCCCAGAACTTAGCTACTTCGACTGCATTCTTTGTGGCGTCCATCGAGCCTGTACTAAAAGTTAAAATTCATGTAGGTAAATCTTCAAATATCATAATAATATGGTTTAGAATGTATGCCGTCTCCATTTGCATTACTCTTTGAATTCTAAAGGGTGTTCCTCTCTCCAAAATTAGTCTCACATTTTATTTACCGATTTTATGAACAATACAAAGGACGGTTACGTAATTAACGTAATATAATTGAAAAAAAGTTTTGAAAATATATTTCTTCAACTGCGTAATTACTTTAGATTATACATTTTTGGTGAATGTTTTGATCATGGAAGTAAAAGAATGAAACCGAATTAACTAAAATCAGTGTGAAAAAATAAGCTTAACCAGATCAATTTAAAAAAAACAATCTTTTACAAAACTACCAAGCAGAGCGATCCTTCATACAGAATAGAATAGAATAGAATATACTTTATTGCACACTAGAAATAATACAATCAGTAAAGTTATATAGTTAGTACATAGTTACTTTGAAACCCAAACATTGCAGTAACTTGTACATACGTACGTAGTTAGCAGTACGGTACGTCTGGCGGGCAGCCCAACTACACAATGTTACAATGTTGTGTCAGTGATAAGGGTCGCCTCGTTAGGGAGGCTAACAACATCTAACAACCACGGACGACCTGAGGACGCTCCACCAAATTATAGGGAATATTTCACGAGATGAGTACCCTACAAGTAGTTACTGTACTTTTCAATATTCTAGATAGCTTTTTTATGTTATAGGAAATACTTCTAGGGTTGTCTGAATGCCTCCTTAAACCTTTAAAAGGCAGTGTCCACCGTATTGCCACCTTAATCAACCTTATATAAAAAAGAAAACTTTGGTGCAGCCATTCTTCAGAAATGATGCTCTTACAAACATACATTTTGGCGACTTTTTTTATTGTAATGGACAGATAGATTATTACTTGCACATAAGAGTATATAACAGAAATAAACAGAAATGTGCGTTAATTAAATACGGGAAAAACCTATTTGTGTCAAATAATTTATATTTAGAGAATTTACTCGTACCTCAATTTACAGAAATTTACTTTTTCGTAAAAGAATTTCTGTCGGATGTTGGAGCTGAATCCGCAATGTCCTTATTTTATTCTATTTCTTTTGTCCTTTGACAATCTCCTTTGTCCATCGAATTTGTTGAGAATCTGTTTATGAAATGAAAAAACTTATTTTTCTTCTGTCTTTGTTTTTGTATCGTCTAGATTGAAGGGTTATTCGAGGTCAAATTGGCTGTTGAATTGAAACCTAACATGAAACATTTACACTATTTCGTCAGAAAGATAAATCTAGATTATGTTCACTATATATCATTTTTTTTAATAATGATTTATAGCAGTCTTTATTCAATCGTCATTTCTAGGCAAGATTTTAAGAGTTTGCCATTACATTAAAATAAGTTCTATTACTTTACAAAATTCAATATTCTCAATATTATACTTACTTACTTCGCTAGTTCAAAGACCCGAAATGACTTAATCTTAAATTGGTTGGTATATTATGGTTTCCAAATACTTAAATTAATTTCAAATACACATATAAGCCGACGAGACAAAAGCATATGAGACGGCCGTTGGGGCAAAAAGGTTCTCGAATGGCGACCGCGCGCCGGAAGACGTAGCGTGGGCAGGCCCCCCACAAGGTGGACCGACGATCTGGTGAGGGTCGCGGGAAGCCGCTGGATGCGGGCAGCGCAGGACCGATCGTCGTGGAGATCTTTGGGGGAGGCCTTTGTCCAGCAGTGGACGTCTTTCGGCTGAAATGATGATGATGATGACACATATAAGTACAAACATACAATAAAGAAATTTCATTCTAAGATAAATTTACAAAATAATTAGAAGGGTTAACAAAAAAATTAGATTCATTCTCGACATTAACAAAACCCAGTTTTCAAATCAAGAAATTACGTAAATTATTTATGAACTGAATATGTCTTCAAAATACGAAAAATATTTTATTCATATAAAAAGCTGAAAATCTTTATTTAAACAAAATTATTAAAAAGCTATTTTGTATTTTAATATTTTTCATATCACATCTGAGTCAATCTTCATAAAGCCGAGTAAAATAAAACGTACTATATCCAGGACTGAAAAATAAATAATCATCTACGTTTGTTCTGGAATAAAAAAAGAATAAAAGTAAATAAACTTTTCAAGCTTTTTTAAGTGCGTTTGCGAGTTAAGAATGAAATAAATTATATGTATAATGAATGATACTAATTACACATTAAAATACTAATTCATAAATTATTACAACAAACAAAAGTAATATTTCTTAGATTTTTAAGGTTGTTATCAAGTACCTACACTACAGTTCCGCCGACATTTTGTAATTTTTGTTATGTAAGAGAGTTTTAAATTGAATTGGCCGATATTGGATATCCAATGGCAAGCAAAAGAGTGATATATTAGCTGCTGTTAACCTGTTCTAACTATACATGGATTTACTTCCAACTAGACTTACGAAACTAAACTCTTCCGCCTACTGAATAACCACGTCAACTCAGTCGTGCACAAAAAGCTGGTAAATACACCTAGAGCTTCTAAACCCAAAGCCAAAGGCACGACGCGTGACTTTGCCAAAATCCAATTCAGCTCCGCTCCGCAAATATCCTTAGTTACAATCTGAACTACTCCACCAGGATAGCAGGAGGTAACAATGGGTTTAATCCAAGTTAAATATTCGACAGCTGAATCGAGCTAAAGACTGGCTCAAAGAGATAATCGGTACAGCCTCAAGCTGCCGGCAAGCAATCTAGCCTGGATTAAACCCTGGTCCCTTGCAGCTTAGATAAAGAGCTAGCTGTGAAACTGGTCTAAAAAGATACTTGATCTGCTTAGAGTAATCGTCCTAGCTCAGACCTCTAGGTAAGTGAATCCTTGTGAATCGATAATGACTTGTTTTTTACGACTCAGAAACATAAGAAACATACTCTATATAACCGTAATTAGAATCGTTTTCAATGCAAATTATTGTATTTTGTATGCTTAAATACGTTTAAACATTCATGATTGTCATATTTGTGAATAAAAAAAAATATGGAGACTCGTTATTTGGCGAAAACAATGCGCCATTTTGATCCCAACCCATCATTGTATGAAAAATCTGACGATTTATCTAAATTTAATAGTCATCAAATCGCTTACACTACAAAAAAGTACCAAAGAATTATACATACACATAACCATACATACATACACTCGAAAAACGTAACCTTCCTTCTGCAATCGAGTAGTAATGTCAAAACTGAAATTCCGACTCTGATGCCAGCTCTGTTTCTAACTTACCCCAAACAGTATAATGCAATCTGATTTATTTGTACTGAAGTCTGACTTGGTTACTCTAATCGAATAATGACTGTTGAGGGATGCAGGGTTGTGGAATGCGCTCGTAAACGATGTACCTGGATTAGGAACTAATTGTTTTATCGCAAAGGGAAGGATTTGGAATAGTTTCGTAATGATATTAAAAGCTGAAGCAAGTGCTTATATTTGAAAATATGTTTTTAAGTACGAAATTATCTAGAGAGAAGAGATCTAAATTTTGATGTTATCAATGTTTGACCTCACTGATGCTTCGTCAAAATATTCCTAAGTAAACAACTACCCCTTAATAAATAAAACCTCAAAAAGGAATAAACGAAAGGGGCGAGTAGAATTAAATAAAATTATTACAGCAGTAAATCAGGACCAATGATAACTTGTGATAAAATATGATCAAAAAACTTATTCAATCTCAGAGTAGAGTAAATCACACTTATAAATAAAATCTTCCTAAGATGTTTTTCTAAACCTTGTATCGTTTAAAATATATCGTATAATATACAGTTTCAAGTGTTCTAAAACACCTTGAAAGACCTCTTAACTTCCTAGTTTCTTCAGAAAACGGCAACAACTTGCAGTTTCTGTCGCAACATTTATTTCAAATAACCATTTGTACTCGTCTCGCCAACAGCGGGTCAGCTTAGGGTCAACTCGCATCTTGCCGCCCGGTCTGCTCGCGGCAACCTTACGTAAGTCACTAGCTGAAAAATGTAGAACAGAGGCAACGGGGTATTTTGAAAACAATTTATATTGTTTTGAAATAAAATTTTATACAAATGCTACACTGAAACTAATACAGTCCCTACCTACATAGATAATTAATTTACAACGTTAGGCAAAAGGAGGCCTTATTAACTTAAAGCGATTTCTTTCACGCAACGTCGAAGACTTTAAACATTATAAGCAAAAATTTAAAATGTGAAAAATGAGGGAATCATAAAAATGCTTTTAATGAAAAATATGACCACTCAGGCAAACTGAAAGTAAGAAAATTGCGAAAGAAATCCGAAAGCATAGCAATTTAATATGACTATTAATATTCCTTATTTACATAAATTGTAACATCATATAAACATGTGTAGAAATTGTTATACACTTTATCTTGGAGTCGGTGCCAGCTAATCACCATCATTTCGACCAAAAGACTTCTACTGCTAGCAGTCATCTAAAGTGGGCTCAGTACCTAGTACTCTGACCGCGTTCTTTAAATTTTATTATAATCAACGATCTGAACTTTGTTCCGATTAAATAGCTAGCCTCAACTGGCACCGACTCCAAGGTGAAGAGTATAACAATTTCTACACATGTTTATATGATGTTACAATTTATGTAAATAAGGAATATTAATAGCCATATTAAATTGCTATGCTTTCAGCTAGATTTATATTTTATTTGTAACTTTTTAGTGTAGGTTAGGACGTTGAAGGCGGTTTTATATATTTTTTTAATTATCTTTTTATTTCCAACTATAAAAGGATTGTCAACTAAACATAGTTCTATTTAGTGCAAATTAATCGCTTATATTCCCAACAACTTTGACCTCTGCACACACTCAGTAATGAAGGTACGACAAACCGAAGTAAGCAATTAATCCACTAATTCCCTCTTACCAGAACCTTCGATCATCCCCAGCGAATGCCGAAAACTCTTCAGAGACCAACAACAAAGAAGTTATTTCAAATTCAATAAACTCAAAGGCACCAATATTGAGGAACCTCTCTCTTTAGCTTCCTCCGTATGAAGACCTCCCTTCAGCGCGTCTCCAACGAGCCAAATTGGATGTGGTTTTTGTGGAATTTGCAGGGAAAATAACTTTGCCCCTATTTGAAATGTTTAATTTTAAAACAAAATTTTTAACATTCTCCGTACTTAAACTATACTGTACAAACTTATTACAAATGATTTATATTCAAAACCTCTTAAAAAATCCTACTTTTTTATCCTATTCTTGTTGCCAAACTAAAAAGTGAAAATAGGAAGGAAAACTTGGTCCAAAATAAAATAATTTGTCACTTAATTCCTCCTATGTAATTTACCTCTGGAAATTAATTCAGGTCTTTTACCAAAATTTCTATAAAATTTCATCCATTTTGAACCAAAAAGGCCAAAGGACCCAGTTTCGCAATGATTTCACATGTGAGAAATATTTTCCAAGAATTTACTTATTCTAATTATGAAACTATGTTGATTTGGCACAATGATTTCATTTAGTTTTTTTGCATAGATTAAAGAAGAATTTTTATTTTATGTTAATGATTATTAATATTTCTACTTTGATGACATTGATACCGTACACATTTTTTTGTCATAAGTGAGCAGAAATAAAACAAAATTTTGCAAATTTCGTCATTCAGTAGCATTAATCGTTCAAGTACAAAGTATCACAACTCCGACTTATCCAATTCCATCCCTCTTTACACTCCTCGGGTCTTATTCCACAAAGAGGATTCTCGTTTTGTTTCTTAATTTTACGCGCCGGCGCACACATCCCTGCCTACTTAAACGCTCACAAAGAGCTCGGCGATACGGGATTTGACTTGTTCCCAAATGTCATATTGTATCGCTCGCACGTCACATCCTATTACAAAAGGGCAAATCCGACCTCTCTCCTTTCGTCTCCTAATACATAGGCTTGGTGACCTACTTTGTTTGATACTGGATTTTGTCTTTGTTTAACTTTATCAAGGGATGAAGGCTGTGATGTGATGAGGAGATAGAAATGTGTGATTTCTTGTTTTGCGTTGAAACAGAACATGTACTCTGTGGAAGAAATGACGTTGCTATGTTATTGCAACACCCAAAAATATATTAGAACTAGCTTTTTGCCTCGCAGCTCCACCCGCGTTAATTTTTTTTTTCAGTGGGAGTGAGGAATTTTCCCACGGTAAAGTGTAGTTTATGTTTCTCCCCAAGTTATTTTCTATCTTTATACTAAGTTTCATTCAAATCGGTTCAGTAGTTTCGAAGCCTATACAATGCAAACAAACAAATCATTTTTCTTTATAATATTATAGTATGAAGAGGAAATAAAAAGGTTTTAATGGGTTACCTAAAATTTAATATTAGAATTCAAACAAAAACTTGAAGCGACCTGTACTGCTTACGCGAAGAAATCCAATATTCAAAAGTCAAGCAAGAAACCAGCTTAGTTTGACTGTACTATCAATTTCAATCAAAGTTCGAACCAAATAAACAGCATCTTTCAGAAACTTACTCTACTTTCAATCAGTCGCGCAAGGCCGGGCAAAGTTCAGCGCTGGGGCTCTAAGAAAATACATTTGCCGTGCATTTTTTATTCGTCGCAGCTATCGGGAGGGAAGTATTGCTTTTTAATGTAATTTCCGAATCGGAACGTTGCTGCCCTCCGAGGATTCGCCTAATGGATTTTGTTCATACTTTCTGCGGAACTCGCTCTATCAGTTAGTCAGATATTAAATTCCTTTTAAATAGAGACTGCTGGTGCTCTTTTTGCAGTATTGTGTTTCCGTTGTCGATGTTCGTTAGATACTTTTAACAATTTTGCTTTTTTATGTCTTCAAAATTTATTTATTTTATTTATCACTTATTTAATATTCCTTAACTATTTTATTTTATTTCACTACTAGATGATATTTTCAATACGAGTATCAAATCAACAAAATAACTAGGTACACTAATCAAATTAAAAACTAAATTTTCTTTTCAAGTTATTTTCGTTTCCACTCCGAGCCGAACCTAATTTGATCTCACAATTTTCTTCCCAACGGGTGGCCAGAGCTCAATGTCATCGTTTCTTTCGGATTATGCCGTTGTCCATTTTCCGATGCGGTTGTGAAAATTCGTTCTCCAAGCAGCTGAAAGGAAAGTTCTGTATTTCAGTGGTAAATAAAAGTTGTGTTTTGCCAAGTGCATCGTAGCGGTTATACTTCTGAGCTAAGTCCTGGAGGACTTTGCTATCGTTATTAAAACAGATTGGCTATTGTCGTGGCAGCTTTTGTGCTCGTATTATCTGCTTCAACATGACGCCTGAGAAGTTGACAATTCGTTAACAAAGTTTAATGTTAATTAGCGGGGCTTGAATATCTTAATGTTCATTTGTAATAGATATAACTAACTTAATAGTTTACTTGAAAGAAAAGTTATTTAAAAGCACTAGTTGGATAATTTAGTTCGGAATCTAAATTTTATGAATAGTAAGAAATACCATTATTGAACAAAGTCATTGTTTATTTTCCTTTATAAAAATTGTTGTTGCTGATATTAGGCCACTTCATTTGTTGGAAGGTGTTTGCATAATTTGTACTTTTCGGGCTTCGGGGGATATCGGATTTATGTTTGGTTACACAGTTGAAGGCATTCCTTAACCATCATGCGTCATACAATACCAACAGGAAGAGTTAGGTTGGTCTATAATCTAAGTTAGGATCTACACGGTAATAAAAAACTGCCTATAGAACAACTTATTATGATTTTTTTTATTGACCTTTGATTGTGTCGAAAAACTACGACTTATCAAACTTCATCGAACTTGCGGGAGAGCAGAAGGCACTACCCCAAAGTAGTCATATAGCAACGCGTTTAAGACCGGCGCGAGAGAACCACAGACTAGGCCTAGTGCGTTGATACTGAAAACATCGTGAAGGAGACGTAGCCTGAGGGGCTCTGTCTCTGTAACTATTTTGATTTAAGCCGCGCCCCCGCCGGAGGGTACGAGCATTGCTACCGGAAGGGTACTTATTACTAAAAGGGAATTCACTACCAGAAGGGTATTCTGAAATTCTTTGGCTGCTTTAACTGCATCTGTGATTTCGTCGTCTGGCTCGGAAAGGATATGTTTGGGACGGCAGCGAAACCGCGTGGAAGGGTGCGGAAAATAGCCCGTAGGTACACTTCACCACATAGGGTTTGGGATGGGAAAAGCCTTCATCATATAGCGTTTGGATGCTTCTTTCATGATCCCTCTAACTTTAGGATGTTCAAAATCGAGATGAACAAACCAAGGACAACAGGTGGCCCTGCGGAGGAACCGATTTTGTATAACTTGTAGCTTATTGAGTTGCGTGCGTGGACGCAGAGTGCGCAATATCCATCCACGCTAGTATAAGTCATGATAAGACGGAATAAGGACATCACTATTTTCAGCACTAGCAGTATGAGATATATATACAAATTTAATATTCGTCTTATTACAACAACGATATATTCATTCGCATACGAAACACCAGGAATTCGATATCCACTACTGCTTCTCCGATCAAACCAATAATTTATGTAAGTAGAACAGCAATAGATGCCGCAGATTATATGGCGTTGCTGAGCGAACATGATCCTAGCCTTTGAGAGGCGTTGCAGTGTAAATGTCACTCTATATGGTAATGGCGGAGGCTTCAGACGCGCTATAGAGCGTTCCTTGGGAATATTTTATACAGGGAATGCGCATTAACGAGCAAAAACGACAAGCTCAAATTGAGAAGCGTCAAGAAACTGTCTACAAAGTAAACATACTAAGGAAATGAGCACTGCTTGCTTTCAAACTGCGTATATAACATTGTAATATTATGTAACAGCGTGAGCAACACATCCAAAACGAGGCCACGCATAACCCTATATAGATTTAAGGTTTCAGGTCTTGTTTACTGTTTCACTTTGTAATTATAGAAATAAACAGTTTAATTTTTTTTTTTTGTTATGTAACACATTTTTTTACGGCGAGGGCACCATTTTGAGTTTAGATCTGTGAGGAATTGAAAATATACTGCCTGAGAAAAAATATACTACGGATAAAAAACACGTTACGTACCTTGTAAGGCTTGATGCATTTGCAGAGAAGATATCAGGCAACAACAATAACTACAAAACAACAACAACCAACCGCACCAATCTTCAAATGCGCGAATGACAGTCATCTGAATCGCAACTGTATAGCTGTCTATTAAATGTTAAGACCTTATTGGCTCTATAATAGCACAGCTACAGAATAGTATTATTCTAAAAATAAAACAATTTGTACCAAACCATATTTCCCCAAGGTATTTTAACTCCATAATTCACTTTTCCGAGAAGATTCTTCCTAGAAGCGAAAGCGTAAACAAAATGTTAATCTCTTTTTGTAAACAGAGGGACAGTTCTAGGAAAAAAAGATGTTCTTCTTTCCGGAAACTCTCTTATAGTACATTAATAGGTTCTCAAAACACTTCAAGTAATTTAACCGACTTTATAAAGGAGGTTCTTCATTCGTCGAAACCTTATTATTATCACAGGTGGTTCACAGACTTTTATGAAAGAGCCAATATATTAAAATGATAAATCTATGATAAAAAATCGCAGTATGCTGGTAATTAAAATAAATTTCAATAACGTTGATGTCATTATTCTAAAGAGACTTTAATTAAATGGTGAAAATATTAATTAACCTATGCCAAAGTGTTTTTGATATTCAACCAAAGTTATTAATTGCTGACTGCTAAGCTCAGGTAATTAATAGCAAACCGATTATTTATATCAAATACAGTCAAGTAGACATGAATTAGACATGTTAATATCGGAGTACCTTCGGGGCACTTCATTACCACAGACTAGATGTTTATAGACGCCGTAGTAGGTATTCTCTAGTCTACGTCGTAGTAATCTGTTGACTTATTCGATTACATTAATATTGTAAAACTCCAAGTTTTGATGCTTAGATGTTTGCTTTTAGGTGCACAATGTCCAAGTTGCAAAAAGTCCAGCGGGTGCAAAATGTCCAGGTCGCAAAATGTCCAGGTCGCAAAAGGTCCAGCTTGTAAAATGGTAAGTATAAGACCTGCATCTAAAGGAAATATAACTTATGCTATTAATTTATTTGTTTCATTTTAGTAGCATCAGTTATATTTCTTTTAGATGCAGATATGGGGCGGCCACAGTTATTTCGCATAAGTTATATGACTAAATTCGCAGCCTAGTAAAATAGTTGTTGAAACAACGTGAGTGAAGAGGTATAATATTTTTACCTAGACAAATAATTGTATAAATCACTACATAGTATAAAACAAAGTCGCTTTCTCTGTCCCTATGTCCCTATGTATGCTAAAACAACGCAACGGATTTTGATGCCGTTTTTTTAAATAGATAGAGTGACCCAAGAGGAATGTTTATATGTATAATACATGCATAATTTACTTAGAGTTGTTACACCCGCGGCTCGCCTTACTCCTGGACGAGCCTGCGGAGTAACTACACGTTGGTAGTAGATGGAGAGAAGGTTTCGCACAACACTGATGTTTGTAGTGAAATGAAAGCAAGCATTTACTGATATTACATTGATATTTATATTTGAAGAATATGTTTAGAAGAGTATGGAAATAAAATATAAACAGAAGGAATCAAAATAGAACAGAAATTTGGACATCGGTCGACATGGCCGAGAGGTTAGCGAAAAGTGAATAAAAATATGAATGAAATGACGGATGATTGTTGACTGAATTCCAAAGTTAAATATATTCGAATTTAGACGAAAATGGTAAATGAGATTGACCAATGTGTGTTGCCAGTGATGACTTACGGATCTGAGACGTGGTCGCTAACGATGGGCCTCATAAGAAAGCTCAAAGTCACCCAAAGAGCGATGGAGAGGGCTATGCTTGGAGTTTCCTTGCGTGATCGAATCAGGAATGATGAGATCCGCAGGCGAACCAGAGTCACCGACATAGCCCGAAGAATCGCTGAACTTAAGTGGCAATGGGCTGGGCACATTGCACGTAGAACCGACGGCCGTTGGGGCAGAAGGGTTCTTGAATGGCGACCGCGCGCCGGAAGACGTAGTGTGGGCAGGCCCCCCACGAGGTGGACCGACGATCTTGTGAGGGTCGCGGGAAGCCGCTGGATGCGGGCAGCGCAGGACCGATCATTGTGGAGATCCTTGGGGGAGGCCTTTGTCCAGCAGTGGACGTCTTTCGGCTGAGATGATGATGATGGTAAATGAGATGAGGGTGAAGCAACGAGGTGGCATGCACCACGTTACAGAGTTAACCCACAATAAGCATTTTCCTGTGCGAAGCCGGGGCGGGTCGCTAGTAGCTTATAAGTCGTTAGTCTAGTTAGGAATAGGTCTGAGCAGAGCCTTGACGTTAGCAGCACTCTGCATGTACTCCGCCGCGGGGCGCGAACGGAAATAACTAATTATAAAGTGTTCGTGTAGGCGCGGCCCTTCCACTACAAGGAGCAACGACTGCCGTGATTCATAGAGCACAGTTACACAAATATATTATGTTCAATAAAATCATTATATTAATGGTTAACAGGCTTTCTAATATATCGACTGGACTTGACGATAGTTATTCATAGAGAACATGAAAAATATGTACCACTGTTTGAGTTTCTCTAAAATATATAGTTTACTATAAAATAATAGACAAATAAAGAAATTAGATTATCATCTTAGAAATTAATTTTAAAAAGCCAAACATTACAATAATTGAAAGAAAAATTAAATAGTATTAAAAATAATTGTCCACTGCAAATATTTTTAGTATACCTTAACCTACTCTGAAAGACTGCTACATTTCTTTATCAATTTAAAAGGCTTTTTCTTTTAGATTTTTTTTAAATCGACAATTTTTACAATAAATGAGTACATAGTTATTGTAATTTCCTTTTAAAGAAGAACTTGTTGCTATAATTTTACGTATAAAAAATTACTCCAAGCCTTACTACACAAATAAATTTCAAGTGCGTACTTTGGTACTTTTGAATAAGCTATTACTCCCCAAAAAGGGTTCCCTTGTACTGTAGCTTAGTGGGATCAGAGGAAACAAACATAAATGGACTACTATACCCACATTTTAATTTCATGTTTCATAGTTCTAGAGATTTTATAAGCTGGTACAAGTTACAGGATACAAGCGCAAATGTATTCCAATCCTATAATTAATAAACTAAATGTTGCTTACATATTATTATGTAGCTGCGTAGACTTACTACAAATATGAGCATAAACACAATACAAGCGTTCTTAGTAATATGTGTAGGTAAGAAGGTTGATGACTAAAACTATTTTTATGTCTAATTATTCAGGGATCAAAATACTCCTGATATTTTTTGTGTAACGATTTTATCCTCTAGATATAAGACAATGGCTTTAATTTATTTTACAAACAGTACCAGCTTGTAATTTAGCTTGTTTTTTACAAACTAAAAACTTTTTGTCATATAGTTTGTATTGATCTCGAAACCCATAGGTCCCTTAAAAAGGAATTTGGCTTCATTATATATGAGGAACATCTCACACACGGCCACCTGAGTCCTAACTAGTCAGAGCCTATACTATGGGTGTAAGACAGCTGATACATAAATAATAAATCCAGACACATGGCAAATAGGTACAACCGCTCATCACACGAATGTTTGCCCTGGGCGGGCTCCTCAGAGAACTTCTAGACCAAACGTAACGCAAGCTTTTATCTTACACCGCACAACATTGGTCGTAGTAGCAGCCTGCAACCCAGTACGCAACTTCATAATTAGCTATTTCCCATTTCGCTCCGGGCCTGCCAGCTTTACCAAGCCTTAATTAACTGCACTATGTTGTAATATTCGCTCCGGTGTAACATGCGGACGGGTGTACCGATGTGAGCGAGTTACTACTTTACCACTCCTAGATTGAGGTCTTTGAGAACTATAAAGTTTAAATTAAGAAAACTGTAAACAGTGTTTTAGTTTAGAAGTTTTTAATTGGACGCGCTGTTCTTGTTTATTAACGATAGAGCAGAATCATCGTTAGTAACTAACTTAGAACTATAAAAACTTCTTATCTATGTCTATGTGCCGCATTGTAAAGTTAGTTTCATATAAAGATATCTTATACAAAATTAGTGATGTGCCCCTTCCGGGAATATTCCCCCATGTCAGAAGCCTTAAACGACAACAATTCTGGCACCAGGGTTTGTGAGGTAGGTTAACCTCGAAACCCACTCGATTAGCAAGCAAAAAGTCATTATTCAGAATGTTCAGTTTGTGACCTTGCTAAACTATCCTTATTACAGTAAAATAACCCCAGTCAAAGAACAAAATACATATCAAATAAAGATACTATGTTTTACACTGATTCCAAAAAAGAAAGAGAAAAGTTTTACGCTTCAAGCAGATAGCTTAAAACTTATCCAGTAAAATCCTCCTCACTCAGCATGATAAGTCAAATTCGATTAAGTATTTCATTACGCTCATTCAAAGGATTTCAAGCGTATGCGTGAAAGGGGTGAAAGATGTGCCTATATCGTAGTAGAATTGCCAAGTCGAGCGCAGCTGAGTGCGGTGGCTGTGATACTTAGCTAGATGTGCTTATACAGTAATCATTACTAAGGATTTAGGAATTATTTCACATTTGAATTACAGTGAGATTTTCATTTATTTAAGAGACTACAAACTTCCACCCAATAAAATATGGATAAAAAGTGTTGTATTAAACAAATAAAATAGAAACCAGATAATACTTCCACCCAGCCAGTAATATATTGAAAGTGAACATCTTAATATACAAATTGAACTGTCGAAAGTAGAGATGTGTGTTGTGTAAAACAGCTTGAGTTATGAGAGAAAACTCCAAGATAACATTATTATTATCACGTCATCGTGTTAAAAATGCGGATTGGTACATCCTGTAGGCACATCTTTCAAGTACCTATTATAGAAAATTCTACAAACTTTGATTATATACAACTCTAGATAGAGCCTAGGGGGCAACGCAAACAGAAGACGGCGAGGCGAGGATACGGCACAGGCGCGGCGGTGTATCGACTGAAACTGGTTTGACATACGGTTGAAAACGGCATGCCAAAATCGAGTAGCGCGCGGCGCGTCGAAGCTGCCACGAGAGCCGGCGCGAGACCGCTGCGCCGCGCCGTATGTCAAAATATTTAAGGTTTGGTTTTGATTGATACATCGCCGCGCCTGCACCGTATCCTCGCCTCGCCGTCTTCTGTTTGCGTTGCCCCTAGGAGTACAAAAGCGTCTAAAAAATAAAGGGGCAACTGTTACCCCTTCACTCAATTTTCACCTGTCAGTCCGAATGGAGACGTCAAACGAACTGCTAGTCCAAAGCATCGTAAATAATTTTCATTTTTCTTCGACAAAATGACATCTTTCACCATAAAAGTGTGCCGGAATTATAGAGGGCACTTTAAAATGTCTAAAGGGATATTCTTCCATCAGTAAATAATGTTAAAACAATAAATTATAAATTTCAACAATTTTGAATTTACGTAAAGAAATTACGACTCCATCTTGTATTTTTTTCTCGGGGTGGCCATATCTTAATTCCATGTTTTCCCAGAGACTATCAAATTAAATTCAAATACACCAAATAAGCTTTTAGGCGAATGTACCAATTTTTATTCATTACTTACGTATATACTTTGAATACTTTAATTTGGATAAATATTTAAATCGTATATCCTTAATGCACTCATTAAAACGATAATAATAAATTCCTCCTCCTCTTCCCCCCGGACCGCTGTGGCGTGCAGTCGTGTTTCCTTGCACCAGTATTTTTATTTTCTATTTTAATTTACTAAATTACAAAATAAATTATCCGCATAATAATAGGAGTGCATATATTGGAGGAGCTACTCGCGGTCTACGCTACGCCTCAAAGTGCTTCAAATGTGTGAGTTGGCCCTCACAACTACATACACGAGTGAGTGTTGTTAACAAAACTGCTACACACACACACAAATATCTTCAACCCACAGGCAAACACGGCGGTTTATGAATTGTATTGGTGTGATATTGGCCTGCACACAAGCGCTTGAGCTCAAGTATAACTGGACGGACGGAGAATTTGTATGAAATCCTCGATCGCCGACCAAAATTCAAGACCCCTCAGGCAAACAGTGTGGTACTCAAATTGATTGACTTCCTACGATTTATTGGTTCCTGGTACTTGTGATTATTATAATGCCGTGTAACAGATCACCACCGCTAAAATCTGCTCAAGCACCACTTACGCACTGCCAGTCCGATCCAAATATACCCGCTAGCTCTGTGGACATCACTCCCGATCAAATTGTATGCCGTATTCCGAAGAGAAAACGAGAGGGTGATACAGAAAAGGATATTATGGATTTAACACTTGAAATGAAAACTATGTTCGAAAAACTCCAAAATGAACAACTCCGGCAATTTGCATCGCTCAACAATAAAATGGAAGAACTAAAGACACAGAACCAGGACCTTAAAACATCAGTTGAATTTATGTCAGCAAAGCACGACGAGTTTTTAAAAAAAGTCAAACAATTAGAAAGTGAAAAAGCAGAGGATAGGAAGACCATTAAACTGTTAGAGGAGAAAGTGGAAACAATGGAAAAACAATTGCGTTCAGCGTGTATTGAAGTAAAAAATGTACCAATGAAGCAAACAGAGACAAAACTTGATCTTGTCAATACTGTGCTCAGTTTGGGTGCTGTCGTTAACTCACCAATCCACCAGTCCGATATAAAAGACATTTTTCGCATAAGATCTGCCAAGCAAAGTCCTATCATTATCGAATTCACTACAACTTTACACAAGGACAGATTACTTAAAGCAACAAAGCAATTCAATAGAGAACATAAGGAGGATAAACTGAGTACAAGGCACCTGAAGCTAGGCGAATCGCCTAACCAAGATATTTACATAGCTGAAAGCTTAACTCCTAAAACCAGAAAGCTATATTTCATGGCTAGAGAATTTGCAACTATGAATAGATATAAATTTTGCTGGACTTCTGTTGGAAGGGTCTATCTCCGCAAAGAAGAAAAAGCTCCACATATTCGTATAGATTCCGAGCAAGATATTCAAGACCTTAAGAAGAATGATATCTGACTATCTTCATTATATTTTTGTCACCAATTAAGTTTAAGGTTTAAGTATACTATCATTAATATCATTATTACATATCACTGCACTAACACATACAATAACAATATCAATAAATTACAATATAACAAGGCTAAATACACACACACCACATATACAATATACATACACCGATTCATAAAAAAATTAGATTACAATATATTATGCAGGCATACACTCATTCAAACTCTTCTACCACTCATGTTCAGCGGACTATTATTATTTTATTTCAAAATTCACTCCTAACAATCTCAATAACATAGATAACTCAACTCATATTAACTGTCGACTTATACATGAAACGCAGAATTATGTTAAAATTACTAGAGAATTAAATTATAAAAAACCACTATCAGTACTTACGGCTAACATTTGCAGCATTAACTGCAACCTGGACCGCTTTTAAGTTTTCGTAACACTTCTTAAAGAACCGATTGATATACTGGTTCTAACCGAATGTTGGACTAGTGAATTAAAAGAACCCCCCCCAATAACTAACTACAGACTGTATAATACAAAAAGAAAATTGAATCAAAATGACGGCGTGGTGGTATATATTCGTAATGAAATCAAAGCATCAGTGAGGGAAGAGTTTGTTCAGGAAGGTAACTGCCTAATTATTTCAATAAATGACTTTTCCATTATTAGTGTTTATCGACCACCTTCGTATTCTAACCCGACTCCCTTTATAGATTCCCTAAACGATATACTTACGGATATAAAAACGCGTAATATTCTTTTAACTGGGGATATGAATATTAATATTCTGCCAAGTCCGCTTACTAACCGGTACGCACAGCACTATCTCTCACAAATGGCATTTTACGGACTCACGCCTGCCATAGACAAGCCAACTAGAAAAGAAAAAACATGTATCGATCACTTCATGGTAAAGACGCATAAAAAGTGGGTATCATTCATATTTGACGAGCTCACAGATCATTCACCAATCCTAATCACAATTGATAATTCAAATCCAGTAATCTCAAAGTCAAAAAAACTGCAAAATCAAAATCAAACTTGACTATGGGGCCATTAGAGAATCGCTAGCCAATATCAACTGGAACGAATACTTCATGATTGATAATGCAAATACAGCTGCTGAATTCCTAATAGACAACATAAAAAATACCATTAATCTACACCAGTATACCTCAAATGTCCCTTGCAGAAAAAAGCCACTTAAGCCCTGGATAACTTCTGGGCTAATTAAATCCATACGTAACAGAGACAAAATTCGTAGGAGGCTCAAAAACTGTCCAAATGATTATTTACTAAAGACTAATTTCATTAAATACAGAAATCTCTGCTGTAAAATAGTAAAAATCTTAAAAAGGAAATACTACGATATACAATTTGCTAAATACTCGGGTAACAACAAAATGACGTGGAAACTTATCAAGGATGTTGGTGATCTTAACTCAGAACGTGAACCTGCACAATCCCTTCTAAGTACTAAGAATAATGAAATAGATTCCCTTGACGACGTTAACGAATACTTTACCACAATTGGATCTAACCTTGCTCACAACACCTTAAGCAAGCTTGAAACTACTGACACACGGTTAGCTACTGAAACAACATCTAATAACATCCCATGTGATTCCTTTGTAATGTTTCCTACAAATGACCTGGAAATCTTAAGCATAATCGGATGTCTTAAAAAAGATAGTGCTCCCGGATGGGACGGAATACCGTCTAATGTAATTGCGGAATGTGCTCAAATTCTTGCTGAACCTATTACTCATTTATGTAACTTGAGCTTCTCAACTGGAATCTTTCCATCCCTTTTTAAAACTGCTATAGTAACACCAGTACATAAATCAGGAGATAAAAGTGTTCCTTCAAACTACAGGCCCATCTCATTACTTACATCATTAAGTAAAATTATTGAAAAACTTGTCAATAAAAGACTAATAGCATATTTAGAGAGAAATAAACTTCTATCGAATAATCAATTTGGATTCAGGAGCAACAAATCTACTGAGGACGCAGTTCTTCGTCTAACTACTGCTATTGTACAGAACCTAGATAAAGGACAAAAATGTCTGGGCGTCTTTCTGGATCTCCAGAAAGCGTTCGACACAGTGTCTATTCCAATACTTTTAGCACGTCTGGAGAACTGTGGAGTCAGAGGTATTCCCTATCGCTGGTTTAAAGATTATTTAACAAACAGATCTCAAAGCGTACGTGTGAACAACTATGAGAGTAACCGCGAACCATGCACCTACGGAGTACCACAAGGGAGCACATTAGGACCTACTTTATTCCTGGTGTATATAAACGAACTCTGTAATCTTAAACTAGATCAATCCGACCTCATAATGTTTGCAGATGACACCGTTATTCTTTTCTGGGATAAAAATTGGGAACTAACGTACGAACGTGCTGAGAAGGGTCTTAAATCGGTCACTACCTGGCTTGAGAATAGCCTATTATCTCTAAATACTGGAAAAACAAAATATATCTCTTTTAGGAAAACTAACGCAACTAAACCAGCAGAGTCATTAGTATTAAAAATACATACTTACCCATGTAACAGAGGAGGGGTAAACGCAAGCGCTTGCACTTGTGATACACTCGTAAACAGCGATAGTGTAAAATATCTTGGAGTAATGATAGATTGCAGATTAACATGGGAACTTCAGGTTTCTTCACTATCAAACAGGTTGAGAAAATTAATATATGTATTCAAAAAACTCAGAGATCATATTAATGTGCATTTGCTAATGCGAATTTATAAGGCACTTGCAGAAAGTCTAATCAATTATTGTATTTGTTCATGGGGAGGTGCAGCTAAAACACACCTCATAGACGCTGAAAGAGCTCAACGAGCCCTCCTCAAAGTAATTAATCGCTTTCCGTTCAGACACCCAACTACTGATCTGTTCAAAACTTGTAATGTCCTATCCATTAGGAAAATGTATATACAACAGTGTTTGCGTAGATTCCATCGGATTGTTGTGCCTACCTTACCTGCAAATGCAACCAAAAAAAGAATTGACTCCGTCCCTAGACCTTCTTGTAAAAGTAAATTTGCCAAACGCCACTACTATTACACTGCCCCTAATTTGTACAATAAAATTCTGCTAGTACAGGAAGTCAAACTTTTAAAAAATTATGACTTTAAGGAAAAAACCAAAACCTGGCTAGACACACTTAATTATGACGAGACAGAGAATTTATTTAACGTTATTGTATAATTAAATAACTACATTTATACATCAACTATGTATTCGCAATTAATATCGCCTGCATACACACCTATCAATTTACCTTCCAACTACCTGTCTGCCTCAAACTAGATACTTAGACTAAGTCATAGGGCTAGACTCGACAGACAATCCACTAGCTGACTTACACACACACACACACACACACACACACACACACACACACACACACACACACACACACACACACACACACACCCATACACGCACACTTATGTAACCCAATAAAATGTAAAATGTCAAATATTTACTACCTACACTTATAAGATATATTGAAAATTACTACCTATCAGATAATTATATTACCTAACTATGTACTTACCCATGACTAGTTTGATGGGGAAGACACTATAGCCTGTAACACAGTTATTATGTAGCTAGCACAGGCTATAGGGCTTCTTATATATTGTAAGCATTTTGTGTTAGTACAATAAAAGATTTTTACTTTACTTTTTTTTACTTCATTATGTGATTCTATGAGGTCTTTTTAGCTTTTGATTAATTTAATTTGCGTATGACGCACATTAATTACACAAACTTTTATTTTAGGTTAGACAATTTTCGTTTAATACCTATTCTCAAGAGGCAAGGGAACCAAAGATTATACAGCCTAATCTTTGGTATGCTACTTCAAACCATTAAAATGGTAGGTATTCCTTAGCAACAAAGTCAATCCTCAACCTAAGGTTGTCGATTTAGAACATAACCCGTTTTTTTTTTCGCTTACGGAATATCTTCTTCTTATACAAAATGGATTGCTGTTCGTTAGTCTGCTTAAAACTCGAGAACGGCTAAACCGATTTGGCTAATTTTGGTCTTGAAATATTCATGAAAGTCCAGGGAAGGTTTAAAAGGTAAGAAAAAAACCAAAAAAAAAAAACAACGCGGGCGTATAGCCGCGGGCGGACAGCTAGTCTTCTTATATATAAAAATGAATTGCTGTTCGTTAGTCTGCTTAAAACTCGAGAACGGATGAACCGATTTGGCTAATTTTGGTCTTGAAATCTTCATGAAAGTCCAGGGAAGGTTTAAAAGGTGAGAAAAAAAAAACAACGCGGGCGTATAGCCGCGGGCGGACAGCTAGTAATAAATAAATAAATCACATTGAGTTTTTCAATGTTTGTGTCCAACTTACAATCATCCAATTTTAACGTTTTATTTTATCCAATTTTGCAAAAAATAATTAAAATACGATATAGCTATGGTATTTTAATTATTTACTATTTTGAAGATTATACACTTTTATAATAATCACTAATAAATAATAATAAAATGTTTATAATCAACTGTCGTGGACGTCTTTCAACTGAAATGATGATGATGACACAACTTTGTGTTTGCCTTCCGGCTTCGTCCGCATTTCTTTTTTCAGGTGTAGAAACCTAGTTTTGACAGAATAAAACAAAAAGAGTCCATTAGGAACAGCCGTTCTGAAATTATGCGCGTATGGTAATTTTTTATTAATAAACGAAAAAAGTTGGATCTTGATTAAAATCTTCAAAAGTTGTTAATAATAACATTATTTCAATACTACTAGGTAGGTACATCTCATGAGTAGAATTCTTAATTTTCCCGAAATATTGGGAAATAGTAATACACGCTATCTCTATACACGCACACTATGATAGATGACATTTGTGTCAGACATAGCTGTCACGCGAACATTCATGTAAAAGTCGGCCTGTTTTTTCTGTGGGGTTAATAAGGTGACACTCCATCTAGAGTTGTATATAATCAAAGTCTACAAACCCAGTTTAAAAAATCAGCCCCTGAATCGAATAGACGCTGCTAATGGCAAATAACGTAAAATTAGACGCCCATTCACGCGGCACAGGGTATGCGGTCCGATTATCGCCACGACTGAACGATTTTCGATAAAGGGTCTTCTAATATTAGAACATCAATGCTAAGGTGTTTATTTAATGGAAACTTGAGGTTGAAATGCAGCACAAGGTTAAATTGATTGATATATTCACAGGCAGAGCGCAGGTCTACGCAAGTATATAATTAATATCAATACAATATAACTGTTATCAGTTTGAAACATATTCTACTCCGGTGGGCGGTATCTTTAGCTTTGTAGACACTATACTATTATAGTGTGGATGGATGGATATATGGGAGTTTGTTACTCTTTCACGAAAAAACTACTGAATGGATTTTAATGAATCTTTACAATAATATAGCTTATGCATCAGAATAACACCTTTACTTTTTCTACCAACGGAAAAATGTGTTAACGCGGGCGGAGTCACGGTGCGGAAAGCTAGAATTAGATACATATGTCGGAGAGAAGGCAGAAAACTATGTAGGTGGGGCAAAGCGAATAAATAAACGAAACCCAAAAAGGGGTACACGGGGAAATACGTTAAGCGTGGGCGTATGCTACAATAACTTTTAGAGAACATCGTACACTATCTTTGTCAGGACTACCCCAATTTGTCATCACTATTGAAACAGACTTTACCAACTATATCGAATTCCATCTCAATTGGAACACACTATACCACCATCGACTCGGTTGCTTGTTATCATGAACGATCGGGACCTAATCAATCCCTAAAAGGGGTTTAGGTAGATCCGAGCACCATCAAAATGCCATGAGGGGAAACTGGCATGGAAACACTGAACATTTACAAACTGGCCAACCAAGGGGCCACCCCGCCCGGACCTTATGTAACTCGACCATATTACAGTTACTCTACCCGCGGTCATGATAACAATGCCATAGCTAACACCATACGAATATCACATAACCTAGCCAACCTTGCTAGCGACACGATAATTAGATCACTTTACTCACGGTTTACAGACACCACTGGACTGTGGTACAAACAATATTTCAACGACCATTATTTCAACATACATCCAGATCTCACATCAAATCGCACATCGCAAAACACACTGGACTGTACGTCCACCAGAATCACAACATATCTCTGACACACAAAGTTATCAACGCGGCTGCAGATCTACCCAGAGAGCTCGCCCGCCCTGAGCAGCGCTATTTATGTGAGTGAACCACCCGGTCCCACTCCCGGTAGTAGGGCCTCCTGTCAAACGTCACCGCGCCTACTTCACTCCGGTCAACTATATCGATTCTACCCTCTGATAGTCGAGAACATAAAATAAAAACTGTCATCGATGTTTACAGTCGATTTAAACGATTAATCTGGCTTCAATCCCCGACACGGCCATCCTGCGCTGACACACGTCCTCGTGTGTTGGATTCGAAACTAATTAAAGCAACTCTTAATACCGCTCGGCTATTCCTGACCAAAACATTACCAGATCAAACAGTTTTTAATCCCTGCCAGATAAATTCAATTACCGTAAAAGCGATCAAGTACCATTATAGTCACAATCACCGTGACATCACTAGTCATAAACAATAAAATCTTTGAAATTCAAACAATGTATCCGTACCCATTAAAACAAAAAAAACTTCATTTTACATCCGTCAGTTAAAACAGTTCTCGAACAAAAACTTGATAATAAAAATATCAGATTTAAATGACTTTAATGAAACATATTACAAAAGCTCTTAAAATACCTGTGACGTCTATTCCGTCACTAAAAAAAACAGTAACATTCATCCCGTTACAAAAATATTCACAAGTGCCTTAAGTGCTGGTGTACGCTAAATTAGAGCAAAAAAAAATAGTCAGTTGAATTCACACCTCACAAAACCACATCGTTAGAACCTAGCAACCTATCAGAAGTTAACCATCTCAGCTGCATAAGTGCTACTCCTCGCAAAGAGTTACTGCGCATAAAAAGCAGTCAACATGCACCTCTTACATGCTCCGGAACCTCTGATACGGTTACTAGACCTGAATGCCTAGACTAGATTAGACTTAGATTACTCAGTTTTAAAAATCAATTTTAGCAACTTTCATCGAAATTAAATCACTTCATCTGCGATAATTTCGGCGATCACTTGACCAGCGATTGGATAACTTCAATTTCGTTACTTAACTAGCAACTCATCGGAATTGAATTCACTTAACCAGCGAAACAATCCGGTAGCCACTTAACCAGCGACTGAAAAACTTCACTATCGTTACTTTACTAGCAACTCATCGGAATTGAATCACTTAACCAGCAAAACAATCCGGTAGCCACTTAACCAGTGACTGAATAACTTCACTATCGTTACTTTACTAGCAACTCATCGGAATTGAATCACTTAACCAGCAAAACAATCCGGTAGCCACTTAACCAGTGACTGGATAACCACTAATATCTGTGTCATCAGATGCACACCGCACACTCACTACGCAAATGCGGAGCTACAGCTACATACTGATGTACACACAACTTTGGTAAAATTGGCTTTGCTTCTCAGAAATTAAATATTACGGAACTGGTTTCCTTTCTTTCTTTCCAAAAAAGAGCAAATCTCCTCAAAAAGTTCATCATGACTAAGCGTACTACTAGCTACAGGTAGGTAAGATTTATTCCCGGCTTTTAACGTTCTACGAATTCTCAATGTTTTTTTTTAGGATTTGAAACGTTACTTAAACAAAGAGCCGTTACATAGGATATTAAATTTTAACTAATTTCGTTCCGCATTATTTTCTCAAACAACTAAACAAACTAATTTTCACAATAAAATCGCACAAGTTGGGTCTTTATGCTGGAATCGCGTTTTCGAACCACGTAGGTACTTCTTAATACGTTACACTGACAAACATTACAATCGATAACTTCCGAAAATTAATTCAAAATACAATCGCAAAACCCTATTAGTACAACGGGCTATTTTTTGCAAACGTCAAACTGGTCGTGCACTATTTGGCGTACAAAATTTCTAACTATGTTTACGACAGCAAATAGTACACAACAAAATTAACGAATTTAAACTTCACATCCGATTAAAGAACAGAAATATTATCGACGTTTTCGTTTTGCTAGATCACCGCTAAGAAAGAGCACCGATTCTGCGATTCTGATTCTAACTTCCACGAGAAAATCGATTAGGTACTTTAATTGTTTGACACTCAAAAAAGTCAGTCAAGACTTTCTTTTATCGACAATTCGGATACAACATGTGACATTTTTTCTACCCACACTAGAAACGTTCAAAACTATCGAATGAAAAGTAAACTTGTAAGAAATGGAATTTAGAATTTAAATTAAGTTACCATAAATCGTCAAATTCCCAACTAGTACTTAGAAGATCACAAATTACACATGAAATTCAAACACTATGGCCTATAGTAAGTATCTCACGAAATTTCGTAAACCAATTAAAATATTTCAGTAGTGAAACTATTCTCATCCTTTGATTGCAAATCTAATCAATTGGGAAATTAACGACTTTTGCATTTGGTTTCTGCACACTTTCTTTCTACCAACAAAATCAAGAAAAGAAACGTTCTACAAACTGCCCATCATTAACCCTGTAGGCTACAGATCCTTTATCCCACTTCTGATGTCGGAGAGAAAAGGCAAAAACTATGGTAGGTGGGGCAAAGCGAATAAATAAACGAAACCCGCAAAGGGCAACACGCGGGAAATACGTTAAACGTGGGCGTATGCTACAATAACTTTTAGAGAACATCGTACACTATCTTTGTCAGGACTACCCCAATTTGTCATCACTATTGAAACAGACTTTACCAACTATATCGAATTCCATCTCAATTGGAACACACTATACCACCATCGACTCGGTTGCTTGTTATCATGAACGATCGGGACCTAATCAATCCCTAAAAGGGGTTTAGGTAGATCCGAGCACCATCAAAATGCCATGAGGGGAAACTGGCATGGAAACACTGAACATTTACAAACTGGCCAACCAAGGGGCCACCCCGCCCGGACCTTATGTAACTCGACCATATTACAGTTACTCTACCCGCGGTCATGATAACAATGCCATAGCTAACACCATACGAATATCACATAACCTAGCCAACCTTGCTAGCGACACGATAATTAGATCACTTTACTCACGGTTTACAGACACCACTGGACTGTGGTACAAACAATATTTCAACGACCATTATTTCAACATACATCCAGATCTCACATCAAATCGCACATCGCAAAACACACTGGACTGTACGTCCACCAGAATCACAACATATCCCTGACACACAAAGTTATCAACGCGGCTGCAGATCTACCCAGAGAGCTCGCCCGCCCTGAGCAGCGCTATTTATGTGAGTGAACCACCCGGTCCCACTCCCGGTAGTAGGGCCTCCTGTCAAACGTCACCGCGCCTACTTCACTCCGGTCAACTATATCGATTCTACCCTCTGATAGTCGAGAACATAAAATAAAAACTGTCATCGATGTTTACAGTCGATTTAAACGATTAATCTGGCTTCAATCCCCGACACATATATACCCCCCTGAAAGTGAGGTGACCCTTGATATTTCTATAATAAAATAGGTTCTATAATAAAAAGGTATTTTTCTATAGTTTTGCATATACACGTGCTAAGAAATTGAATACTAAGACCATTTTAAAAATAAAGTCTGCCGGTATAGACTGGTCGGTCATCTTTGTAAGGGCCAGGTTCTTGCAAATAGATATTGATTGTCTAATAAACTAACTAAAGTTGTTGTTTGTAGTTCAAAGTTACCAGTCATAATCCGGTCTACGGCTATAACTGTCGCGCTTACCCTACCAGGCCTACTTAATTGGCGCAGCTGTTTAGACCCCATTTCAAATTATTACTTTAGTTCCTCACAACTAAGGCGCTATTAAATTGTAAATTAACTTGCTGCGAAAACAATAGAAATGAACTATGCACGTCAGAATAAATTATTACGTTGTTTTGTTTTGCTTAAATTCGATTAGTTTAAAGGGTTAATTAAAGTTTTTCAGGACAGCTTAGGTATACGAAAAAATCGAACAAATAAAAATGTGTGATCCTATACAGGATTTAAGTATCGGCTAAGCAAAAATACTCAAAGGATATATTGCTTGCTTACTTGATCTGATATCACAAATACAAATATTCCGGAAATTAAAAAAAATGCATCATACTCTTCGATTAAATTTTGTATAAATGTCCGAATTTACGCGAGTGAAGTTCGCCGTGATTATGCTATTGTGGCATTGGTCATGCCATCTCTTTTGCCTTTGGTACTGGCTGCATTGTTCTAAATTTAAATGGTTTTCGAATAAACTAATTTTGATAGTTCAAGTCAGTTATAACGCGATTGTTCCTTGGAGCGGATATAAAAACGCTCCAGGAACCCAATTCCTGTGGGATTAGTTATTTAAAGTGTTTTATTAATGGTGTTGTGTTGTTGTGCTTGATTTATTAATATATAGAGTTTCAATCGTATTTTGTGTTGATTATTTCATAGCTTATACTATGCTATTTTGATTACAGACGCCACAGTGCCGAAAACAGCCGAACTTCGGTCGGGCGTAAGTTCGGCGGCAACTTATTCTATAGAGCATACATTATTTTACCGCGTACGGTCGGCGCTTATGTCACCTTATGGTGTGTCATATTAGCCAAATTTGTCAGAACGTAAATTCAGCCGCCGAAATTCGGTTGCGTAATTTCGGTATAGTGTAGGTACTAATCAAAAAATCTCAATCAAAATATACTTTACTAAGAGAGTCATATTTTTTAATTATTATATTTAATTTTTGTTTCCGAGAATATTTTTTTTTGAGAAAGTGTGTAGCTCAATACCGTTGGCCGAGCAAGTCCTTTGAAGCCGCCTCTCACACTGAATTACTACTCTTCCGAGTATTTATACTATACTTTAATAAACTGGCGAATGAGCGAGAAAGAACGAGTTGAAAACCTTTTTTATAACTCACAAGTTGTTTTTCCAGTAAATGTATTTAGTTCACGCTCTAAATACTTCGTAGATAACCTTAAATCAAATCTTCTAGTGAAAAATCAATTAATGTCATATTAAATTAACCCAAAAACTGGATGCCGGGGCGATATCGGATTTTCAACAATATTGTTCCCCGTTACTATATTAAATTACTCGCTAACAAGTTTAAGCCGAAACTTTAATTTAGGAACGCGATATTGTAAGCGGAAACGAAATTCGCCTCCCCGACTGTCAACTGCAAAGAGGCTTCGCGGAAGGAAATTTTGAAGTCACGCGGACCCCAGTCTAGCTGCCAGGGTGCATTCGCGTAGATATGCACTTACTAGATGCGCCGCCTGCTCATACAATATTGACCAATTAAAGCCATAGGCTTGATTAAGAGCCCATAATTATTTATGTTATATGTCCCCACCGAGAGGCCTGATGTCTACCTGAATTAGTGCGAGTTGGTGTACCTCACACGCAAGCTTTGAATTTCTTTGCAGGTGTGTGCAGGTATCCTCAAGATGTTTTCCTTCACTGTAAGAATATCAAATTAATGTACAGTTACACAGTTAGTGCAGAGATTGGTACCCAGCTGTGCCATAATAAATTATTTTTTTCACTGTTTTTAAAGACGTACATGATTTTTCAACAGACGTACACATGTACGTCTGACGTACACTTTGTAATTAATTCATTGAGAAGTTAGGTAGTGGCGCAGAGTATTACGTGGTACTCGTATTACATAGATTTTTGCCGGGGTGGATACCTAATTTTGAATCAGGCTGTACACATGAATTTAAAAATCTAAAACTGTTCAGTACGGTCGCGTTCATAAGTCCAGTCATATCACGTGCTTCTATACTTTAAATTAACTTTTTTTCCTAAAGCATTCAGGACATATAATTTGAAGTAAAATATTGAGTCCCTTATCCTGTACACAAAACACACAAAAATAAGAATAACTAGCTTTTAGGAAAAAAAGTCATTTGAAAGTATAAAAACGCGAGATATGACTACACTTATGAACTTGTACTGTACACGCCGTGTCTTGAACTCTAGCTATCAAACCATCGCCGCTCTATCACCGCCAATCATGGACCTACCATTGCAAATGACAAACCATTTTGCACCATTTAGTCTAAGACTTCTACTACTGGACAGGTCCCTACCCAAAGGTCCTCCACAACGATGCAGGTACTTTTAAAGAATCTTCCCAACGCAAATCTTTGGCCTACTTATCAAACTCAGCGATTCATAATCAACATCATGATTCTTTCTTCCTTTTCGTTCTCTCGTTTTAGCCAAAGGAAGTCCACTGCTGGAGAAAGTGAATTTGTTTTAGCACTTTTACGATTAGGTACATCTTTTTGCTAGGGCCTAAGGGCATTTCTTGTTGAGGTATTTTTTTAATTTCCAAATAGATCTTTAGAATTACTTATTTTTTTATATAAATGCCAGCCAGCATTTTCTAATACATATTCACTGCAATCCGATCGAGCAATCTAAGATCTTTCACTGATTTCTGTATAGAATTAGCTAGGGTGTGTGATTAAACTACAGTCTGGCCTTGACACTGATGTGTCGATAAGGAAACCTCCTTCAAGCACTTCCATTTAACTTAGGTTCATACTTTGGTTCATACTATGTTAGGGTTTAGGCAAACACGCTAGGGTAACGTCAAGTTGTCGGCCGTTTGAGACTCAGGTTTTAAATTAGCACGGATTGCTTTGGGCGGGGCCGGAAGCCCCATAATCTACGCCGTCACGGCATTGCATGAATTGTGATGTTTTGATTGTAAACTGAACGTTTTATAAAAGTTTGCAACGTTCGCAGTCTTTGTCTATGGGCGCTGTCTTTCCTTGACTGTTTCTACGGAAATTAAGTAGAAATAGAGGAAGTTGCGGTTGGAGTTGTTCAGAAAACTATGCGCAAACGGGATACTTTAAAATGAATACGATTTTTAAACGTAACCAGAAAAATACTATACTTTTTTTTTTAAAAGCCGATTAAATTTTTTTTATACCTGCCTATTCAAAAAAAAAAAAAAAGGTAAGAGAACTTGACCAGTTAGGATTTCGTTTTGATATTATCTTTGTTCCTCCCACACTTAGGTACTGAAACTTTCTACGTGTAATATATTTTTATCCCGTAGAGTTAGAGTTTTCCCTCGATAAAAAGGACCAGAGATCTTAGTTTCACATTTTGCAATATTAGTATTGCTACAACTAGCTGCCATTACAACTTATAAGGCTTGAGGGAAATTCCTGAGCAGGTTTCTAATTATATTGGGTGGCTTGTAGAGCCGACCAGTTAATTACTGGCCACCCCACGCCACGTGTCAAAGGGGTTATAGGCTTATGGCCAATTATAAAGTTTGCACCCTTTTCGCCAACATACATAGACCTTGGCTGAAGCTGACAGGGTTGTCTAGTAAGTATCTTACTTACAGCTGAATCCCTATCTATAACTAAAATACTCCATTCGTAGTTAAAGTTTAATTAACAGTTAAATAAACATAGATGTAGTATTTATAGTGGAGTAAAAGCTCTGTTATTTTAAATAACAGACTATATTAATTATATTAGTTATGCAATTAAATAAATCCGCTTAAGGGTATATATTTTAAAATTGCGCAAATATTGTGTGCTAAGGGTGGAAATTAGTACTAGGAATACTGACAACATTAAATTAATAATTTTAAAAACCCCCGCCGCAAAACCGTTACTTGATCCTTTCAATTATTTGCAAAGATCTGATAACCTTTAAATGGTTGAAGATATTTTCTTGGATCTTACCTATAAACACTTTTGATTGTGACACCTTGCAATAAAAAAAACTAGATCAAAATATGCGCATCCGTTTAGGAGATACGATGCCACAGATAAACAGACAAACACACGTCAAACTTATAACATCCCTTTTTTTCGTCGGGGATTAAAAAATAAAGCTTCCTGAGGACCCAACTCCCGCAGTATTAAAAAAACTAAACATATAAGCAGCGGCTAAAGTGTGTTTCAATAAGGAAACTTAAATGATCTTTTCAAATGGAGCAAATTCAAAACTATTATTTGTTTGATTTCTTATTTTTGGAACGTGCCTACACTAGCCAGACAGAAATATATCTATCTTCCGATAAAAGAGATGACACAATAATATATTAATATGTACTTATCTAATTATTTATCTCAAACTTATACGGTTCAAATAATGTTTCTAAGAATGATTGTTATATAAGTTATAGTAAGAAAGTTACTTTGATGTAATTTCTAAGTTACACTAATTCGAATTATTTGCTCATTAGAATAGATAAAAACATTGTGTATTTTTCTATATTCATGCCGCAACATGTGAGCGAACTTCTTCACTATTTTGTGAATGCTTACACATTATACTGACCTTTATCAATTTGTCACATTGTCACGCACACCTATAAATTAGGTATACCGATCTAAAATCCGAGACGAACAAGAACACGATTTATTACAAATCTCTGCCATACTGCCATATACTCGTAAAAAACTGAAGATCTTATAAATGGAATGTCCTTGTCTATTAAAGTATATTAACTAACTGAAGCTTAAATTTACTGAAACCTACCACATTTTTTTATTATTTATAATCTAAGACTGAAACACTTTCATCAAATAATACGAAATTCACCCCTACAGCTACGGAATACTGGAGCTATTACTTACATCAATTTGACTTTTATTTTAATTTAGGTATTGCAAACTAAATGTCACAGTCATAATAATGCTGGCTGGTCGCGCTACCCTCTGTTTGCGTTTAGGTGAAAACCAGATCCGAAAGTTCCTAAACAGTGTGTCTGCTGGTCCATGTTTACCTTGTAACGGGGTGCCAAAGTATAATTTGGACAAATTTGCACCCGGGAATATGAGGCTGGAATAATTTTGGCGGGAGCTTCGTGGTTTAGCACCGGCTAGGTTTATTTTATAAGATGGCCCAAGGAAGTGATTTAGATACAGTAAGCTCACTTTGGATTCGTACGATAATTATCGTATTTGTACGATAATTTCATAGTAAGTACGATGTACGATCCTAATTAAGGGATCGTACGCGAAAGTACTATCTTTTTAAATTCCTTTCCATTTACCCACTTTACCTATAGTATAAAATAAAATTTTACATTGAAGCGTCAAAAATCCAACTGCAGCGTGCACTATGCGCATTTAGGACTGTGTATGAGCAAGATAGACATACAATTCTTTATGATGAAGACGACGCCGACTTTATTTTTGGTTGAGATTGAGACACGATTAAATATTTGTAAATACTGCTCTCCCGCCATCGCCCTGAGTGTTACCGTATTATATTAAATGTTTTTCTTAGTAAACTTATTCCTAATTATCAAAATAAAACATTTCAATTAAGTGTCTCTATTAAAATACACATACTATTTCGTGATTTATACCTTAGTTACAAATAGTACGATAATTTTCGAAGAGCGCAATTCCAACACTGCTTTGGATGTTACCAGACCAATTGGTCGATAATAGTCAATGTCCTTTGATAGTTTATACGCCATGAAATTTAACTGGTTGTTTATCCACTACATAGAGGTAGTACTCATGAAACTGAACAACTTTCCTTAAGATACACAGGTTGAAATCGCAAAATTAAAAACTAAACTTGTCCTACAAAGTGGCCTGTCACGTAACTGAAGTTTATATGAATCCGGTACGGAAGGCCGGCGTTGCTCTAAGATATGAATAGTTGAATATTATTTTAGAGATTTCAACCTATGTTCCTTAGGAAAGTTGTTCGGTTTCATGGGTACTACCACTATACTATATATATATATAGAATGAAAATAAACAACCAGTTAGTTCGATTTCACGATGTATCAGACCAGACCAGTCGATCAACTTCGATCGACGTTGACATCTTCTCGAGCTGCTCGCGTTGTACACATAAATAGTTAACCTACTGGTAATAGCTAAACGATAACTAAAGGTTTTTTATAACTGATCCTTTTTATGGGGATGATTGAAAAAGTTGATGTGATCGTAAAAACGCATTCGCCACATTAGCGTTTAGTGTACCTAAAAATTTAAAAATGTGTTCCTATATTTTTAGATAAATTTACTTGGACGTGAACCTCATGAAAACTGTAGTATTTTTTTAATAATTGCAACTGCCATAGAACTCCTACGAATATATTTTTTTAAATGCTCAATAAATTTCTACTTTCTTACGTAGGGCGTATCTTAAACCAATAATACCCTACACGTGGAGCCTTTCCGTGTGGCATAAAAAGTAATAAAGCAATAAAGAACAATAAAATAAAGGAGAGATGTCTTTTTATTTTTCAATGACTCTAATTTTCTGTAAATAATATTCAGTAGTAGCTATTTATTTTCTGTCAAATTGTTTATGTAGCGCTATAGCCCGAGCAGACTGAACCAAAAAGGGGAAAATAGGAGAACTAACCTATGTAGTTCCAAAAGTTTTAGGATTGTGTAGGGGTAGGTCCCCTGAACAAAGTCTAATAAATTCCTCTCGATAACACGCGCCGCCGGGGGTGGGGGGGGGGGGGTTAAAGGTCCCTTTTTTCTGTTTTTGACTCGTAACTCGAAAACGGTGCGCATTAGCGACCTTACTTCTAAGAAGCAATTAAAGCTTATTAAATTTCCTACAATTTTGGTCATATTCAAATCACGAAAAAATGCATGGTTTTTAAGATATAACCTATACAAAGTATGTATGTAATTTAAGAAAAATCTATAATTTGTCACTTTTGTCTCCAAACTTGACTATCTAGGTCCTCGCTCATTTGTTTTACAGACTTATCATCTAAAAAAAGTTGTTGACCATTAAATTTATTTATATTTTTAAAGAAAAGTTAATGGTCAACAACTTTTTTTAGATGATAAGTCTGTAAAACAAACGAGCGAGGACCTAGATAGTCAAGTTTGGAGAAAAAAGTGACAAATTATAGATTTTTCTTAAATTACATACATTACATTACATTCTTAACCATGCATTTTTTCGTAATTAAGAATATGACCATAATTGTAGGAAATTTAATAAGCTTTAATTGCTTCTTAGAAGTAAGGTCGCTAATGCGCACCGTTTTCGAGTTACGAGTCAAAAACAGAAAAAAAGGACCTTTAACCCCCCCCCACCCCCGGCGGCGCGTGTTATCGAGAGGAATTTATTAGACTTTGTTCAGGGGTCCTACCCCTACACAATCCTAAAACTTTTGGAACTACATAGGTTAGTTCCTCTAATTTTCCTATTCTGCTCGGGCTACTATCATTTCTCGCTTCTGTAATCAAATTTCAATAATAAATTAGACACACAGTGTTGAATGATATCCATATTTGATAAGCATACAATGCCTGGCTAACAAGCGCATGTGAAAATTGCTAACAAAGCCAATTAAATAAGTACCTACTTATCTTACAGCACGCCAGTGCATAATAAAATAACATATCGTAGGATATCGTTACTGATACTATCTTCAGTATATGAATTTCCTAACTAGCAAGGTAGGGAAACAGACCTCTTCTTCATAAATAGTAAGAATTCCAAAACGTTGTGTTTAGAATGCAGAGTGCGATTGAATCATCTATTTTTTCTGTTATCTATAGTAAGGGACACCCCATCTTAGGATTACATGCAAACCCTGAAGCTATGTTACAATGGAACGCATACATTTTTGGGGTTTCGGTTCTGTTTACAAAAGGAAGAATCTTTCTTCTTACATATACGAGAATTATATTGTACCAATATAAGTACGATGTGCTGGAATAACAAAGAAAATAACAGCTTTTTCTTATCAATATCCCCGAACAATGGGTAAAGTGGCAACACTACATTCCAAATGAGAAGCTTTAGCACAGAATAGCAATTAGTAGTGCTTTAGTACAAGCAGCGGACTGTTGTCTATACTAATATTATAAAGAGGAAAGGTTTGTTTGTTTGTTTGCATCGAATAGGCTCCGAAACTACTGAAACGATTTCAAAAATTATTTCACTGTTGAAAAGCTACATGATCTAGACCTGGGTAACATAGGCTATATTTTATTTTCAAAAAAATTAGGGATCCTTAATAAAAATGCAATAATGTAACCCAAGGTGTAAAAAAAATACATAAAATATTCCTAATAGTTGAATAGGCTCCGGAACTGCTGAACCGATTTTGGTAAAACTTGGCACAGAGATAGAATAGTCCTTGGGAAAGAACGCTTAGCTACGATTTACTGCGGGAAAATTTCTCAATCTCACGGGAAAAAATATTAAAGCTGGCGGAGTCGGCACAAAGATAGAATAGTCCTTGCGAAAGAACAAAGGCCAACTTTTACCACGGGAAAATTCCTCGTGCCCACGGGAATAACTTTTAAGGCGGGAGAAGCCGCGGCGGGAAGCTAGTTAATAATATAGATACAGATATCGGCAAACAACTTGAGCAAACATGCGGGGGTGAGAAGTGAGCGCGGAGGGAAAATAATACATTTTACTATGAACTTTTCGTGTGCGCATAGTTAGTACTACGTCATATCTTGTTCAAATTCTAGCCGCTAACTATACATACAGCATTTATCTCATAAGGTGGACCAATGGCCTTGAGAGTCACGGGAAGTCCCTGGTTGTGAAGTCACTTAGACGACCTGAGTGGCTCAATAATTCTAACACCAGGGCTAATGGTCAATGTCCCTAAAACCCACACGAAGAAGAAGGCGACTGGATGCAGGTAGTGCAAAACTGGGCGTGTCGTAGAGATCCAAGACGAAGGTTTTTGTCTAGCAGTGGACATCTTTTGACTGAAATATAATAATAAATGTACAGCATACTCACTCATGTTTATTGTGTCTGTCTTCCCAGTCCCAGTATTTTGGTGATTTTGTCTGGTAACCAATCACTTTTTAGTCCACTTTTACAACCATAGTTATGGAAAATCTGGTCACCGAACAAAATTATTTAATTACTCGTGCAAATGTGAGAGTGAAAAAGGGACCGTATTGTCGATATGAACTTATTAATGTTTCCATACATCCAGCTTAAAGTATTCAAATATTACAGAAAGTAAAACCGAAAATAAGGGCCCTTTTTATAGAGAAAGTCACAAAGGCTTTTTGTGCCTACACACCTAACTGGGTATTTTATCAGAACTTCACAAGTCACGTGTAGCTTACAATTCCAAGCTCCCTCAACAACGCCTTTCAGATTCGGTGCTACAAAACATCATTATGAACAAAGTTCAAGGCGAATAATAAATAATACTTGTACGTTATCAAGCATCGTTTGAGACGGAGACAAAGCAACGAAGGATTATTAAATACCAGGTGAAGGAAGACAATAACTAACCACTTCAACGCGGAACTTTATTAATACTGACAATATTAGATGCCGGCAAGATATTATACAATATCTGCTCTCAATATTGCCTTTGGTACAACGTCATAGATACCTACTGACGTGTACGGTTATAGGTTATATCTACATTTAGTTGTAAGTAGATTTATATGGACGACCCCGTAGCCTAGTTGGTAGTACGCCTGCTTCAAAGCTCAGGGTCGCAGGTTCGAATCCGCCCAGGGCCTGTACTTTAGTTGTCTGACCGGCTCTGCCCAGTTTGGGGTCAGATGGCCGTGTGTAAGATGTCCATACATATTTATTTATATTTCTGCTATAAACAGTGATTAATCAATCGTAGTCTTAGATAAATATAGTTGCTTATTGGATAGTCAAGTCACTCAAAGCGACGAATATAACCCGAGGAAGAGATAGCAGCGTTTTCTTGTGTAACTAACAACAACTGCGATTCCAAACCCACTTGCACGAAATTATGGCAACTAATTGGCAACGGATATTATAAGCCTGAGTCCTATTATAGTCTCATTGTATGAGAATATAAAAATAAACTCGGAAATATGGATGGAAAATAATATGGAATATTTTCCAGAAATCTTTGATAGAATATCGTAATATAATATAGGGTCGTAACCCTAGACAAAAATAACTTAACAGCGTTGTTTAATGAACCAATAAAGAAAAATCTATAATAAATCAAAAGATACGTAAACTCACAAATCAAACTATCGAACAAATTAAACAAAGTATTATGCATTCGGTATTTCCATTTATCAGCTATCGCAGTCCCTCTCGGTTGCCATAGATTAGAGGGAGCTGGCAATGAATTGATTACTACCAGCACTGTATCAACTGTAAGCCTTGCAGTGCTGGATTTATTTGTACACGAGCTGTACGTGACCTTTCGTGGACGCTCCGCTGTTGGACTTTTACTGGAATTGCAATTGACTGAAAAATGCACTACGATTTACTGAACATAATAAAACCAACTTACGTATACATGTACGTGTACTGTTTCAATTATACTCGCTTAGCCTTTTCTTGGCCGGTTTTCCATACTTACAAAAAGTGTGTAAATGACTCACTACCTATTACATTTTTGAATAATTTTAAATTATTGAATATTGGCTTTGACGTAGGAAAAAGTTAGTTGCTATCTGTGGGACGGCCCCAAACGTTTTTCTTTTACTTTTATTTTAATGAAAACTATCTTTTAAATTACAAACTATAGATTAATTTGAGACATCCTTAATCGTTTGAACCTATTTGAAAGTAGAAATATATTTTGTCATGAGCCACCGAATTAGTAACCATAATAAGATCCAATACTTTCTGTTTCCTCTAATATGGTAAGTAACAAATGTTCTAGGCCCCTATCGCCATCGGGTACCAGATATTTTTTATTTCTTAAGAATATCAATAGCAACGGAGAGCCATTTTCCCAGAACAACAGCAGCAGAAACATAAAGTCTAATAATGTTTTATATTAGTATATTTACCTTGTGATATAGAATCTTATTTATAGAGTACTAGAGTGCTGTTTATAAGTAGTAGAGTAATTTATATCTACAATATGTTCCAGATGCCTGTCAAGCTATAGAAACTAAATATTATTTCTAAGCTATTTTCCCATTGACCGTTCTGGTTACCACTCAGAGTTCGTGAATCGTTGGCCGTCTCTCAAATAATTCAATTTAAGTAATTTGTCTGCTTATTCATACTAAAACTAATCAGATATGACTTAAGTAAGTAAAAAGAAATATAGGTATACTGTTAAAAGTAGAACTATGATTTTCATCAAATCATAGTTTAACTTTTTCTTTACAAATATAAATGAAATTATAAAGAAAAATAATCTAGGACTCAATGTTTCTAATAATGTTTTGGTAATACGATGTGGTTTTTACCAAAAACTTCGAAGTTATGCGACGAATAGGGAAAGTTGTAAGCTGGTCACTAGGTCCACGTTATACTAGATATCTATCTATCCTTATGTTGATAAATAAATAAAAAACTAGCATCAAAACTCTTTCATACTTATTTTAATAAAACCCCCCATCAACCGTAAACAAAAGTATTAATTCCAACTTTGCCGCTTACGCATTTAATTGATCGTATATTTCGCTAACTCCCTATTACTCCCACTAGTTGAGCCTGCTTGTTTATGGGGGTGAGCCATGATGATAATGAACGCTTTCGTCGGGCCTGCGAGATTTGCCTGAGTTATTGGCCCAAGGATTTTAAGCCTCCAGTACGAGTACTTAATTAAACGCAATCTGTGGAGTTGGGCATGTAAAACTAAACTCTGTGAGGTTTACTATAAGATTACTTTTGGTGTTAAAAGGTTATTCAGTGGGTGAACCATGTACTTTAAATGAGTTGATTGGACAGGTTGTAATGTAAAATTTTGTTAGAATTTTATTTAGTGTTCGAAAGTTGTTGAGGAGCATACATACTTTACAAAAATGAGAGTATTTTAATAGGATATTAAATGAAAATCAGTAGGACAGTAATAAAGTTGAACAGTAATATTTATTTCTTTGTAATTGAATATAATAAAAACATCAATTAACCGTAGTTTTTAAAACAAATACCAAAAAATAGAACCCATAATATTATTAAAAGTTTTTCCTACATTCCTAGAAAAGAAAGAAAATTATTATCTTTAAAAAAATAATAAACAAAGGGCATAAAAATAACCATACTAAGCTGTTAATTATAAGCACGAAATGTACAGTACAGGGCAACGATTTCGTAGGTCGTGCTTCGTTGACGTGCTACGTCGTAGCTCGTAGCTTGTAGCTCGTAGCTCGTAGCCATAGGCGCTGGCTTCACTAGATTAGTGTGAGGACATGGCGGCGTCTTGACCTATTTACAGGTGAGTTTCCATTGTTATAGATATAGGTACGTATCATTAAAGAGGAAAGATTTGTATTTGTGTGTCTGTGTGTGTGTGTGTGTGTGTGTGTGTGTGTGTGTGTATGTATGTTTGTAATGAATAATCGTAAACTCAAAAATTACTGTGCCGATTTAAAATTCTTTCACCATTAGAAAGCTACATTCACCCTAATTAACATAGGCTACTTTTTACCGCGGGAAAATGACTCATTCCCACGGGAAAAACTGTTAACCTGGGCGTTGCCGCGGCGGAAAGCTAGTGATGAAATATAGATCAAATAAATCTTTGACCTAAAGACAATTATTTTAGATATGTTCATACAAAAACAACAATCCTCCCATATTTACAGTTAGTCATACGACATACATTCAATAACACACTAAAACTAACAGTGCTAAATTATAAAATCGAAGTTTACAAAGGTATAGGAAGATTTCATTTATAATTTAAGACGTTTGACGTACGACAGTGGAAATAAATAGGTACTCAACACGTGCCCCTTAGCACTCTAACGAGTTGTAGTTATAACACCAGGACCTACATTCTAAACTAGCCGATAATCGCATCGCACACATACAGTTTACCAACTAATTGATAGTGCCAGCCCAACAAGATCGCTCATCCTTAACAGAAATGGTTTAAATGGATTATTATTTTCGGATATCTGAGTTATCAGAATGTTTCCAAAGGGTTCGAACCAAGACTCTCCGTAACGTCAAGTGAGCTTCTGAACATTCGACCATGGAGACTACATAGTTTGAAAGTAGAACATACAATTATTACTATTCAATTTCTAAGGAAGGCCATACACCATAATTGAACGTTATACCCAACATTTAAGTTTTAAAGTGCTGACAAGTTGAAAATAACATGATGTTTAGAGAAATAATTATAAATTCATGTTCTAATAATAGTACTATAAAGAAAACTATTTTACCGCCTTGACCTATTTACAAAGGAAAATATTTAATTTTTAAAACTAAATCAGTGGCATATTGGTCGTAGGGCAATTTACTATCGTTGTTGTTGTTTACTATCGTACGTAGTACATAAAATATAGTCCATTCCAGTGAATGTTGATAATCAGTTCAAACAGAAAAACGAATAAAAAATATTTCAAATGAACTCCGCAATTTTATTTCTTTTGCTACTGCACCTCACATTGGTTATAATTTCGAGCAAATATGGGTTGAAGAAATTATGATATGGAGCTTTCGCTGCGCACTACGGCCGTATATCTTCCCGCCAATAATGATAAGTTACTTCAATTTGCCTAAATTTTTACGAGCACCTTTATTGCACCATTAAACTCTCAAAATGGGGCCAAAGAGCCGCTCCGTCTTTTCTATATCCTCAAATCTACATCTAAACACGTTTGAACTGAAGATATATTACCTGTTGTAAAATAGCCGCTGTTATGAATTATTATGAAAACGAATCCTATATCTTGGCGACAGAACACAGAGTACGGGCATCTACCAGCCAATGTTCTTTGTTTTGGCTGATGACGATTTTCCCAATTACACAATTTAGTGTTAAGAAAACCAGCATTCAAGAAAATTATATTCATGTCGTCTGCCCTATAACCTGTATTTATTTGCGTTTTGTACATTAAGCGCAATTCACACGTAGCTATAATATATATTAATATGCCCAGCTCTAATATATATTATATCTCGCCACCACACACGGCGGCTATATATCTTTGCGTCCATTCGATCTGCGGCCGTCGTCACGAGCGCACGTTTTTGAATACTTTCGTAATACAGGGTGTTCTTTTTTAATAAGGGCTCAGTATGGATTTACCTAGTAAAGTTCTATTAAATATAATCGATAGTTCATCAGAGGACGATTCCGATGCTGATTTTGATCTACGTGTCGCCTTGGCGGGCCCAAAAAAAAGAAAAATCTGGGTTGAATCCCATATACACTATAATAATATAAATATATAATAAACGTACATATAAATTCGATAATCGAAAACACTTTTGTAAGTGCCGAGGTTTGAACCCGCGAACTTCCGAATGGGAGTCAACGGCACTAGCGACTTGGCCACCGAGGCTCTTTTAGTAAGTAAGTAACTCTACCTATATGAACCTACGTATAAATAAATTACACGCAAAGAATTACAAGAAATAAAGTCCAGGAAAACAAACGTGTACAAATAGGTGGCCTTAATGCTAGTAATTTCTACCAGGCTACACCTAGCACTAGAAACCATTAAAAATAAATTCAAATGAAATGGAGCATCCTGTATCCCTTGAAATGTATCAAATATGTCGAGATTTATATTAATATACAGAGATTTATATTAATATACCGAGATTTATATTAATATGCCTTGCTATATCGGTCGACATATTTTGGTGACGTCACAGCAAGCGACCGTTATAGCACGGCATATTAATATAAATCTCGACATATTATAGGTATTCCGTAAGTCAACGCAGTAAGGGTGAAAATATATATTTCAATACAGCTACCGTGTGTGGTGGTGAGATATAATATAAATAGAGCTGGGCATATTAATATAGATTATAGCTACGTGTGTATTGGGCTTTATGCTCCGAAGGGCTGCTAACTACATTTAGTCAAATAGGTAAACAAAATAGAAACAAAAATGGTTTTGACAGTCCAATTTCTCCAGACCTAACAAAAACATACGAAATTCAATTGCTCGCTGGAGTTATGTTCAAAAACGGGCGTAATCGCGATTGTTTATTTTCGTGAAGTAATTACGGTGTAGGAAAAGCGGAGTTGGTAGTTTGGCTAACTTCGCACTGTTCACGGTACGCTGGGCTGTGCCGCCGTGCCTGCTCTGTTTACACCGACAACTAGGCTATAGAACTTGAATACAGAACCTGCCAGAATTATTTTTCTAGGAAAACTCGACACGCAAACATTGAATCGATTACAGTCTGTCTAAATATTGTGCCGTTTTTTTAATTTGTGTCATTACCCACGAATAAACTTGTCCGAAATGCCAACCCATGTATAAATAACAGCCGCCGGTGTCACGTCTTTATAATCTGCAGAATTTAGGTCTCGCTTTAATCGGTGGTGTTTTTTGATTAAGAAAAACCTTAAAAGCAAATAAAAATCATAATGTAGTTTTTGTAGTTTTTTCGTAAGCTCAACTTGACATAATTCATAATTCACACTGAATTTGAGGCGAAGACTTCCATTTAAAAATTTACAATACACGATAAGCAAGCAATAACACAAAATCAAAAGATTTTTTAACGAAGTATTAAATCATTCGCTGGATGCGGGCAGCGCAGTACCGATCATTGTGGAGATCCTTGGGGGAAGCCTTTGTCCAGCAGTGGACGTCTTTCGGCTGAGATGATGATGATGAAATCATTCACAAATCATTTTTCGACGTCTAAGCTACGATGCAACTAATTGCCCGCTACGACAACGATTAACAGTAAACAAATAAACAATAGGTGCAATTCTCTGGGTTTGACGAAATATAAAAGCCCCAAAGAAGAATATTCTATTTTAATGTCAAACAAATCAGTTGAAACCATAATATGAAAATGTCCCTAAAAACCGTTTACTACAATTTCAATTTCATTCTTTCCAGTATTCTCTAATTCCTAGTTATGTTCACCGAACGTCGTACAGAGATATTTTTTACTGGCTAGACGACATATTTTTCCTTATTTTAAAAAGCTAGGTATGACATCCACAACGTGACCCTAAAGTTTAGTTCAAGCACTTAGTAAAGACTTCTCAATTTAGTCGCTTGATCAATATTCAAATGTTCCGTTCAACATGCCAACTGGCTGGTATTTTATGTAAATTCCCCAGAGGTAACCAACCGTTCCCTAACTAGTTCCAAATTATAATCAAACGTATTTCATAAAGTTTGTAGAGGCCTTATCAGAAATTGTTGCTAATAGGTTCGCCATAATTAAACAAAGCGCGCGTTTGAAACAAGCTTAGTTAACTAGAAACTTTGAAGCTGAAAATTATTGGCCCCGTTTGTTTGAATGTACAAATAGCAGAGATAAGATTCCTGACAAAATAGGTCCAGGTTAAAGGTATTATATTTAAATGAAGAGCATGGTCGAAGAAAACAAGGTCTTGCATTCGGACCACGTGACTTGACACTAGCCTACGTCATCATGCTGTTCATCCTTGTCGAATGCGTTTAATAGACAAGGATGAACAGCATGATGACGTAGGCTTGTGTCAAGTGGGACATCTCAAACTAAAATAAAACAAACATCATTGAACTATCAATTACTGACATACTTAAAACCAGATTAAAAATTTCTAGCGTAATTCTCACACCCTGCGGTTGCGGTGAGCGGTTTAATCCGTTCCCTGCGGGTGTGCGAATGCTTTTCGGACGCGTCTGGGATACGCTGGTCGCTTTGCGGTCACGCGAATGACAAACGACACAATGTGTGGTCATGCTACGAGTATTAAGATACGTCATTATAAAGTCAGAAATCACTTCACGTCAAAATATTTATGCGGATAAGAAACTGAAATACTAGTGAAAATCAGAAAAAAAAAACGCTATTTCTACGTGATTAATCTGTAACTTATTTCGGCTACGCATAACTTATTGATTTCTTCTTACGAACTATTTCCAATCGATATTTAAAATCGACATCTAGACCAACACCATAAGCTCAGAAAATAAATATTTGCTTTGATCGGGATTCAAACCTTCAACCCTGTACATCGAAGTTAAAATCAGCGCTGTGGCCCTGGTCGCGGCAAAAGCTGAGATCTAGCCCTACAACACAACTATCGTGCCTGTATAATGTGTATTGTGTCTTTTGTGTATTATTTATTATTGTATTTCATAACCATTGTTTTTCTTCTTTTTTGTTGTGTTGTATTGTGTTTTGTCAAATAAATTATGTCTATGTCTATGTCTATGTCTAAAGGTACCAACTAAGCTACGGTTTGTCAAACTTATCCATTCAGAGAGACACAAACGCAGCTATGACGACACTCCCTCTATCGTGTAGTGACGTCCGGTTTAATTTGCGTCCGTGTCACCGCCGGACACCGCGTCTGACACACGCAGACTTGTTGCGGTCGCCTGACTGACAACTGACAACTGACATGCGGTCATGGACGCCTGTGACGTCACGCGATGTTCTACATGTCACATTCAAGTCCGGTCATATCTGGATCGTTCGTAATTCAGTTAGCTCTAAGAATAAGTACTTAGGCGATTTTCGACTCATTAGGTTATTTTTTAAAAATTTCGTATAGTAGTTTCAATCCAAACTATGAAAAAATGTTTTGATATATTTTTTTTTATTATTTACTTTTGCGATGATAGAATTCAGGAAATTCAGCATAATACGCATAATTTTTTTATCCTGGAAATCACCATTACATAGTAAATACATCATATAAAAAAAACCAGCATCTACATTTTAAAAGTTTAGTATTTTTATAGCTTTCTTAAATGCTCAGGTCTTGCTCAGGTGCTCAGCCTTTTTAAACGCTAGATTTTACTAATATTTTAGTATATAAACATGCAATAAATAAAACATAACAAACAAACCTTTAACGAGAATCTAACTCTCTCACACACAAATCACTGGCCGGGCTCCGAGAGTTATCGCCCAACAAAGGAGACAAACAGCACCACATCAGCGGAAATTACTCAACTTTGAAGAAGGCAAGCCTTTAATTTCCCCGGAGTAGTATCGCGACAGTTCACCATCGACACCAAATTACAAGAGCTTCGTATAGATCAGAATTCACACAAAGCTTTAATACAAATTGGACAGCTACTTAACCGATGATCGGAACATTTGGCTAAATTTTCGACGATTAAAAACCCTGACAAGAAGACTATCTGACTTCAAGTTATAAAAATATCTATTTATAAATACCAAAATTCATTAACTTTAAAATCTGACTAAAGGAACAAGATGGTGGAAATTCTTGAGGGAGGCTTTTGTCCAGCAGGAAATGTCTACAGGCTGAAATGCTGATAATGATTATGAACGTTTATATCTATGTATATTGCCTGAGCCTGTCTGAAAACTATTAGACTAGCAAAGCATTTTATTTATTATCATATTACACCCACCATTAGGCCTGCTCATTTTGCAATTCGCTCAAGATGCTTTGCTTATAGGGTCTTTACCCTATTGCTGACGCCGCAGACTCAAACTTTATATCCCTTTCAATTAATTACAACAAAACTTTGACATTTATGATTTCGTAGTAAAGCTTAGTCTCCTCCTGTTGTTTAGTCTGGACGTCTCACAAAGTTCCCGGTCTAATTGATCGTATTTCAACTAAGTCCCAGAAGGGCCTGCGTCCGGCTATAACACTCGCGCAACTGTCGTTATAGGACTTGTTGTTATTTGTTCACTAGTTCGGTTATTACACGCTCGAAACGTTAACAATCAATTGATAGTCCTGGGATGCCTACGCCTATTTTCCTTTATTTGCTTTATGTCTATCTACGAACATAATAATATGTATAAACTCGTACTGTTATGCAAAAACGTACTGTTAGAGCAGCAGACTGTGAAAAATTACACACCGAGTGAAAATATAAAAATCCATATCAAGTACGTAGTACGAGTAATAAATAGTTATTTCTAACGTCCTTGATCCATATTATAAATTTTTGTATTAAATATGAGCTGTCAATGATAATGATATAAATACCACCCATTTCCTGTTAATAAAGAAACACAACAAAATATAAACAATTAAGTGCAGCCACACTAAAGTGATACACACATTCATAAATTACATTTAAGATAAGTACCAACTGACTTTACAAATTTCATTAGTAGGTATTTACCATTTGAATTTTATTACTTCGATTACTGTTGGGAATAAAAAACATTAGAATGTAATTTATACTAAAAAGTGTTGTATTAAGTTACTTTTAAGAACATTCTTTAATTATACTTTCTGGAAATGTACAAACATTATATTGAAATGTAGCCCCCGGTCTGAGTATTTTTACGACGGCAGCACTCTCATTTCGTTGCTGCTATCCGGAGCATTTGCTGAACTTCTCTGCAATATTTATATCTGCTCATTTCATCTTATATCTGTTCGTAATATCTGGAGAGGATGCGCCGTTAGCCGTAACGTAATTTTCAGTAAATCTCAAACGCAATAGACATCCGTCTGTAAAAGGTAAAAATCCTTATGAATTGGAGTCATGATTTTTAAAGGCTTCTTTAATATTGGATTTATCTCGTTCAGTATTTTCCACGTTGAATGAAATGCACTGTATTTTCAGCGGAACGTTCACCTTGGAAAATGTTGTAGAATTGTATTACGATAGGTTACTATAAAACTCTTTAGTCATGATGAAATTAACTGCGTCGGTGGCCAAGTGGCTAGGACCGTCGTCGCCTTCCATTCGGAAGTTCGGGGGTTCAAGCCTCGCAACCATGTTTTTTCAATTTTTTTGTTTCTCTGTTTGTCTGTTTCTCCGGGCTAATCTCCGAAACTGTTGGACCGATTTGAATGAAATTTTGAACCTTATATCCCCCCGGTCAACAGCTTAGGTAGTTTTTACCACGGGAAAATATTTTATTCCTACAGAAACCTGCACGGAAAAGACGCCCGCGTGTGGATAGCTAGTCTTGAATAAAATAAAAAACTTAAAACTTACTCTTAAGAATCAAAATACTTAAATAGCAGTAGGCAGGATACATTGTTCGGAGAAATATCAGCCGAGACCGACTTTATTAGGGGTAGTAGAGTTCCAGCCTACCCTGAAATCAGGGTGATTGGCCTTAGTCGATCACGCTGGCCCAGTGCGGGTTTGTCAACTTCAGACACAGCCCTTGAATTACTTCGCAGGTTAGTGCAGGTTTCTTCACGATGTTTTCCTTCACCGTAAGAGCGTCGAATAAACGTACTTACATATGAATTCTAAAATCGAACATCACATTTGGTACGTGCCGAGGTTCGAACCCGCGAACTTCCGAATGGAAGTCAACGGCCCTAGCCACGTGGCCACCGACGCTCTATCAATAAAATGATGATGATAAAATAATAATGATGAGGTAAAGAAATGATATGATGGCAATAAAATCTCTTCATTAAATTAAAAAATATTTTTAGTTATTTTTGTGATTGTAGCTTAAATTAATTCTTTTTATCCTGGCTTACCAGTAAGACTAACTTTCTGTTGTCCTTATAAAAACATGTCAATCCGAAAGTGCCATATACTTGGAGCAGTTCATTACAGTTTTCAATTCCATTAAAGTTAACAAACGGAAACTGGAGCGTTTCCCGCAATCGTTCCAGTAACGATTCCACGTATTCCAATTGCAAATTCTCAACTACACTTCAACAACTATTTCAACACAATTAAAGTTGTATTGGTGCTGTTAATTCCAGTTGTAACTGGTTGTCCTTTACAAGTAATTCTATGAACCGTTTTGGGTCAAGTGGTACTGTACCTGGCGACAAAGTCCAGAAACCGAACTAATTTTAACTAGTTTATGATGAGTAGGTTAATTGTAATAATAATATTTGAGGACACCTCACACACGGCCATCTGACCCCAAACTAGGTAGAGCCTTTACTATGGGTGTCAGACAGCTGATATACTTACGTTTATAAATATATAAAACATCCAGACGTAAGGAAAACACAAGTGCTCATCACACGAATGTTTGCCCTGGGCGGGATTCGAACCCGCGACCCTATGCTTCGAAGGCAGACGTAGTACCAACTAGGCTATGGGGCCGTCTTAATAATAGTGAGAGATGCTGAAGACTTAAGATATGTCGAGTTTCAAACCGTATTAGATAGAAGAAATAATTTCTTTAGAAGTGTTTATAGGACTAGCAAAATTTTAAGCTTAGGCGATGAAACTTTGCTTGCAGTACGGTTTCGAAGTTGTCGATGAAGCAAAATTAATAATAAACCAAGAAATATCTATACCAGAAAAAAGAATCTAAAGTAAAAAGAATTACAAAGCTAGATGTAATAGACGAAATGAATACAAAAATTAAACTTCAGAATGTTTTTTACTAAACTTCGAGAACAAAAAATGCCAATGAAAACTGTAAGTAGGTACTCGTAGCTTGAAATTTTTTTCCACTCATTTAACCTGGAAAATACAAATGTACATCTCAATTAGTAGACGGGAAGAGATTGAGTTGAACATTTCACTTTGATCGCACTAACACAGGCGCACACGCAGACGTCGTCGCAAGTTGAGGCAATTGCGTCTTCAAAGGCGTTCGAGTAACAAAGTTTTACGTAGATTAAGCGTAACAGCGCCGTAACGCTAAAGAGCCCAAAGACACAACTAGGTATGTAACTGTGACTAGTGCTTCCAAGATACTAATAGCTGTTACTGATTTGACTCGCTGTTACATAGTTATATACTCGTATATTCGTACGTTCGTAATTGTATCTTAATTTGGAATATATAATTTAAATTATACATATTTATATAAACTTTTACTTGTTCTTTTAATCTCTAGCTAGAGGAACATTAGTTTCATTCTATGATTAATTTAAATTGTCAAGCGTTTAAACACTTTCTTCTTTTAAATAACACATATTTTGTCCACTTAACCATATTTACTCCTCACCTCACTGAATATGGGCAACAACTGTAAAAAACAATATTACTAACAGCTCATATATGTCCCCACCGAGGGGCTCAAGCCCCCCCCCAGGGTAAATAGACCTAGTCGACCACGTTGGCCCAGCGCGGGTTGGTCAATTTCACATACAACCTTTGATTTTCTAGACAACAATTGCCAACAATAATAATAATGTTAATAGACAAGGATGAAGAGCATGATGACGTAGGCTTGTGTCAAGCCACGTGGTCCGAAGGGTGTGAAAATGCTATTGCTACATTTAAACCGGTATTTGCGTCAAGACATCCCTACGGTTCAGTAACTCACTCGAAACTCGTTTCTACAAGTCGCCCGCTCTAAAAAGTCCTCAATTAAAGCGAATTGTCTCAAGGAGCAACAACAATACTTAATTACGCTTAAAATTGTTCAAACTTTACCTCTGAATAAAATTCAATGCGAACTGTAACTCTTTCTTTTAAAAAGATTCATTTTATTATTGAATTATTGAGTTGGTAGAGTTAAGTTTTCAGTTTCTAAAATATAAATTGGAGTTTCAAAAATTGTTACGAATTTTGATTGGTTTAAATTCATATGTTATAAAAAGGTTTTGTAAAGCCATTGGCGTTTGTCGGTTACTTATACAAATAATAATAACTGTTGATCAAATGTATCCAGACTTGACAAAACGATTTTATTTTCGTAGGAAAATTTACAACTTGAAATATTTTTTCTGCGAAATACCAAACTTTATCCCTTTCCCAGTGTCACATCTGCGCCTGTCTGTCATTCGTTTCGTCCCCATGCATATTTTACTCAAAAACAAAGCCATGAATATTTTTGTCATTCAAAAAATGTTTTGCAGAGAAGCTCATACGAATTCGCAGTATGCAACTCAAAGCGCATTTGAACTAAAATAGAATGTAGATTATTTTCGCGTGCATTACTGGTTCCTTTTCTATTTCTTCTAAAATACTGGCACATGGAAGCAATGGTTTAAGTTTTAGGATTCTTGTCGCCGTCTGTTTAAGTATACAAAAATTCATCGGATGCACTTGCTATCTCTCCCCGGGGAATACAAATGCCCTGTTTCTTGTAAATAGGCGCAGGGGCGCATACATTACGTAAACACATTTAATACCTAAAATGCGCCGCCGCCGTATTTTATCCAGCGGACAAAATTGAGAATTTTATGGAAACTGTCGAGTAAAGATGGCGCTGGTGCCGGCCATTCTTTATTGTAGTTTGTGCTTTGGTGTCTACAAAAGTTTTATAGTTTGTTGTGTCTGCGGCACTGATACTGCCTTTTGTGATGTATTTACTAGGTAAGGTAGTGTAGTAAATTAATCCTACTTCCTTCTTACTAATATTATAAACACGAAATCATTGCAAGTTTAAATGTTTGTTTCGGTTTTACGCCTAAATTACCTTGGTTTAACACACAGGATACTTTGTATTGCGTGTAACACCTCCCAAGGGAAAAAGTTTTAACACGAATCAAGCCGCGGTCGGAAAGATATTATACTACAATACCCCAAATAATACCAGAACCTAATTACGACTAGGAAAATGTATTACTTGGTTTTGAAAGAAATACTTTTACCTCTTCTTTGATTCATTATATGACAAGCTTTTCCGATTGAAAAGCTTCTTAGATTATACAGTTACTTTAGATTGAAAATATTTTTATTAGATAAATGCTTACTTCTGTTATCTGGTCTACCGAACCCTCTTTTTAAGAAAAGATATTTATTCAATCCTTGCACCCTTAAATTAGCTTGGGGTAAGAAGAGGCCCGCAATCGGGTTAGACTAAAACGACGTCTTCATCGATTTGATCCCGATAACTTAAAGATTAAGGAGGGGTGGGGAAATTTGTTTAACAAGACAGCGTTAGAATGTTTTTCCTTGAACAGCTAAGAATTAGCTCTCTCTAGTCAGAAGATTTTTATTATGTTTAATTAATATGTTACGACTAGATTTTTTTGTTGTAGTAAAAAAGCGTATATAAAATAAAAAAAATTATTTTATATCCTTTTATTTGAGTTTTGAATAACGTTTACGTGACAATAGACAATAGATTGATAAAAATATAACATTTTAAATTAGATTTTAGAAATATAGGTTATCCTCGAAAAGCAGTACTAAGCTTGTCCCGCGCGGAACCATTTGGTTTGATTTAAGAAACGGAACGTTCCGCTAAAATCAGGAATTCTGGTAACGCTCTTGTACAGAGACTTTGACCCAGTCAAAAAGTGTATCAATATCCTCGTTGAAGCAATCTCGTTGACGCCTTTCTTGCCATTTGTAAAGGGTTGTACTAATCACTACGCCCTGGATCTCTGGAGTACTAATGAGTTCCGTCCCTTTCAATCACCGTTACAAAAAATCCGGCCAGCTCCCGTTGATTAATCGCTCACTTGCTCCCTAATAAAAGTCAGAGTTTAATTTTCTGCCTTTTCTGCTAACGTTTTGAATAACGCATTTCTTTTTCCCTGCCAGTAGTATTTTTACTGGTATTAATAAGACGGGCGCCAAAGATGGCCCACTTAAATTCTTAGATATTTTGTTTCCCAAATAAATATATTATAATTTCCATTATGTTTTTTCTTTACTTTACTTAACTGCAGGATTTTACAAGGATTTGTCCTTGTATATTTATTTGGGAAACAAAATATCTAAAAATTTAAGTGGGCCATCTTTGGCGCCCGTACCTTATATATATATTTTTAATTGTGCTACTGATATTATATAATGCTCTACTACTACTGTCTACTACTTCTCTGTAATTTTTTGGTGCTTGTCTTATATTGGTTTGTGTATTACTAGGATAGGACGGTGAAAACACCTTCGAAAAAGCAACATCAGTTTGGAAATACATTTATCAAAAATCAATGATACTTATAACTACTGGAAATAAATAAAAAACTCAAATAGTAGCTAAATTAAAGAGAATACAAATTTATTAACTTGATTATCTAACTAACTTAATTAATTAACTTAATTTCTGATTAATAAATCAAATAAATTTGAAAATTTACAGACAAGAAAAATATATCTTCGATACTGTATTACAGTCTTAGGAACACAATGAATTCGTTACAAATACTAGAAAAGGGGGTCAGCTCACAGGCTCATACCTGTTCTCATTAACATCTTGTAGCGTCGTGGCCCGTCCCGTCTGTCTGTTAACTGTTACACGAAACTACAATTTACAAACTTATTATTTTTCGATTTACATTGCGCAGCAGATATGATAAAATTTAAAGGTTTTATATTCAAGACCAATCGGCAACGCAATGAACATCAAATTCTTATAGCTTGTGAAATTGTATATTCGTGAAATGGAGCTCCGGTGGGTCGCACTTGTGATTTCCCAAGGGCGAACCTCGTTAATAATTCAACGCCCCCCCCTCCTCCCCTGGGCAGCCCGGACTCACCTTACTAAAACGCAAATAATTAATAATACAAGTGCTGAAACTTACTTGCGATCCTTCCCGACTGACCACTTCAGTGGATTTCTTGGACAGTTTCGGTGTTTCTTGGGGCGTGAATTTTAAGTAGGGTAGAAACAGCCTTCGCATAGTCTTAAGGGACCACGCTGGCATTTTATAATGTTTGTTTATTCAATTTAAAGTTATTTTTCTCCAACTTAAGATATTCTACTGCCTTTAACCCTTTCTAATTACCATTTTCTCAACTTGTGCATATTTCTCCGCATCAGATTGTCACGTGCTTAGACAAGATTGTTTCTATTTATACTCTAAGGTCACGTGTTTCCTTTTTCTTTTTACTTCTTGTTTACTTTTTCAGCCATAAATGGGCACACAAATAGTCCACTGTATAGTGTGTCTTTTTATAAATAAAATAGTGTATTTTAAATTATACGTAGGAGAAACCCAGTGAGTATTGCTGTGTTTCAATCAAAATCAAAGGGTTGTTATTCGAAGTAAGATTTTTAAATCGTTTTTTGACGTCAAATGTAACAATCAAAACATTGAAGAAGTACAGTGTAAGTGAAATAAATGCCTTTTAAACAAAAATCCAAAGCATATTTGGTACCTGCGGAGATCAAATTGAGACTTCTCGAATTAGAAGCCACACGTCCCTACCTATTACGCCACACACTTTGTGAATAAAGGAAGAATTCAGACGCCCTAAACCATTTATATAAGGGACGGCCATCTATTACGGAGCGCCAATAAGCCGTGGTGCCCACGTGACGGTCTCGCAAGGGCTCACGTGTTATTTTTCAGGATCGCGCCATATGCAAAATATAAGGGCAATAGAAGGGAGTTTGAGTACAATGGAAAAACGACCTACCCCTATTACGAAGAAATATTATTACCCTATAATTTATTCTCAACCTCGGTTAGAGCAAAGCTTTTTAAGTCTGACGTCATTCAGTGTCTTTTTAAAACATGATTAATAAAATATTTTGATATTGATAAAATATTTGAATAGAATAGCGATATACTTTTTAAAACTTTCACGGTTGTTTTCATAACTATTAATATTTAAAACGGGATATTCTTGGGAAGTTCTCTTCAGCCGTCCCGTGATCATGATGGCCATGATGCATGCAACTGCATCGAAATATCGGGCACACACACAAAACAAATACCACGGTAAAAATTTCGTTTTAAATCTTAATAGTTAGCATAGCGATATTTGCGTATTTTAAGAATAGCAACATTTTACATGACAGCTGATAGGTTGAATAAATATTAACATACTCGTAATAATTTATCTGCTTCTTTTCTATTATGCTGGCACTTAGACAAATATATTATTTTGTTTTGAAAGAAAAAAAAAAACGGTTTTAGTATTTATTTGATTAAGAGTACATTTTTGTATGAACTCTCATGTCAATTTATAATATCTTCGAAGCAAACAGTGAGGTAAATATAGTTAGATACGTATCAGTATATGTATAGGTATAAATATATATACAGTCATGTAGCAATTAGAAGAGCACGCTCCATCAATAAGATCGGGTCGGTAGTACGGGAGTAGCCGTTACAGGGGCTCGCTCGGTACTAAATACAATCCACATGAATTTAGTAGGGGATGACTGAACATGGGGCGGCAGACAAGACACATGGCAGCGCCCGGTTAATATATGACTGTTTTTTTGTTCGGGTTAATGACCTTTAATGGAGGCCCATTGGCGGACAATGACCTCCTGAATTGGAAACGAATTCGTGAAAAGATTTCGCATGTATCAGTTGGATAATCAGCAGGTTTTATTGAATCCTGTATATAGTATACTAGCGACCCGGCCCGGCTTCGCACAGGAAAATGGTTATTGTGGGTTATCCCTAAGTATATTATGCATGTATTATACATATAAACCTTCCTCTTGAATCACTCTATCGATTAAAAGAAACCGCATCAAAATCCGTTGCGTAGTTTTAAAGATTTAAGCATACATAGGGACATAGGGAGGAGCAGAAAAAGCTACTTTGTGTTATACTATGTAGTGATTTTTTGTTGTTACACTGTTCGATAGTATGAGGCGATGTATGTCCTTTAATAAATCTATGGGATAAATTAAAGGATTTTTTTTATATTAAAAACTAAAACAATATCTCCAACTGCGCGTTTGAAGAAGACAAAACAGATTTTAATAGTTTTTTTTGTCTTTCAGGTTTGCAATTTGGCTACCGTATGGTCCATCTCGCGCTGTCTAACTCACACATAGCTATAAAAATGTAATCGGTATGCGTGCAAGCGTATGATTCGTTTCCATTTGAAATCGCGTGATTGAGCGGCGCTATGATTGGCTAGATTTGAAATTGCAAATATGTGCGTAAACTTCATCTTTATTGAAGTACAGATGTAGTGGAGGTGAAAGGTGGGGTGGAATCGGCGACACCGGATTTCATATGGACGGCGCATTATCGCCATTCTAACCTCTTTTAAATATTCTGTGGTACGGTCTGTAGACAAAAATTCATTTAAACAGAAATATTAAAGTAAATGCAGATCATTTTATTGAGCCTGACTTATGCACATCTTCGGAAGTTTTTAAAACATCATTGGACAAAGCAATATGAGAAAACACGAAGATTCAATATTGTAACGTAATCTGTAATCAGTCAACAACAGTAACAATTGTGAGAAGTTTATAATAGTAAATAATCTAACTACTGATTAATAAAACGACAGGTATCGACAGTTGTCGACACCTGTCACTTCCACCTGAATGATATTAATAATATAAATAATAATGGCATTACCAGTGAATGTAATTATCTGCGACAATGTTTTGGATATTCTGCGAATTAATCCGAAACCGCGGTCAGGCTGGCCGGGGACTGGTGACTATCAATCCATTAGGCTCGGTTACACTAATCTGAAATTTAGCGCAACGGCTAATTATTAATGGACAATTGCTGGCGGAGAGAAATAATAAATTATTCCTTTGTAATACTATAATAATAATTGTTTATTTTCTTTAATTTACATTTAGCATTAGGATACATTAGTAAGTATGTATACTAGGAATTCTTTTGGTAAATGTTGTGGGAGACTGGGGCTTGTGCTAGGTAAAACCTGTATTACAAATCTCCAGGACCAAACCCGTAGAACTGTTTCTTTTTTCAATATGTAATCTGACTATATCGTTAATGCTATAAGACGAAATTGCTGTACCAGAATTTTTATTCTTTGATAGGTACAACTGACGATAAATAGATAATCTTAAGTCGTCCACTACTGGATAAAGGCTGCCCTAAAAGATCTTGACAACAATCAATCCTGCGCCAACTGCATTCAGCAGCTTGGGAGAGGTGTGCCTAAGTACAAATACTAAATTGTAGATTTATTAGTCTTCTTCTTTTCGATTCGACGTCAAACTCAGACAGTCTTGGCCCAAAAACCAGACACTCGAATAGCGTCGTCAGTAGCCTTCATCAAGTCCTCTCACGTGCAGGCGACAGGACAAGATGGGCAGCTAATGAGATTTATTAGTGTTAACTTAAAATGACATCTCTTTATTTTCGAGCTCGTATATTGGAAAATAAATTTTATTACTAACACTATCATCTGCCAAAACTGGGCGAACAGTCCAGGTATAAAAAAAGCACTAGCTAAGTAATAGTCTATTCCCCCAAAATAAACGATGACAACACGAATACAAATACAACAGTCATACAACAGTCTTTCCCTTACCGACACAGAAGTCCCGTCCCAATAAAGAAGTTCAGCAAATAAAGTATCACTTATATTATGCGTCGCTTGACAAAAGTGATAGCGATCATCATTTACAAGACGTCAAACGAATCAAACAGGAGAAGTAAACAAGCGACAGTAAACATTGGCTTTCGAGGCAACATGCCGAAGGTCCCGCGCGTGACCTGGGACTTCTGAAGTAAATAACACACTTTTACTTACGCCGCGTAACTTGAGTAAACCATATTAGCGACCTTGACACGTTTCGGATAAAACAAACTTAGTTTGGTATTTGTGATAAACATACGAAAACACGTATCTCTATCTACCGTAATATATTTTTATATAGTTTTACGCAGTATCTTTCATGAGACATTTAATTATATTTCGAAGAAGCCTCTTTACTCTATCTATCTTATTCATATTTTTACAACTGTACAGTTTTCTTTTATTCTCATCATTCAGTATTTGTACTGAAACTTAAATAGTAATATCAACGAACATTGACTCAATATTCAATACTTACTGCAAAATATAGCTACGCTAGAAAATGCTTAATACATTTCTCAACAAAACAACAAAGAAAATACAACATCATTATTTATTATGGATTCACTTTGCTCTTGATCGGATACAGACTGGAAACTTACACTGAAACATTTCTTATAAAAGTATCAGTTTCTCGCGTAACTACGTTTTGGTCGGAAAATAAAATTATAGAGTGCCTTTTCGCCGAAGGAGAGCGTAACACACTTGGGTCGCGCGCCGCATACTAAACGCACCGCGCGGGGGAGCTTCCATTCTATATCGATTTCTCGAAATTTCCACCGCAAACATGTCTATTCGGACAGGTAAAATACAGTAGCTGATTTTCAATTATCGTCTCGAAACCCCAAATACTCGAAAAACTAAAATAAAAATGAAATATCTTCTATGAAAACCTGAATGTTTACTATTCAATGCTACACGCGAACGACTACTAAATAAAAGATGGGACCTATTCAAACCCATCGTGAAATATTATCTCCAAGGAATACCTATCGCATAAAAACGTGCCCCGAAAAGCGGTCTATGTGGAAATGTTGCCGCGAAAACTATGAAAAAATAAAAAGGAGTAGAGTGAAGTCCCATGTCCACGATACGTGATTCAGCTGCCTGAATACAAACGACAAATAACGACCACTGACCCGCCAGCCCTTACCCCCTTACCCTTTTAAACCCGCAAACAGATAACGTTTTTAACACAAAATGCTGTCGAACACAGCTCACCGCTAAAACAAACAGCTATTATCGAAATCAAAGACAAACAAAGAAAAACACGGTACAAAGTGGGCTGGAGAAGAAACGACGTAAAAATTACAAAGGGGAGAGCGTTTTAAGTCGAGCCGTGTCTGATTGAGCAGGATGAAGGTGGGGAAAAGAGCAAAGGTAAATCCCTCCCGACCAAACAGCACTTAAGGATGTCCACTTAACGTTTGGAGGAGGAATGAAAGCGGTCAGAGCCCAATAGCGGCGGCCAAAGTAAATAGATGAAATTTCTTTTCACTCGACTTGAGTTCCCAAACGGACTGTATTAATAAAGGAGTCGCATTAACCTGCTACGTTTTCTCTTATTCCCAAATGAAGTGTTCTCTGATATCTTACACAAAGACCGGGTTAGTATTACATGAGCGAGCACTTTGTTCATTTGAGACGAAATGATAGGACATTTGTTTTAGCATTCAATTGGGATTTACATTTAAAAATTATGTGTTACTAGATAAAATATTATCTACCATACGTAAAAAAATATCGCTTTGAGACTGTCAAATGAGAAAAATTGCGTTTCAATTTACTGTTAAAACAAAATTTCCTTTCCTTGAAGCAAATCTTTTATTTTTCAGTAAAATTATTAGACACGTGCGCCAGTGTGACTGGAGTTTAAGAGAGAAGGTCAAATTAATTTATGAAACTCGTTCTTTTGAATAGGCCCCGTAGCCTAGTTGGTAGTACTCCTGCCTTCGAAGCATAGGGTTGCGGGTTTGAATCCCGCACAGGGCAAACATTCTTGTGATGAGCACTTATGTTTGCCTTGTGTCTGGATGTTGTATATTTATATATGTATGTATTTCAGCTGTCTGACACCCATAGTACAGGCTCTGCCTAGTTTGGGCTCAGATGGCCGTGTGTGAGATGTAAATAATAAATAAATAAATATGTGGGGACATCTCCCACACGGCCACCTGACCCCAAACTAGGCAGAAGAGCCTGTACTATGGGTGTCAGACAGTTGATATACATACATGCCCATATATTTATTACTTATCTATTGTTCAATGATAATACTGCATTTATTAATTATTTATATTTCTGAGACGTTGATAATTTTTTGAAAAAATCATGTAATTTTACCGTTTTACTTTCATGAAAATCCCAGTTTTGTTCATCTTGTATCCCGTTGGGTCATTGTTTTAACAACTCGTTCTCGTAATTCTCCAAATATTTAGTTGGCGAACGTTTAGAGTTAAGGTAATAATTATTAGCCTTGTCCACATATGAAGTAGTTTTTAGAGAAGAATGGATCTCAACTTTAAAAATAAATTTATCACGTGGATTGAAGAATAAGTTCTAGTTACCTTATGAACTTTTAATTTCTAGAACAATAGATGCCACATGGCTCAATAAACCTTTCAAAGCATGACTATCACCATATGTCTTTGGAAATTTTATCAGGTCTCAGTCAACTAACAGCCGTGCAGTTCCTCCAATTGGGCCACACTAACTATCCTCTGGATTTCGTATTCAGGGAATACGCAGCAAGCAGATGCAGAATTAACCTGTGTACGAAAAATCAACTGCAATCCCCAACTACCTGCTAAGCGCTGAGATTATGGCAACACCTCACTTCTTAATAAGAGGTATGAATCCAACTTATATAGATTTTTCTTACAGTGTTCTATTGAATTTGAATCAAAACCGTTAGATCAAGAGCTACCATGTAAATTACTAAATTAGATTATAGTTATTATACAGGGTTACTTTTTAATCAGTGCACAAATTTTGTGTACACAGTCAGTATCGTTACTAGATCACATGAGACGAAAAAAGTTTTTTTTTGTATTTTTTTTTACAGATTATGATACTATTTTTAACCCGTTTAGGGAACGAATTTCAAAAAACGTCAGAATACGTGTCCAATCAATTAAGCCAATGAGTGTTTTTACAAAGTATAAAGAAAATTGGCGCTTATTAAATTTCTTCCCATACAAAATTTGATACCAATTTTATGCATAAAATGGCGATATTTCGATTTTTTTATATGAAACGTGATAAAATAAAAATATACGGGTATTTTTATTTTCTTTAATCTATGCCTACCCATAATTTGTGCACTGATTAAAAAATAATCCTGTATTATTAGTCATTACAATTTTTGAGTACCATAGATTCTTAGCTCTTTTTTTCACGTTTTGTGTGGTATAGAAACTAGTACCGTGCGACCTAAATGCTCCCCAACTCTGAAGTTCCCTCCTTCCTACGGTTTTCGGTTTTCCGTAGCGTTATGCTACGACAGCGCTACGCTCTGCTACGTCGTCGTAGCAAGGCAAGGGAATAGACATCTAGTTTAAACAGTTAACTTTTTTGTGGAATACAGTTCTAATAGTTTATTTTCCATTTTCAGCTGTGCTTATGGACATATCTAATTATATTAAATAGAAGAATGCCTTTGCATCAAGCAAGCACTTTTCGAGTTTAAATTTATAAACGTCCTCAAAATTTTTGGTAAATATTACTTTAAGCAACAAGTAAAGTACAGATTCTAGGATTAGACAGATTCCATAATATGAGAGATTCGGTATTGGACTGAATCAAGAATTTGACAGAATCCTGAATTCACCAGATTTGCTGTTCGACAGACATAAAACTGTCATTTAAGATTAACGTAAATAAATATCATCAATCGCAAATGATCAATTCGGGGACCTTTTAGACAGTTTACCACAGCAAGCCGTCACTCCCGTCTCTATACAATATATATTACCCGGCAGGTTTATTCATCACAGCACCGGCTTTTTGAATAGTGAATCTATGTATAGTGGGAATTTAGGAGGTGGTTCGTTGGCAAACACGGCTGGAAGCCATTGGCCGGTGTGTGTGGCCAGGCATGGACGGCGTAGTTTTACGAGGCTACGTGCTTCCGGGTGGCCGCAACTGGCACGCTTACCCGACCATTTCGCCTTTCGGGCCTAGTGTTGTTTGCGATAGTCTGGCGGCTAAGGTCCTTGATTTGTTATACCTAACTAGCTGCGGAGTGATTTTTGGAAAAGTAGAAATAATAATTTTAAACTAAGAGTAAATGGATCTAGCAAATGTTATCAAAATTTGTAGACGTTTTTAGGCAAGAATTAAACCGAAGCTTAAAATGTCAATCAGCTCGGCTAGGACTCGAAACTGCATCTTCTTGGCTATCCGAGCCACACAATTTTATTAGGTACAATATATCAGCCAAGCGTTGATTGGAATACTGTTTTTTTTTGTTGTTACAGCAATCAAAACTTTTAAATCTTGTCTCTACATCTATAACGTTTCTGGTAGATTTCCTTGTTCTTTATATACAGGAATTTACGTTCTTTGCAGTTACTGCTTTGGTTATAAAGCTTGATGTACACAGCACCCAAAAACCCGCCTCTGTTTAACTACGAGTGTACACTAGAACCGAGTCGTAAGTCTGTGAGGTTTACGACGCGGCCTCGCGCACCGCCGACTAAATATTTAGGAAATAATTACTTAAGCACTGTGTGGAACTTGCATAAGCATTAAGCAGTGTGATACTATTGCACATTACTGCCTTTATGTTAGAGTTTTCGAACTTTAAATATTGTGTACAACTATGAAAACTAGTATATTTGATTGCTTTTAAGGCGCTTTGCCAAGTGAGAGCCTCCAATTTGAAATGTTCGAAAATATTTTTCTTTATCGCATTTTAGGCGTCAAAAGAACATACGAGGGTATGAACATTATTATATTAAGTATTTAGAATCCAACTGGTATTTTATAAAACAAAAACAACCCTTTGCAAAAGTCAAAGGTCATAGCCATTATGGCACGCCTCTACAATTTAATTCTATCGTTTGCAAAAATCATATTCGGTACATAGTACACACATGATACATACACTGGAGGAAGCCTATGTCCGAAGATGGACGATGTAAGGGCTGGGACGAAGATGAAGATACACACATAAAATTTGGTACATAGTACACATGGTTTGTACAAATCGGTATATTATACAATGGTTTTGAGCAATTTTCGGGAATGATTTAAAAAAATCACTTCTCCATACAAACCGTGCTATTAAAATGACTATTCTGTATGGGGTATTAAAAAATACTTTACGTAAAATCATTCTATACAAAATTTATGATAACGTTCTATGAAATGGGAATGGATGAAATTTTTAAAATTACTGAAATAACCTCACATTTGGCTGGAATTTGGACGGAAAACAAGTCGTAATTTGGCGAGTTTGGCGACGCGACCGCTGAACTCATAAAAAGCACGAGTTACGACACGCGCCGCTACCTACTCGCTGTTAAATACCATGAATTCTCCTGAATACTGAATAATATTGTTGTTTAAGTTTGCATGAGCTTTCAGACACACACAGAAACTTTTTGACATTAGAATGTCTTTTCGTTCGCTCCATTATAGGTCCCGATTTCATGAAAAAGTGCGATTCCCTTAAATAATGGAGAGTTGTGAAGATATTATATTCAAAAAAAGGCTCAAAAGACGCGTATTTAAGAAGGCTGTGAGGTGTAAAATGAATTACCCGTAAAGGTAAAAAAAAAAGAAAAAATCATGGCCGAAAAAGTGAAAAAAATTTCAACTTTTTTCCAAATTGTAGCTTTTGGCGCTCGATTTTTTTTGGAAACGTAAAATGATATCAAAAATTTAAAAAATCTTCTGTAGGAAATTTAGTCATCTACAATATGAGCGTAAAACAAATAATCGGGTTAAAGGTAGTACTAGTATTTTCCTCTGTACTTTAGCTTATGAAAATAGTCAAACAGTCAGAACGAAATTTTCACATTACAAATTCATTTTGTTTGTAGAATCAAATACCATTTATTTGTATTGTGACGTGTAAATGGCCGGGTGTGTGGTAGGTTGAGCACGCGCGTCTTGATTCACAAAAGCACGATACAAAGTCCAAAGTGTTCAATTTGCTACGCGCCTGACTAAGAGACTCCGTATCCCGCAGTCAAACTTTATATGCAGTTTTGTGGGGTTTTGTATGTACCCTGAGCATGTATGTTTTCTAATAAATACAATAAATAAAAAAAAAAAAAAAAAAAATCTAATGTGCTCGATAGTCAAGTTAGGCACAAAATCTGTGATTTATTAATATACCTATGCTTGTGTCGAGAAGGTACGACCAATCAAGTCTCACCGGACTAGCGGGGGAGCAGAAGGCAGGATTCCTCCTCTAGTCTTGTCTCCTCAGAAGGTACAGAAGCTTTCACGTGCGGCTCGACACTCGCTCTTCGAAGCAGTACTAGTAACTGCTACGGAGTACGGGCGCGCGGGCATGTGCTGGCTACTGTACTTATAAAAATGTTTTATAATATTATAAAGATTTTTATCGACCAAAAGATGTGTAAGCATCACTAATGCAGAACAATACAAGTTAAATACAATACTATGCAACATGTTTATTGACTCTATAAAACACATAAAAAACAAAGTCACAAAAAAACAGAAGAGGTAAAAGGCGGCCTAATATACAGTGTATGAGAACATTGTGTTTGCTTTATAAATATATGTATATATTTGTCTATATATGTAATAACATGTATGGATGTCAGCTGTCTGACATCCATGGTACTGGCTAGTGACCCCACACATATTTATTTATTTATTATAATTCAATTATTTTCTTCTTCCCGGGCGGATTATAACAGTTATTATAAGTCACACAACAGGTAAACGTTAGCAATTCCCTGGATTATGTACCTTAAGTCGCTTCATGCAGCCACATTCTAATTTAAGCCAGGAACCATACTGCCCCCTCAGTCCGTGTAAGCTGAACCTCATAGCCCATTACGTATAAGGCATAGTCAATTCTCAACGGTTCCACAACCCATAAACTTCAGGGTGTGACGAATTACTCCAATTAACTTCAGACCGCACACCTAGAGATTATCTTACAAAGGTCCTTAGTTCTCTCTATCTACTGTTACTGGCAAGAAACAGGGTAGCTGGACCCATTATTAGACACTCGTTAAGACGGTTTGTCAGATGAAACTCCTCGTGACAATGTAGTACCTACCTAAATAGTCCCCGATTTGAAACAAGATAATTGTCAATCAGAGACGGAGCCGAAATCAGGCGTCGTCTCCTTCACGATGTTTTTCCGTATCAACGCGCTAGGCCTAGGTCCGAGGCTCCCTCGAGCCGCCCCTAGACGCGTTGGTATATGACTCTTTTTGGGGTAGAGTCTTCCGCTCCCCCACAAGTCCGGTGAAGCTTGATTCGTCTTACTTTTTCGACTCAAGCATAGGTCAATTTAAGAAAAGTATAATTATTTCACTTCTGACGTCATTAAATGTTTAAACAAAACTTACGACGGATGTAAGTAATATTTTTTTAAATTGTGAAATTATAGAACAACTAAACAGACTATCACTTCCTTGAATACCCTACAGGGGGACCTCCGAATGTCACGCCAGCTTTCGTGACAATTACAATTAAACTGGAATTGAAATAAGGGACATAAACCATCGGATCCCAGCCATAATTGGATTAATTTACCGTGTTCAGCCTTTTTAACGCCAAAGAGCCATGCCAGAGGGAAATAAATAAAATGACACTTTGTGTTTAAGATACTTTGGTAGAAGAAAGTCATTCTTAGTGCAAATCTGATGAACGTAATTGCACTGTCTATGTAACCTGTAATGTATGTCATGGGATCTGGATTTAAAAGTTTGGTCGAATTGGTCCGATGTGTCTATGTCTGTACAGGATGTCAGTGACGTGAAAACGAAAAGGACATACTCCCTCAGTCAATGAATCTCATCACCTTGCGGGAAATGAAAAAATATTTCTTCATAAATACTGATGGATTGAAATAAAATTACTACTATTTTGTATGAGAGTGTCGATTCTTTCTCACGTTAAAAGTATCATCTCAGAGATTCAATAATTATCACGCAAAAATAGCTAAACTGCTGACCTGATGGATGAATTCTGGGGCACAAACTTATAAAATTAGATTTGTCATCGGCTCGCAAAGAAGAAGCTGAACTGTTTTTTACCTAGCTTAAAATATAGGATAATTTTTATCCCATATGTGATGAAACATGCGAGCAAAGCTGTAGGGCAGACAGCTAGTTGCATGCTTGCTTATCGAGTGGGTGTCGAGGTTAACCTACCCTCTCAAACCCTGGTGTCGGAATTGTTGATCCGCCTTAGGCATCCTCCGTAGATAGTAGCCGACACCAAAGGCTTTACGTGCCTTCCGAATCACGGAATCATCTTTCTTTTCGGACAATCAGGTGATTCAGCCTGCAATGTCCTAACGAAACTGAGGAAAGTCTCACAAACTGATATTTGTTCGACGGATACCCACCGGAATTCGAACACGGAACCTCCGTAACGTCAGGCGAGCTTTTGATCACTCGACCATGGAGGCTGTTAGTATTAAATAATTTCGTGCGCTCATAAAATTGAAGTTTAGACCCAACGTTTCTTGATTAGTATGTACCGGAATACTTCTAAATCCCTCTGATCCTTAATACTGTGCAAAATAGTTATTCTAAGAAAAGGTTTAAACGAAATTCGCAACTCGCTCACGTGTAAGCAGTAATGTCCCAGTTTTACGGTTGTTCCCGCTACAAGATTCCCAGGATCTGGTACTGCCAGTGCCCTTTGGAAACCTGAGTGTTTTCTTCCATTAGGGTAAGTGCTTACAAACTCTCACCGCGAAGTTGCTATGGTCGTGAAAGGAGTCCTGCTATGATGGCTTATTTTGTTTTGAGATGGATACTCATTTGTTTTATTAAACGAAATCTATTTGTGTAACACCCAATAAATTTGAATAATATTATCTAGTACTAATTTAGCGTGCTCATGAAGAGATCTATGCATAGTCTATACTATACCCAACAATATGTGAATACAGGCTGAAAAATATGAAATGTAATCTTCAGACTTTGTGCATTCCTTTCTCGTGAAGATTCATTCGATTGAGAAGGTAATAGGTACAAAATTCCTTAAGTAATACGAATAGTTTTGAAATCTAAAACAACGCGCCCTATGATACGTCAGTAACTCACAATGAACACTTTTAATTTGATAAATTTTTCGAAGGTAATTGCTTCAAAACAAGGCTTTTGTGTAAAAGTTTGTGGGCAGCGCACAAATGCTGACATAAACAAAGAGAAAAAAGTATTGTTTTAAAAAATGGTAACTTACAACTCCACGAAATGCGAAAACGGTCGGCTGCAAAGCAAACGTTACAGTTTGAGATACTTTTAGTAGGTAAGTAAGTACTACTACTACGATTATTGGAAGTGACTGAAAGGTTACGCTGAATAATTTTCTGCTGAGAAATAAACCAACCTGTTCCTGTGGGATTTTGCGAGTCGTCGCCGTCATAGGAACAATGCTCGTGGTAAGCGCGTTTGTTCAATTTGTTTATGTTCTGTAATATTGTCACTTGTATTATGTTTTTAGTGTTAATAACGAAGATTTGTATTGTATTGTTTACCTTTGTAAATAGCAACAACTGTGGTCCCCAACATGCCAATCGTAAGGATTAGATTAGACTGTTGTTTAGCAGTGTAAAACCGAACCGAAAATCTAAGAAAATATGAGAATAAGAAGTCTAAAAACAACACAGGCATAGTAACCGACGACGGAGTGTTACTCTATTATATAAACAAAAATGTTCGACGCGTGTACCATTAATTAAAACGCGTGTACCAAAAATTCAAACCTAGGTAGGTATGTACTGCAAAGTTCGCGCTTGTCTAAGGTTGCCACGTGAAAAATTTTCCTCACGCGACGCAGGAAACCTTATCGGCGGTTTCTTTGAATCGCAATACTGTTGACTTTGAATAATTTTGTTTCTTGAGCTGTTTTCTTTGTAAACCGAACGGGGCGCAGGGGTGAAAACTCTCAACAGACAAGGTCGAAAAACCTTGAGGAGTCAATTATGTACTAGTACTTAATTTTGTATTTTGAGAATCCAAGATTTGCCGTCGGCTAACTTTTTATTTGAAATCCAATAACTTTAGGTGCTCGGAAGGTTAATAAACTTTAGTTCCAATTAAATTTGGTTGAATACCAGCAATACACTTACAGGTAAGTGTCATGTTTGGTTAATGAAGTAACTTTACAACCGCAGGAAAGTGTTCATATAATTTTGCAAGTATTAGTTAATTATTTTGAACGAATTCACATAAGTTTAACGATAAATATTTTTTTTACAGAAAAGTAGGATTTTTTATATATTTTTAATACTTACAAACCTACATGAAGCTTCTTCAACCTATTTCTCGTGAAAGCTCATGGAGATCACGTCCGCCGTTCCTAGGGAACGCTTAAAGCATTTTTCAACGCTAATTAGAATCGTAAAGTAAAATGTGGGTCGGACTACCCCTTTTAATCCAGCTGCGACAAATTATCAGCCAACCTACCCCCCCTTGGGTTGGACAAACGTAACTAAAGCATTTAAATACCACTACCACAAAATTTGTTTTTATTCATTATTATCAAAAAAAAAAAACATCATCACGCTTTTTATGACGCGGAGCATATCAAAAGTAAGAAACAATGAAATGGAAAAAGACCTAACTGTAATGTAAAAAATAAAATTGTTCTAAACATGTTTTGAACCAGTCATAACAAAATTCTGCAAAAACATTTAAGGGGAAAAATAATAAACGCAAAATAAAGGCCATACTTTTAAAATAAACTGCAGGAAATTAAAATGTAGATTAGCATGTCAATCCGGCTTCGCTTACGGTTTGTATTTTTAAGCAAAAACTGATTTTACTAAGTAAGCGATTACTGCCCTTGCCTTTTGTAGAAGAGTTTATTTTTTACATTAAAGGTATTTTTCAAACACAGTTGAATGTTTTTTGCCAGCTTATATTAATAACTTTACGTTCTTTTTTTGTAATCGAAACGGACCACAAAGGTTGATGAGACCTGAAAACATGAACCGGTATGTACGTACATTATTTATATTGTTTTCTTTCAAATGCCGAAAATAAACACGCTATAAAAAAGCTTATAAGAATAAAATCGAGTCCCGAAGGACAAACTATTTATTTTTTGTGTTTCTCTACTCATAATTTAACGTATTTATACTTTATGGAATAAAGAAAAACAAGCAAACTTCTAAGATCTTGATTTATTGCTATCGACCTTTCGGTTAGGTGGCTATTTGTCGATAATAAAAAATGCAAATTGGGAAATGTAATCCCCTCAAAATGTATACCTACTTGAATATGCACCAAAAAAATGCTGCACTGCCTTGGGGTCTGGGATCGAGACCCATTTGTATTATAGAAAAAAATAAAAAGGGTTTGGTGCCTTCTTCCGTAACTGCCCTCAGTAAACCACTAGATTTTGTAAGATCAAAATTAAATTGTATATTTTTATAAGTGACGCACCTATCCTCCCTCTACTGCAAGAATAAATCTTATTTTGGCAATTAATAATACTATTTATTATTATGGTAAAATTAAACGTTCCGTGAAGCTTTTTCCATATAGCCACAAAATAATATGTAGGTAACTGACTTAACTAAGTGATATAAATATCTTAAAGTTAAAGATAAATACTTTCACTTTGGTATTGTGGTATCGTTATGTCGCGAAGACAAAAACTTCAGAAGCACGAACAAAAGAAAATATTGCTGAGAGAATAAATGTGAGGGTCGAGTGTTGTTTCCGATAGATACAATAGGTACAGATCAGACCGAAAAACTACTCCAAATAATGAGATGACACATGCCCGAAACTAGACCCTCAACAAATCAAGAATCGCGTGGAATCAGACCTCAGAACCGAAACATCATTCTCTCAGCACCAGTAAAGTGCAGATAAAACAACAAAAAATGGGTTTATTGTACCCCGGAGGTCGGGAGCAGGGAAATAGGAAAGTACAGAACCCTTTTAAGGGCACGAGGGCCAAACGACAGCGTTTTGTCAAAGCCTTGGAGCTTTTGAAACGAACACGTGAAAATTTTATGTGGATACAGTTACCAGTTAAGAACTGATTTTGTATGGTAGGTATTCATCTGAATAACGAGAGGCTAATCAATTTTCTTTGGAAACTTGTGTCTAGACAAGATGAAATGTCAAGTAAAACCGTGTCAGTACCTCTCGAATGGGCCTGTATAGTCATGAAATCTGAAAAAGTGACATATAACAAATTAATTTAGGTAAAATTATTTCATTATAATATGCTGTTGGTTTGGTTGTTTTGCAACGTAAATCTTTACAGCAGGTGAGATGTACTAACATGAAATCCCACCTTTGAAAGCGCAACAATTTTATTACCTACGCCGTGATAGCTTTACTTCAAACTGTGTTCGAATCATGGATAGTGGATTCAAATTTCGTATTCACGGTCCCTCCTATCAACAAGCTTGATACAAGCTCTCCAGAATTTTTGAATTAACAAAACAATATACTGAATGGCCGATTTTCAAAAGGAGCACATAAATCTAATAAAGGCGCCCCATCCTTACAATTAAACTGAACAAACAAATCACGATAAAGAGCCCTTTCGTCTCATTAAAGAGTCGCATTTGATTAAAATTCACCCTCGCCGCCGCCGTTCATAGGGCGCATTCATTCTTTCCTTGCGCTGCGTTCCTTTACTTATTCTAGGCAAATACTAGTTATTTTACGAGTGTGTTATAGAAGATGTCAATTGCTGAACAAAAGACATTGTTCCTACGCTGCATTCGTCTATGTGAGGACTACTTATAAGTAACAAATTATGTACCTATTCAAACTATTTCTTACAGATAATAACCCGCACGATATGAGCAAGCAATGTACCAACATATATTTTCTATCCATACTCCGAAGTGTAATATTGGAGAAGCTTTTGTAATTTTTTAAATGTTTTTGTAATATTTCATAAGCTCAGCGGAAGTGCATAGGGTTTTCAAGGAGTTTAAAACTTAGTAAAAATACTGTAAAATTTGGTTAGGACTTATGGCAGGTTGAATCATCTGATTCTGAATTCGTGTTTTGGAAAACACGTCAAGGAGTACTATTTACTTGTGTTTAAGGATAGGTCTTCCTTTACTTTATTCCCATTCGATTAAATAAAGAAAATGGTAAACATAAATGGTATAAAGTGTTTTTACTTACTTACTTAAACAGCACATAGATTATTCAGCATACCTACATAATTTTGTCCTATCCTCGTAAGGCCCAAGCGTCCTATTTTTAGAAAAAAATACTTGGCTGCTCCGGCCCAAGATGTTTATCTAAAAGAAAAATTTGCGGCCCAGCGTTCTAAAATTATGACATAATATTGTAACCCATTTCACACTTCAAATAGTCCCGCCATCTCCAATTCACCTATAAAAATTGCAAACCATTGAACGTATCCGAACTTCATTGGCAGTTTTGACAGATAGAACAAATAAACTGACTTTTATTCACGTGTCAACTGTGTGGAACGGGGTCCTAGCTAAAAGTAGGTCATTAAATCCTTGTTTATCCGCGCAATCATTGCATTACGAATGATGCATTTTACTGTAAAGGGTTATTGAAATGCTATATTTTGCCAGTACGCGCAAATTTTTTCGTAAACTATTTTTAGTCAAATACTACACGAAGCAGAAAACTTTCGTCCCAAAATAAGGTCGTTGGGTTCTCATCATCATCAACAGCTCATAAATTTCCCCACCGAGGGGCTCGAGTCTACCCTTAAATCAGGGTGTATAGGCCTAAGATGGCCACGCTGGCCCAGTGCGGGTTGGTCCACTTCACACACAACAGTTGAATTACTTCGCAGGTATGTGCAGGTTTCCTCAAGATGTTTTCCTCCATCGTAAGAGCGTCGAATAAACGTACATATGAATTCGAAAATCGAAAACACATTGGTACGTGCCGACTGCCGAGGTACAATCCGCGAACTTTCGAATGGAAGCCAACGGCCCTACCTACCCACTTGGCCACCGACGCTCTTGTTATTATTGCTACTAATAATTGCAAGCAAATCGCTGTTTCCTAGAAATTATACTGATTTTGAAAAATATTAGTTAGTTACTGTTGATTTTTTTAATGCCTAAACAATTAAGTAAATAATGTAAATAAAAACAAGTTTAAACAAAGTTATAGGTATTTATAACTTATGTATTTAGTAAATTTTTATTTAACTATGTCCCGGAGTGCTAAAAAAAGTACATACGATTTCGACGTCTTTTTCATATGGAATAGTCAGCTTTAGGCACTAAACATAGCTCATAAAAGAATGATATCAATAGCAATACATTTTAAGACTCTTTTCGCAAATCAAAGTTCTGGGCCGGAAGCACTTGAACCTATTATTAGTACATTGGGTCGTCACCTAAACTGACCTAAAATTAGGTTGGGCCTTACGAGGCTATGCAGATTTTCGATCAGCATGAATTTTAGTTACCTACGTTACCTTTAATAAATATTGTGATTCCAGGATTCCCTTTTAGAAATAAGTAGGTAGGTATCTAGTCTCGGTCTAATCAGTTGGGTTTCGTTCGCGATTATGCGGGTCTGAGTAAGATGGATGGTCGTCCGGCCGGCCGACTTAGCCTAAATCCTCAGATTATGAGGGAATAAATAGCTATTCATGCTTGTCCTTTCCATAATCATGTGGCCTTTCTATGTGGCAAACAGCGGTGTTAAATTAAATTTAAAAGGGGGCTACTTAGACGTTGACTGATCGGTAGATTAAAAAGCTTTTGATTCAATTTTCCGACCCTTTCTTTAGTCGCACATTCGTCGTACTGTTTAGATATTAGAATAGTGGAACTCTATTAGCTGAAAAAAAAAAAAACAATAATGTACATATCAAAACAGTTGTTCATTCTTTAGATTAACAAAAAAGAGAAAAAACTTATTTACCTTACCTTACCTATCCTAAATCTACCTATACCTTTTCTCACTTCACAGATGCATTTTAGGTGATTATTTAATTCTTTTTTCTGTTCTGCAAACTCAAATCGAGTATCTTTTCGTAAGGCTTTTGGACTTTACAATAGAAATCTTAAAAGTTTTCAGAAACTTCCTCGAGGAGGCTTTACACCCAACCCACGTATGGGAGGCGTCACGCGGCAGATGGAATCGCCTGGAAGGGTAGGATTACTCAGCCTAAGCTTAACAAACGCGCTTCCAAATGTGCGTTATTTAGCAACGCCTCCGACGCGCTCCAAAAGCTCTCTAATTAAGCTCCGGCCTAACTTTTCTTGACGGCAGATCGCGCATACGTTTGCCGGATAGATTGTTTGGACAGTCGATAGGCAGAAAAGGATTTATAAGGATTTACGAGAAGTTGTTGCCGTTGTTGGGCCAGGGTTGACGCCACCTCATTCGAGTTTCAGTAATTTATGCGACAGCGGTTCGATGTTTTTTGAACGGCTTTATTTAAACCGCTTCGTGAAGTTTTTAATCTGTAAGATTGAAAGGTGTTTGTACGTGGGGCGATGCTTTAAATGCTATCTTGAGGCCGTTCCCCAATTTAAGGAGTTTTCTTAAGGTTGATTGTAATATATGTATTTTACTATGAATTGAAATATAATATATTTCTAGCTTCCTGCCGCGGCTCCGCCCGCGTTAATAGTTTTTCCCGAGAGAATGAGGCGTTTTCCCGCGGTAAAAGTTAGCCTATATTCTTCCGCAAGGACTATTCTTTCTTTGAGCTGACTCCGCCCGCTTTAACATTTTTTCCCATGGGAATGAGAAATTTTCCCACGGTAAATCGTAGCCTATATTCTTTCTCAAGGTCTATTCTATCTTTGTACCAAGTTTTACCAAAATCGGTTCAGTAGTTTCGGAGCCCATTCAATTATTAGAAATATTTAAGGTATTTTTTTTTACACCTTGGATTACATTGTTGAAGTTAGTAAGCACCCCTAATTTTTTTTAAATAAATTATGGCATATGTTACTCAGGGTGAATGTAGCTTTCTAATGGTGAAAGAATTTTTGAAATCGGCTCAGTAGATCTTGAGTTTATTCATTACAAACATACACACACACACACACACACAAATAGAAATCATTCCTCTGTATAATATTAGTATAGATTTTATTTTATTTGGCGTGTTTTTTTTTTCAACAGTTTTTATCCATAAAGGATACGTTCATTGCTCAATATAATAATATGGAAGTTCAATGAAAACTTTAATGAAAGTCCATTCCAGAAAAATATATGCAAACTAATCGTTTTTAAGTTGCAGTTGAATCTCTTTTTTTTTATGATTGTATGTGTGCCTCCTTCATGTCGTAATACTAGCGTTAGAAAAAAGGTACAACTTTTTTTCGCAGCACATGTCCTTCAGTTACAAAAAAAACTAAATAATCGTAATTATTTAACCAACTTACAGTTCGCCGTTTGGGTAGCCCGGACCGTAAATTGAAAACCTCCAAAGGGCGCCGAAGGAAATAAAAACAAGAATGGACGAAAATAGGTTAAGCGCACCCCGGGGACCGAAAGGTCTCACAGATCGGTTCTTGTATCAACGGGACTGCTAGTTTGTAGCTCTCCCTAATAAAAATTTAGCAACGAAACTCTACGAGAGCTCGTACTCCCTAGGGGTGCCTATTGCGATACCCGAAAAAAGTTAAAAGTATTTTGTTACTTCGTTGCGTGCAGAAAACAACGAAGATAAAAAGGTTTCTTTCTTTTGTTAAATACAATTTCGATCTAAAGAAGACTTTATTAATCTCTATTTCTAACCAGAGCATGTTAAAAAACATTGTGCGTAATACCATTCAAAAATTAATTTTACTAAATTGTAAATTGTAGTTCGTGTAATCGCTCTCTGATAGCCAGACCACCTTCTGAGGGCTCTGCCTACGCTGTGCTTTAAGTGTCTTGGTTGCAACCGGCAGTTCATGAGAGTATGATTCACCCTACTTAGGAAATTTAGAAGACGTACAAAAAGAAAATGTATTTTACAAATAGTTTAACAATAACAGACAACCCTGCGAGCTGAATTGAAAATACTGCGACACAGTCCAAGTCCAAAAGAACAGTTTGCTGTTTACTACGTGATTCTTTTGGAGAAGCTCTTTTATTACATCAGCATTTACTGTATCAATACCTACGAACGATCTACGTAGATAACGCCAAAAAACGTTCCAAAGTAAATTCTCTCTGTTTTGTACTCTAGCTGTCCGCCCATGCCACGTTATTCAAGCGTTCTTTTTCCTATTGTAAAAAACAGCTTGTGTTAATACTTGAGCGAATGTATTTAGCTACTTAATGGCCAAACAAAAACGAAGAAATATCCATATTTTCACATTGATAAATAAAACGAGAAGTAATTTATAAATAAGAAAATTATTAATCAGTGAGTATCGTTAATATCTAAGTAAGATACCTATCTTCTTCGTGTAAGTACAACCCTGGAGTACCTATTCAAGGACATTATTTCCACTTCTCGCGTATTCAAGGACATTATTTCCGCAAACATTTGACGGCATTCAATTCGTTTAATCCATGTCGTGTATCTAGGTATTACCTAATTAATTAGGTTAATCCAGGGTCACCTAAATAGACCTTTTAGGTTTAGGATTACGCAAATAAATGGGTCCTCCCGAGATTATTATGTGAACAGGCAAATACGTTTCGAGGAAGGTTTTTGTACCTAATTGGAGTTTCAGAGTTTCCATGAATTCGGCTTTTTGTATGAAGACATTTTAAATAAGAAAATAATTAATCAGTGAGAATCGTTAATATCTAAGTAAGATATCTTCTCCATGTACACTCATCGAGTACCTCCATCGTCCTTATTCGTTGTTTTTCACATTTCACATCTATTTCTGCCGAGTCAATACTTACCTATATAGTGTCTATATAGATATACGACTCAGTAATTCCAACCCTACGTAAGGACTTCAAGATATTTTAAGTTTACTCTACGGAAGATAATTAATAAGTAAGTACAAATATGTATAATACAGTGGCATCGTTTAACGGCTCTGTAGTGGATCACAAAAAGTTTCATTCAAGTTCCAACCATAATCTTAATAATCGTCCCAATAAAACTTCCTCAGAAACCGCTTTCATCCGAATACAATTTTTCATTACTCGAAGCAATTTCCCGCACCAAAAGAACGCTTGAGTAACTCAATAACAGACGACAAAAGGCATTTGAGTATAAAATTTGCCAATTATACTCAACCCGCTCAGCTATTGCTCAGGGCTGGAGTCAGGGATAGGTAAAGATAGGTATATCGCAGATACGAAAGATTCATTTTCTTCTCCAAACATTTCAAAATTTCAACAAATTTATACATTTTTTTAATCGTATAATAATGTATAGTAAGCGCGAAAGCCTTAAACAAACAAAATTTATATAATACTTTATGTGCCTACCCAGTTGCTTTAAAACTTTCAATGAAAATAAATTATTTCAATATAGCGATTGTTGCCAAAAACAAGTAAGTTAGGCTTCTGACATGTTTAGTGTACCGACCACATCCGTAGATAGTTAGCCGCCAGAATTTGTGAGGTAGCTTAGTGACAAAATAGTACCTAAACAAGTAAAACGAAGAAAAAAAAACTTCATAGTACTTACCCTATTTTTGGTTTTTAAAGCTGGATCAGACGATTCCGCAACCGACCGGATGCGTACTTAAGTTGTAAAGTATGGAATTGTACGAGACAGGACACATAGCCTGCGTAACGTAGATGTGCGCGTTTTTTACATTAAACTCAGTGGTACGTGCACGTCTACGCTTATGAATCCGGTCTGCTCCGGCCTTTATTAATCATATTTGTTTATTATAGGTAAATACCTACCTAAGTACGTAATCTTTGTCCAAGCCGACCCTGCCTCGCCGATATTCCAAACGGATCACAATTAAATGCTCCCAGCAGTTTCTTCAAAGGGGACGGTTTTAATTTAAGCCTAGCCCCCTGCCCCGACTCCGTTCCATATCTAGCGGTCGTTATTAGCACATTCGTCTAGTCAAGCAGAGATTCGTTACCTCCTGTTAGGTACGGTGTGGATCGGAAAAAGCTTATGTAGATAGGTAGATGAATATTATTATGCAAATTAAAAAAAATAAGATTAAGAATGCGACTATCATTAATTTGGCCTGTTCAGTTTAAATAGGTTGTGTTGTCTGTCTTTCGGAGTTTTGTGTTATGAAAGTTCGACTGACCAATATACATACCTAAATATCGTTAGTTCGTTTATTTTATTTATCTCAAACAGATTAGAACATAAGTATATAAAATAATTAATTATTTTTAAACTAAACACCATAAAAAAAATTCGGCAACGCCATGAAGTGGCGATCGGGCCTTTGAATACCACATTTGCACAATTTACGATTAGACCTTTTATGGGATAATCTTGTTCCGTTTTTGTGGAGGGATCAAAGAGTCACAGGACACCGTAATCTGGAATGACCAGATAGAAAATTGCTTCAGATGAAAGGCTCTTTATTTATTTTCAATATTACAAAGGGGAAAGATTTATATTTTTGTGTGTGTCTGTGTATGTTTGTAATGAATAAACTGAAAAACTACTGTGCCGATTTCAAGAATTATTTTACCATTAGAAACCTACATTCATCCTGAGTAACAAAGGCTACCTTTTACCGCGGGAAAACATCTTTACATTGGTCAATTTTGGTTGAAGTGCTAAATCTTTTTCAAAAAGATGACGATAAAATCACAGTACCAGATTGCAATCGACCAGTAGAATATACCTATCATCCTAATTGTATTTTTGTACAAGTCGCAACTTCCGTAGACAGACAGCTCGGCTAGTAGCGTGAGCAAAAAAATAACTCCACTTTGAAGTAGACAGAGCAAAGTCTTCCCAAGAGAGAGCAAAGCCTAGCTCGACTACGCAAACATCCATTTTGCCCACCCTACTTCAAACGATGTCCTTTAAGAGGGAGGAGAAAATTATCTCGTGAATAAATTATATTTTTCCCCTTTTATGAAGACAGTTCAAGTGCATTTTCGTCCATGTTTTTTATACTTTGTCTCTTGATCAAAGACCTTACAGGAATTCCGGACGCTCAGTGCCGTGACCCCGCAAAAATAAAATGAATAAGAATTTAATGTGACTTGATGTCTAGGGATAATAACGTTAGAGTGCTTTGCGATGTTTCCCTTAAAGCGCCGTTTGTTTTTACAATTCCAATTTCGTGAATTTTTACTTGCCCACGTTCATCTTTTCCTGTACGAGTATAAGACAAGTCATGAATTTGTTATGTCAGGGGGACGATATTTACGAGCTATTTCAGTCAGGAGCTGGTCACCCTTAAACACATGTTATCTTTTGATCAAAATACACGATGTTGAGACGAAATGTACCTAAGGAAAACTTTAAGTATATTTTATTATAAACTTATTTTATAATTATCTTCACCACATAGTATAAAACAAAGTCGCTTTTTCTGTCCCTATGTATGCTTAAATCTTTAAAACTACGCAACGGATTTTGATGCGGTTTTTTTTAGTAGATAGAGTGATTCATGAGGAAGGTTTATATGTATAATATATTTAATAATAACCCACAATAACCATATTCCCGTGAGAAGCCAGGGCGGGTCGCCAGTTGGTAATAAAGAACGAAGGGAAAAGGAAAAGAGGACGACCTAGAAGGACATATATAGACCAAATTAAGGAAGGAATAGATGTCGTGTCGTAGGAGATCAAACAGAGGACGGAAGACAGAACAGAATGGCGTAGACTCCACTGACAAGAGCGCGGCTCTTAAATATGAAGAAGAATAAAGAACGCGAAAATAAAGATTATTGTAGATAAAACGAAAGTAGGTATTATGGATTGGGTGGTATTTTTTAGAGTTCATATTTTATCAAGAACGCTTCTAAAATCATATACATGTAAATTGAATGTACTAGTTTCAATCTTACTGAAATTAACTAAAGTGTATTTGAAGTTTCAAGAACGTTTACTTGCTAAGTACTGTTAACTGAAACGTGGGAAGCTCTTCTATGAATCGCCCACAACTGCTTAATCCTTATTTGCTCCAAATTTGAAGCACTTAAATAATTAACTAGAGAACTCTTAACTCGGCCCACGATATCCCGCCGCCGCCGCCGGCTTAAAATTGTTGAGTTCGACTTCATCATTCAAACTCGTAATTTGTTTAATTTGGCCTATGACCAATTATATAGAGAAGACACCTCGAATACGTTATATGAGAGCAAACATGGCGGCATCGCATACACGGCGAGAAGGAAAACAAGAGATAAAACGCCATAGAAGTTGGAGATCGCGAGCTCCAATTTATTCGTAATAAACTAATGACTATGGTTCGCGGGTGTCGTTTATATGTACGCTAGTACAATCGTAGTTCAATATACTGATGATTAATAGGCAGATAACAAAATCTGATAAAATTGATTAACGTTTATTTATACAACAAATACATAACATGTTTATAATGGTACCAAGAACATAGGTTATAATATCACAAGCTTATAAGAATTAATTACATATTTATTTACCAAAGTAAAATAACAGTATATAAGTCATTTTATACGATAGGGCAAAACATTCTATCAGTATGACATTGTGCGGTAGGTAGTCAAAATTGCACTTTTAATTATTTTGATTTAATAGATTGAGGTCTACGACTATCTACAAGGAAGTTACTGATGATGAACATAAATCACATCATCTTAATATTATGTTTACTTAACAAAAATACATGTTTTATTTCATTGCGGGTAAGTAATTAGAATTTAATATAGTACGTTATTGAAAACCAGGAATTACAAACAAAATCATACAAGCGATCATTATCATGAAGCATTACTGATAAAAGGTTTAATTTAATTCAACATCATCAACACTTTTTTATGTATCGCCTTTTAAAGACTAGTAAGCTATGGAGTGCCTTTGATTCGGTAGAATAAGCTTCAATAATTTAAACTACAGTAGCCAGCACATGCGGCTGCACCTTGCATTACGAAATTCGCCCCTACTGCTACGGAATAACAGCGCTCTCGTGGGGGTCAGACGCATGAGCTGGCTGGTACATAGCAAGGGAATTGTAAAATGTTTCAACCCTTTAGAATATATAACTAACTTAATACAACATAATATTTATAGGTACTTAAAAAAAACAATAAACATAATGTATTATATGTTATGTATATTATGTCCAATAAATGTACATGGTAGGTAGGTATGCAGAATTTTGTAACCAAAATTGGGTGATATTAGCTGAATTTAAAATGTATCTTACACACATTGAGTACAACCCCCGAGTGGTAAAAATTAAAGTAAATCATCGGACAAAAATATAGATAAGTACATTTGGCACTTTTTTGGTTTATGAAACCCACATTAACCCGAATAAATAAGTTTTACAAAATATCCATTCAGTTTATCTATTATATCAATTGTGTACAAAAAAGTAGTACATCAGACAGCGTATTATTTACGAGTAGATACTAAACTACTAATAAAATAGATCTTAGTCGTATAGAAGAATTTTATAGGCTGCACTAATTCATCTAAATTCAACAGCTATGAGTATATTTAGTTTAGTTAGTTTAGTTTTACAGTAAGCAGTGAATTTCTACAAGAACTTTAAAGGTCTTCTAAATCACCTAGGTCATCTATTACTACATAATTCTCGCTAATAATTAGACGTAGGTATATTGTATACAATATTAAATATAATTTGATAATTTGAATTGACATATTATTATTTATTTTCTGATTTACAAGCATACGATTTGCAAGTTCAATAAACAGGCATTTCGGCTGGTATATTTTATTTCCTCTTACTTTTTAAATTTTAGTCGAATTAGGCCGTAAATTAATAAGCCGTTGGGCTTCATTATTAAAATGAAATTCTTATTATTTCTTTCAATAATATATATTATGGGCTATCTTTAAATATTTATAACACCATCACAATATTTGCTAAGAAAATTCGTTTCTTCGTTGCCTTCAAATTTATATTTTTATAGAAATATGAATATGGTTTGTATTACTCGAATCTTGGACAAACCTTGTTTGAATTCGATTAGCCTAATAATTGTATCAAATACAAGTATAATGCTTGCGAGTTTTGGGGACTCAATCATCATAGTGTTAAGATTAGAAAGAGGTCAAGCAGAAATTAAAATTTTGCTAAAAGCTTACACTTAAATTACATAGCTACATTTTTCATAAAACCCTACAGTGCGGGTAGTACATACTATTATATGCTACCGTGACGCTACCAAATATGTATACTAACTTTGATTCATATTACGAATGTAGACGTTTAATAAATATCTCACTGTTATTATTTAACACATTGGTCCTACTTAGTATACTACAGTGTAAGTATAGCGACTTAACAAAATAACATGCTAACACCCGTTTGCACTAACTTTGTCTTAGGCTGCGTCCCCATCTCTACGGCGCGGCGCCGCCACCGTTTAACGTCACGGCACCACGGCACGGCGCCGTACCGTGACACGGAGCCGCGGACGGTGTGCCAATATCGCAGTTGGTGTGGTCGAACGTACTTGTGCGTGGATATGGATCGCGATAGGATTATTCTCGTATTATTACTAGAATTGGCGCTCGCTGAGGTACATCGTCCGCGGCACCGTGTCACGGTACGGCGCCGTGACGTTACACGGTAGCGGCGCCGCGCCGTAGAGATGGGGACGCAGCCTTAGGCTTTCCTTAGTTAAGAAAAAACTAAACTAAACAGAGCTTTAAAACGTCTACTTAAGCATAACTTAAGCAGTTTTAAGAATGTTTTAAGGTTAGCGCAAACCAATTTTGCATTTAGAGTCATCTAAATACGTTAGGCATCAATTTAGGCGATTCTTAAGTTTAGTGCAAACGGGCATCAGTCATGCATAATAAACTTTACTCGGAAACGAATAAAAATCAAAATTCGTTTCCGGTAAAATATCTTAGGAGGAAAATGCTCAATCAAAGAGTTGCTTATCGTCGATTGAGCATGTCTCATCACTATTTGCTAAGCCAATACTTACCCTTTCTAATAATATTATGTGCTATCTAATACATAAATCTGGGACACAAATACATGAAAATACTCAATTTAGTATTTTCTAATCATGGATAGGATAATCAAATTAAATTTTCGTCTTAATATTATGACATTTATGGCTGCTCATCATAGGTACTAAAATTGATTGTTTGTCTTTTTCAATCTTCTAGAAATTATATGCACAGAAGATGTATTTGCCAATCTAGAAAAACTTGCCTTAATTTTAAATAAGGTCTACAGTTGCTGCAAATGCGTTGTTTGTTGAAAAATTGTTTTATAAAATTCACGAGGAACAAAAATACTGTACCCTCAAGCTATTACATAGGTAACGAACTATTGCAGGAAAACGAGGCAGTCCGCGATCTCGGGGTTTCATTGGATGCAAGATTGAGTTTTGTTGGCCATATTGATGGAGTTGTAAAAAAGGCCTGGCAAATGTTGGGTTTCATCAAGCGAATTTCCAAAGACTTTAAAAACCCTAAAACAATACTGGCTATCTATAACTCTCATATCCGCAGTATATTAGAATATGCAGCACCAACCTGGAATCCCTCATATAAGACACATATTGATAGAATTGAACGTGTCCAGCGTAATTTTACGAAATATATGGCTTTCAAAGACCGCACTTGTCCATATCGCTCAGATTACGTAACAAGATTGAAACATTTCAATATGCATAGTTTAGAGAAAAGACGCAAAGTTTGCGACCTTGTCACTTTATACAAGTCCATCCAATGGCTCCTTGATAATCCCGGAGTTTCTTGCAAAACTAGGACTATCAGTTCCACGAACTATACCCAGATATCAATTGATTAACACTTTTAATACTGTACCTTGCAAAACAAATCTAGGAAGACACGGACCTGTTAACAGACTTTTAAGCACCTATAATGATCTCGTTTCCAAAGGACCAATTGATATCGATATTTTTAGTCTTAAACTAAATTATTTCATTTTGGCTTGTTATAAACTGTTAGATGCAGTCACTAATTAGTTATTAGTTATAGTTTATACGTTTAATGTTCGCTTCACAGTAATGCTGTATACACCTGTAAAGGTTTATTACCTTGTACAAAACCATGTCATGTGATTGTATGTAATGCTTAGTAATAAGTCGATGGTGTATCTATTATAAATAAATAAATAAATAAATAAATAAAAATTGATAATCCGGCTCCTATCTTTCATTTTAACTTTTGAGGTCCAAAATGTCAGATGATCAATAATAATAATACTGCGCCTTTAAAAAAATTCCATTACATGTTACAATATCAACAATTCCACATTATAGTTCAGAGATTCCAAGACGATTTGTAGCTCATAATATATATTTTTTTATTTGCGCGACTAATGTCCAAAATACAAAATGTCCAACGAAAAATTTTGTCCAACACGCATTTCGTCCAATACGAATTTAGTCCAATACTAACTTTGTAGTGTATAGATTTTTTCCCCCTTTCTAAGAAATTTTACCTGTAAATGATGCTAAAACCAAAGACCAAAAACTAATATATAAATGCTCATAATAATCTTAATGTAAAAGCGTGACTTAAAAAAGAGTTATTTCTAAGTTAATATCGTTCTTAAAACTAGCCAAGCATTAGCCAAGTTACATTGAACATCAACTGTAACAACAACCTTTCCTCAACACTAAGCTCGCATGGTTAACCACTTACAAGGCAGTATTCGTTAGCTAATAGTTGCTATACTTCCCATATATTATTATGCTGGTAACATTTACCAGAACACCTTTAAAAATAGAACCTTTAATCTTTGTGATCAATAATTGTCTTTATACTTTACTTAGAATATTTTATTAGGCCGTTACAATCACTCTTGTTACTATGAACTCAAAGCTTAAATTTCATAATCTGGTTAAAATTATTTCTAAACTCCGACGAGACAAAGCGAGATACATTGAAATATCTCGTATATCAAAAAGAGTGAAGTATTTGAGCAACCTCTACACTACTACCTAGCGATTCTAGGTGTACTACAATAACATAACATAACAGACAGAAAATCTATCTAATCTATATTAGGATTCATAGGTCAAGCAGTTAACTACAAGAATCGTCTTATGTAACCTTAAACAAAACAAATATACTAATGAAATGAATGTTCGTATGTACAAACGTAACGTAAATGAGGTCTATGCCGCAGCGGTAGCGGCCAGCGGCGCCGCTACGCTAGTCTCGTTTGGATTTGTATGGAGCCTTGCACATGTGACGCCGTGGAAGCGGCGGCGAATCTATGTATCTGTGGCACCGCAGCGGCGAAATACGCTGCCGCTGCGGCATAATGTGTAAACTCTCTTAGCTGTAACATTACCCTCCAGTCTAAGGCCCCAGCAGACAGAAGGCCAGTAAGGTGGAACATCAATCAGCCATATCGGGGTCGTCGCTGCCTTCGTCGCTCATCTCCTCCTCGCTGGTGCAGTCCGGCTGCGAGGCCTGCGACGCGCAGCGAGTGCACCAACACACAAATAAGTAGTTCTGGGCTAGCTCCTGCAATACACACAAATTGACGCTTACCACACAATACCAGAGTAAATTAATTAATTGTAGAGATCTCGAGTAACTTTTAATATAAAATATTTTTTATGTTATTTAACCTCTGCCTGGATGGGGAAGGCCTATCAAACTTTTAAAATTTATAAACCTGCGGTGCGCCTTGCGGAGAACTTTATCTACCTTTTCCTGACAATAACATAACAAAATAAAACAATTGTTTTGTGTATGTGACGAATGATAAAAGTTGCTAGAATAACCTTGAGATCTGTAGTGCAGGGAAGCCTTACTTGTGTCACTACAAGCAGGGGGGATTCACTCTGAAGAATAGGTATGACCGGCCGAAATGCCGGCCGGGCCGGCAAAAGGCAGGGCTATATCAGTCCGCGAACACTCGCCGCGCGCGCGTGACGTGTCTTTATTACGCCGCCGCGCCGCATGACTTCAAAAAAATCTGTTTTTGGACGAAGCGACAGATGCTGCTACCTAACCTAACTCATTCAATCAAATCATTAAATCTGATATTTAACAAATTAGTAGCTCCTTTTTAGAAATATACGTATTTGTATATGGGTGCAAAAATAGAAGAAAAAAGACTGGATCGGACGTGTCTTTTTTTTTAAATTCCGAAGATCAATGAAAGGTAATTTCAATTTGTATTAGCCATTGTTATATTTTTCATTAAATAGTCTGCAATACCGCCTAGTAGGTGAACATTGAAAGTAAATACGTACATAATATAAGTAGGTAAGTATTTTAATGTAGGTTCATTAAAGAGCAAGCTAAGCTGAACTTTAGACTTTACGTCGCTCTTATGTCTGTTGAATAAGTGAGAGAATCGCGGGCCGCGTGTTTACTTGACCGTAAAGAGAGGAATTATTATTAATACATTGAGCGAATGGTATTAATAAGGATGAAAGAATTCAGTTATTATTATATTTGTTTATAAGTAGGAACTTATTTATTACTGGTTTCGATGGCTATTATTCTTATTGTACAGTCAAGAGCACGCTAAGCTGACTATTCCGGACTTTGCATCGTTGTTGTTCTAATGTCCGTAATTACCTAACGAAAAGAGACGCGATGCGCGTGTTCAGCTAGGCCTGCTATTGGCGGTACTAGCAATAAACTATTTTTTTAATTACTGTTATTTATGAATTCCCTAAGAGGGGTTTGTCAAGATGAGATAACAAAACAAATAATAACTAGTACTACTATTTAGTATTCTGTGGTTGAACTAGTTGAAATTATTGAGCTTAGTGTGCTCTTGATTGTACTACATTATGTCGTATTTTCACAAACTACAGTATCTACCGACGAGTAAATATAGCGTATGCAAACATTAAATAGTAGTAGCATTGGTTTATTTGAATTTGTTTTGTTCGAGCAAAAGGTAGGTACCTACCTTATAGGTTATTAAATCAGATGTTTTATTTTCTCAAAGACGACAGCCCTAAAGGTGTTTGTAGAGTGGCGCGATACGCGACAGAAAGAGATGCAGCAACATCGTCTTTTCGGCTAGCGCCGTGCGATCTAAATTGCACTTTATTGTAACGGAGGTAGGCTTGCTATTTATTTGAATTATGTCGCCTAGTGCATCTTCTGTAGGGACTACTATTTGGTATTCTGTGCTACAAGTAAGGCTCCCCTGCAGTCGATACGTGAAATGAAATAACTAACTATACAAGTAAAACAAAATAAATCACCTTTTGCCGTGAATGCCGAGAGCGTTGCAGAGCACATTCATCCAAATAACTGATACATATCTCCTCTCCCGCCTCGATAGCTCTGGTTGCTTTGAGCTGCACGCGATGGTTGCCGTGAGGGAAGGTTGCTTCCGCATTGGGAGCGCAGCTGTGGTTGCACGCGCTTTGCAACGAGAACAAACCAGATCCTTCTGTGTTCAGGAATGTACCGGACTCTGTAAATCAACAATGAAAATGTGGAGGATGTAAACTATTTACCATCACCACAATTTCAGCCGGAAGACGTCTACTGTATAGTAAAAATTCACGGCAAAAAGTCGCGTTTGACGTCTAGTTGTAGAAATCAGCCTGTTGTACAGTAAGCAGCACATATGGTTGGACACTCACAGTACGAAACTCGCTTCTACTGCTACGTCGGCATAATGGCGCTCTCAAGGTTAACATGTCCCCAGCATAGGACAGTTTATCCTAGGTATTTAATATAATAGCTTTGATGTCAAAAAATGGTTTTGTTAAACCTTACTTCAAATTAGAACTTTTAGAATTTGATGAAAATAAAAACTTCAAATGTAATATCAAGTTACCTTCCTCTACATATTGATACAATTTATCAATGAACAGATCCAGCTGATGTCGTTCATCATCTGACATTGTCATTTCTGTGACGGCATTTACCCACATAGCTAGCGGGCTTGTCCCAATTCCCTGGCCGTTGGTGCCAACCAGAGCCATGAGCGTACAAAATCCTTCAGGAGTGAGAAACTGGTAACCAAAAAAATATATTCAATGCAGAAAAATATTAAATTATAGCTTTAAATTTTTTTCTGGCAAATTTATGTTTTGCTAGTTCATAAAACATTAAGTAGTTCTGTTATGTATGTTGCTACTCAAGCCTTTCGGGCATTATACAGTAAGCCTGCTGATGTACTTGGAAACTCTTATGCAAGTTTAAATAATTATTGCTTCTTTAGACATTGCATAGCACAAATAATAGTATGTTTTCATCAGAAGCACATAATAATTACAATATATTTACCTGTTGTACATGTTCTGAACTGACTACACGGCTGGTCATCTCTCTTAACGTGTTCAGCTGATCAGAGAATTGTTCCCCGAGTAATTTGTGCACCAACTCTGCATCTTCGTTGACAGTGCGGTGGCAGAACTGTTTGATCTGTGCAGTTGCAGCCGCTGGGTCAGGGGATTGGTGAATGAATGCCAGTATTCGTACTAGCAACATAATGCTTGTTGTTTCTGGTGGGTAGTGCATTTGTCTGGAATATTCAAAGGAACAAAGGTTGAATTATTCCATACCAACAATACATGTGGCTTTAATGAAACATTGACAAAAAAAATACCTAAAACATTCCTAATAATTGAATAGACTCCAAAACTACTGAATCTATTTTGAAGAAACTTGGCACACAAAGATAGAATTGACTTTGGGAAAGAACATAAGCTTCCTTTTACAGTGGGAAATTACTCCATTTCCATGGGAAAAACTGTTAACGCACAATGATATGCTAGTGTAGTGATTAATAAATTTAACAGGTAATGGTTCTATCACCTCCCTTCTTAAGCCCTCTTTATCTCTGGACTATGGTCAAGTAGTAGCATTAATAAGCTATATTAAAAGTGTCTATATACTAAACAACTACTTAATTTAAAAATATCATTATGCAGTCATCTCCATAAACAATTACTTACTTCCAAGTGTCAAGCAACAATGTGATGGGATGTTGAGCATCACTAGCCTCAAAGCACAAGGTCTTGTGATAAGAAGCAAAGGCTCTTTGTCGGCATCCCTCTGAGCAATAGAGGATGCCACATTGGCTGCAGTTGGTGATGGTCTCAATATGAGTCTCATAGCAATCCGAATGAGGCAACACTATATCAGGCTTGCAGGACAGTCTGCGCACATTCTGTTCTGGTGTTTCTAATGGCCTGAATTTCAAACAAGACATTTAAATACTCAATAACCAATTAGAAAACAACTTTATTCATGTCAGTCATTGTGCTTGACAAATAAAATAAACAATGAAAACTTACTTATTAGATTATGCATGTATAGTAAACGGTTATATTTAAGGGTGAAACTATATCAGTAAATTACATAAAAAATTATGCCTTTAGGTATTTTAGGCTTTTACTTACCGCATGCAAAAATCACATGCCAAATATCTATATGCCTGGTTCCATGCAAATTGACAAGAAACCAGAGGGTCCTCTTCCAAAATAACATCACCCTTGTTAAAGTTTTGCGTTGCAAACATTCCCTTACCCTGTAAAACAAATGTTATTTGAGTAATTCGTTATACATGCAGAAGAATAAATTGACCGACAATAATCTCACCTTTTTACTGTTGGAAGTACGTATTTCGAAACCTTTCATCATTGCGAAGAGTATGTAATTTTTATTCAATTCTCGTTTCTTACACTTGGTATTCAATGGAATATAAATCAAAAGAGCGTTTTAATTAATTAATTGCAAGAATTAGAAAATACAATACAAATCAAATTTTTAGGTTATAATCAAACGTCACGTCACTCAACTTTTTTTTTGTGGGTTCATTCATTTTTGGAACAGGCTAAAATTGTGACGGCTATGTATGACATATAAGAAAATAATTTACTATTTTATTTTTATTTTATTTCTTAGCTGAATTTTACTTATCAGTTTTTATTTTGCTTACTTTGAAAATGAATTCATAAAATGCATTTGTGTGCATTTTGGGGTGAGATGGAATAAATAAAGGATGGAATCTTTCAATCTTCTTTCTTTTTTTATTTTCTTTCTTTCTATTCTATTCTTTTGGATAATACTCATTTTTACTTTAAAGGTAGAACCACGCATACTATATTCATTCTGTGACCACGTCATTTTCTTCTGTGACCACATAAAGCGAAGCCACAAAAACCGTGGCCAGCCAGGCTGCACATTTCGATATAATTGTCGTCTTACTTACCTACAACTAAATTTCGGGATAAAACTCGTTCTAAAAAATATTTATACTTATCGTCTTTTATTATTTTTTTACCACTTTTAACTTACGTATCTAATTTACCGTCGACATCACAATATCACAATATTTTTTACTCGTATTATTATTTTATTATTATTATCAAACTTATCAAATTAAGTAAACAAACATAGCAAACAATTAAACTAAACCACAATAATTATACTAATGTGGGCACTTGGTTCACAAGTGTGTTGACATTTTGGTTTCGTGAGATTCAACTTGTGCTATGGTATCAAACATGGGCAAGTTCTTGGTTTCCGGAGTAAACGTGAGTAGGAGAGCGGAAGCGATCGCCGTAGACGCGAACAGAATGGACGGAAGGGCTGTTAATTGGGAAGTCTGAAAAAAACAAATATCACTTAAAACCATTTTAGTTCTGTAGGCTATGTTTTGGCTTTTGGAACTTTAAGAATAAATAAAAAAAAGCCTAGAGTTAAACCCTTGAGTCTCGTCTATTTTTAAAGATGAATTATGTTTTTAATGAAGTTTTTTCTTGAGGCTTGACTGGAAATGTCAAGGTTCTTTTAAATTATAGTAGTCCGTAACATTAATGTTATTGATGATTACTAATTATTACTTATCGATGTTTTTACTTCATGCTCACTCCACTTAAATGTAGATATCTTCCTTTTTTTCAATTTTAAAACTACGGTGTATCTATATGAAGCTGCGAAGTATAAAGAAAATACTGACCAGCAAAGGAGTGAGTGGTGCCAACATGCTTCCCACCCTAGCAGCGGTATTCCCTAATCCCACAAGTGAACCTCTGACGCTCGTCGGGAACAGTTCTAAGCTATACGTGTAGATGCCAGTGAAACATACAACTACGCAAAGCTTTCCAAATAGGAACAATAACACCTTTAACCAAGATATTGCTGAAACATAAAGAAATATTTGATTCATATCGTTAAACTTCTAAGTACCTAGGTATTTAGGTATAGGTAGTTTGTTACAAATTACTTACATTCAGGGGAATAAGTCTGAGCTATCAGAAATATAGCACTAGAAAAATATGCCCATTGCATACTACTCCGTCTGCCAAACTTAGTAAACGTGTAAAACGCTAGCAAATCTCCAGGGAATGATGTGATTGATGATAACACAAAATTTGTGTATTTATTTCCCGGAAGCAGCACAGAATGTACCACCATTCCGTAGTACAAAAAACTTGAGGTGAAAAAACAGAAAGATGTTACTCCAAGTCGTACCATTATCTCTTTTGATCCTAAAATATCTTTATAGGTTTCTTTTTCCTCTTGAATTTCCACATTTAATTTCATTCTGAGATCTACATCATTCATTTCTTCGATTTCCTTTGACGATATGTCCAAATTGTTCATTTTTGCAATAGATTTGAAAGTTTCTTTCGCTTGGTGCATTTTTCCTCTCAACATCTGCCACCGCGTGCTTTCTCGTAATAATAAAATATAAGTAATAAATAATGCCAAAGGCGCATACACTATTATAATGATTAACTTCCAATACTGTAAACCCACAGCTATGAAAGCAAAGGCGACTTCACCGACGTACACCGCATAGGAAAAGATGAGTCCTGCCATTACCCTTTTAGATTCGCCACCTACTTCTATTACTGAAAATGATGAAAAATATTAAAAATCTTGGAGTATAGATAAAATAAAATATGGATTAGAAATATTTGACTGACAAGTTACTTTCAAAGCAATACAATACAAAGTTACAATTTTTAGAAGTTAAGATGGAGTCAATATGCAGTTAAAGCAAAGCAAAATATTGTTTGAAATAAAAACAATAACATTATTATTTTCTCATACTGTTAATAAGATGCAAGACGAACTAGTTACTTTAATTACTTAAGTAAATATTCTGGTTTAAAAAACAATCAACACCAATTAAATAATTAATAAAGATCTTACATAGCACTACTGCAACTGTGTAGATACCAGATGCCATTAAGGACTCCAAAAATTCAATGCCTAAATATGCGTAGTAGTTGCTCAAAAATATTTTTATAAGACCAATACTACCACCAACTGCGCAAATTATTATAGTAGGTTTTCTTCCTAATCTGAAAACATTTTTAAAAATAAATTACACAAGAAATTAAAAGGATGACACAAATAAAAACAAGACACATTACCTAATGTTTTCAACTGAATTAATTAAGAGTCTTAATAATATTCGCAACTTAAATATATTATATTTTTTTGAAATTAGCTCTCAAGAGCATTGATGGCCGGGCGGCTAGCTGGGGCCGTTGACTTCCATTCGGAAAAGGTGTCGTTAGGAGCGCATTAAATATTTTGTTTAAACGAGTTTCTGATAGATCTAACGAATATTCCGACGACTTTAGGAATCAAGATAAGCTTATTATTTTTGTCTCAAAAGAAAAAACCTGCTTATCAGTCTAATCAATCGGGTTCCATGAGTTCTCTCTAGGAGGTCTGCTCTAGTCAATTGCCGGTTGTTTTATTGGTTATATAGTTTAGTTTTTCTACTGTGACTGGTTGCCTTCTTCAAATTGCATATTTTCGTTTGCACTCTTTGTTATATATTAATCAAATTGTATAAAATAATAATCTTTGTAATATATTTTTGAAAAGATGCAACGCCTGTGGAGTTTCTTTCGGCGGGTTCTTCTCCACAGAAGACAGCCAAATTGTGAACCCGCCTCGACGTCGAAAAATGATTTGTAAATCTTACTTCGAATAAAACATTTTTCATTTTCATTCATTTTCATTTTCTAAACAGTTTTATCGTAAGTATAGGTACCTGTATCCTATCAGATCTCAATATGGCGGTTTCTCCAAGTCCGGTGAAGCTTGATCGTACCCTTTCGACACATACGTAGGTCAATTAGAAAAAAAATGTTTTCTACAGTTAACGGACGGACATTTGTCCGTCCCCCCGCGTGTGTGTCTCAGTTAGACAAGTTGCTGTTACAAAAGATGCGATCCTGTGGAGTTTCTTCGGCGGGTTCTTCTCCACAGCAGCGCATACATTGCGCGAACCTGTCAGTTCTGTTCAAACTAATATCGCATCGGCTCTTTAACATTTTAAGAGTTTATTCTTCATTAGTGCGATACGAGAGCCAGCCTTGGTTTGAGAAATACTTAATAATATCATTAAAATTTGAAGTCGAAAAGTGAATTCTTGGTGAATTCGAATAAAAAACCTTTTAACTTTTCTGACTTTTTACGTTATATGACTTACTTGTCAGAAATCCACCCAGCGAACATCATTGATACTATCATGCCTGTGTTGTGGATACTTCCTACGAGGGTCGCTTTCCATGACTGGCACCCCAAGTTAAACTGAAAACAAAGTGCAATAAAAAAAACAGTACAAATATAATTCACAAAGAGGATAGAAAGTGAGCATGTTTATATTTGGCAGCATTATTGCTGAGTAGCAAACTCTACCAGGCAATAAATACCTTTTAAATTTTATTCACATAAAAACAATAGGAATTCTATACTTGAATTCTAATTTTACTCTATCTGAAATTCTGAATCAAATCTGAATCTTATCTATACTAATATTATAAAGAGGAAAGGTTTGTTTGCATCAAATAGGCTCCGAAAGTACTGAACCGATTTCAAAAATGTTGAGAAGCTACAAAGTTCAAAGTTTATTTATTTATTTACAAGATCCCTGAGTAACATAGGCTATATTTAATTTTCAAAAAAAATAGGGATCCTTACTAAATCTTGAATAATGTAACCCAAGGTGTAAAAAAATACCTAAACTATTCCTAATTATTGAATAGGCTCCGAAACTACTGCACCGATTTTGGTGAAACTTGGCACAAAGATATAATAGACCTTAGGAAAGAATACAGGTAATATAGGTTACAATATTTACTGCGAGAAAATTTCTCATTCCCACGGGAAAAATTGTTAAAGCGGGCGGAGTTGGCACAAAGTTAGCATAGACCTTGCGGAAGGACATAGGCTAACTTTTACCGTGGGAAAGTATCTCATTCCCACGGGAAAAACTATTAACACGGGCGGAGCCGCGGCGGGAAGCTAGTAATTACAATAAAACAATAAGTTAGGCCGCCCCAGTACAATCTTTTTATTAGTAGTTTTTATTTTTTTTTCTTTGCAGGAAAAATCATTATGTACACTAACAACATGTTGTTTTGTTATGGGCTTATGAATAAAGTAAGTATAATTATATCGTAATGCAGTATGTAATCATCTTAGAGTATTTTTTTTTTCTGTAGAGGTCGAATGTCTGTACATAGAAGAAAAAGCTAAGAGTCAGGGGATGTAAGAAGTGAAATAGAACAAATCCAGATATTAATCAAATTTTAACATTTTTATTTGTAGCCTACTCTAAATAAAAATTATAAGTAGTAATAAAACGTAGTTTTGTTACTGAACTTGAGATACTAGAATCATTTATTTACTTGAAGATTGGAGCAAGACTGTCTCCGGGGAAAATTAACAGCAGTGATAAGTGTAAATAGAAGACAATGATTACGAATTTTTGTTTGTAGAATAGGTATAAGGCCAGACTTTGTACTTGAATACAACGAATTTGCCACACAATCATAGGTAGGTCAAATAAAAAAAATGGTGAGCCGTCACGGGACTCCGCCAGTGGCTAATGGGAAACATCGAAAATAAAATTAGTTTGTGATAGCATCAAGTAGTTTTATAGGTACCTGCAGAAGACAGTTAGTACAAATGTATCATTCGAATATACACTTTTTAGTGGTACTTAGAGAATACTTTCCTTTAGTAAATATAGCGTGACGACCGACCGACGACGCCCGCTCGCTATGGCCCTTTCGGGCCACGCCAATAAACAGTTTTTTTTTTAGTATTATCATGATCATCAACATTTCAGCCGAAAGACGTCCACAGTTGGACAAAGGCCCCCCAAAGATCTCCACGACGACGATCAGTAATGCGCTGCCCGCATCCAGCGGTTACCATTATTGGTTTTTTTTTTCTCTAGCCCGTATCGTCCCACTGCAGGGCAAAGGCCTCTCTCATCTCCTTCCAATTTTGTCCTATCCCGATACTATTGTATATTCTAACTCATTTTAAATTTATAAAAATTCATCTGAAATGTATGAATTAAATCAAATAAACGAGCTCATCTTAAAGTGACGTCACCAATTAATGTTTCAACTTTTAGTTGTTTATTTGTTTGGCATTCCGGTATGACATTATGTATATGTATATCTTGCTATTAAAATAGGTTCTTATAATACCTTAATAAATTATTATTTAAATCATGTCACACAAATTAATGTCCTCTGTTTGCTCTAGAGTAGGTAATAGTAGTTGCAAATCTGCTTGTAAAACTCGACTGCAGAAAAGACATCCCTCTTTTCAAATGTATGTATTATAACTATCTTTCCGCCCCGCGGCTCGACTCGGTTTTTCCCGTAGGAATGAGGTATTTTCCCGCGGTAAAAAGTAGCCTATGTGTTATTTTGATGTATAAGCTAGATTACTGAAAAGTTTCATTAAAATCCATTCAGTAGTTTTTGCGTGAAAGAATAACAATATATCCATACTCACAAAGTACTATCGCGATTATAATATCAGTTTGATTCTTTTGTATGCTCTCTCTCTGTAGCATAATATAGGTTTAATACCGACTTAAAAAAAAGGAGTAATTGTTAACAAACAAAACGGCAGATTTTGTCCGACTGGCATATCAAAATAAGGGGCAAAATATTAAAACCAAATAAGATTTACAAAAATATGACAAATATTTTCCTTTTTTTATGGATTATTTATTTTATTTGATAATTTTGTTTATTGTATGTAGGTGTAATATTTTATAGTGCCTCTTTTACAATATTATGTGGTAATAGATAAACAGAATAAATAATAGTACCACAGGTAGGCCAGGTAGGCACGAAGAGCGAAGCGCGCATATTTTCCTTGTTCATTGTCAAAACTCACCTGAGAGACGATAGAGTTATTATTTTCGTAGATGAAATCATCACATTCCTCTAGAACTTCTAGAAATGTTGTATTAGAACAAGTTTGGTTGTTTAAATTGTATTTATTCATATCCAGTACTGGCTTAAAGCATTTTTCGTCTGCGTTAGCCGGCCACCATTTTGGGATTCCTGCTGCAGGCGTATCGCTCTCACAAGAAGGCACACGGCATCTGAAAGAAAACTTTTATAAAAGACTTCAAGGGAAAGCATCAATTCGTATGTATGTAATGTACGTGTGTATGTAATATTGTTTGAATTAAAAATTATTCATATATTATGACGATCTAAATATCTCAATCTTCAACTGAAGTCCATGCATAATAAGTCTGATTTTGGTCATTCTTTTGTGCATTTATAAAGCAAGTAATAATAAATTTGGTTTTTATCGTACCTTCGATAAATGCTCATGTTAAAACTACTTATAGCCAACTTCGAATTAATTATCTATAACTATGGCCCTCCTGATAATATAGTCATCATTCACACAAAATTGGAAAAATTTATGCACGGTTTCTTTAACTAGACATGTCAAGTGAGTTTGGGGCACAAAAGCAGAAAAAATAATAATTATAGAAGCACTCAAAAAAGAACCTTTTGTACTTGAACTATAAATACCAGCGTAGCACATTGTGCGGACCTACCACTTTAGCCCCTCTAACATGCCCGGTCCACGCGTGACAGACATAATTTTGTCGTGCGTATTATCTTACCCTATTGGAGGATATTTCAATATGGCGGGTTTTATTGACAGTTAAATGTGCGACAAACTTTTGTCTTATCACTGCATGTTACGGGGGCTGTTCAAATTAATATCGCATCGCCACTTTAAAATAATATATAAGCGTTGAGTTAAGCAAAGCTATGCTAATTTGACGTCGAAAAATGATTTGGAAAATATTACTTCGAATAAAAACCTTTAGATTTTTATTTTGCAGTATTTTTAATAAAGTTGACAAATAACTGGGCGAATATTGTATCAAAATTTTTATTTAATTATTTCACCTCAATATCTACACAATGTCCTATGGTTTTCTATATGGTAGAAACCTGTTTCAAATTAGATACGTTCTAAAATGTTAATAAAGGTCATTATTGGTCCTAGTTACATAAAAACACAACAAAACTGGTTTTGTTTTATGTATGAAATAAATAACAATTATGTTTATTCATCTTTATTACTTGACGTCATACCTAGCATCATTAATTACAACCGTATAGCAAAATGTTATTTTAACACTATAAAGTCGCTATATTATGTTGTTTTAATCATTAAGGCATATTACGAGTTTACTAAAATGTATAAAAACATAATAATAATATGTCAAAATAATTTACTTAAAACTTTTTTAAAGAAAAATGTCTTACTTACACGATCTTCTTTGATTGCAAAAATCATATTTTAAAGGTTCAGTAAAATCTGCATAAAAACTATCAAACTCAGACAGGTTATAAAATATATTGAAAAAGCGGCCAAGTGCGAGTCGGACTCGCCCATGAAGAGTTCCGTAGCAGCAAGTAACATATTCTTGTAGTTCGTTGAGTTCAATATCATTTTTGAAGACCTCCTCCTGGGAACTCCCAAACATTTTTTTTCTTTTTTTGTATGAAAATCTTAATGCGGTTCACAGAATACATCTACTTACCAAGTTCCAACAGTATAGCCCTTATAGTTTCGGAATAAAGTGGCTGTGACATACGGACAGACGAGACAGACAGACAAACAGACATGACGAATCTATAAGGGTTCCGTTTTTTGCCATTTGGCTACGGAACCCTAAAAAGACAGTAGACACTTGGAATACATAATAATAATAGATATCATTTTATTATCACGTGTATTGTCGTATTACAATCATTTGGCACAATAAACATCAATCTATTATTAGCTTCAATAAAGTTTATTAAAAGTGATTTGTACATTCAAGGCGAATGTTATACCACTTGAAAATGTTTAATAGATAAGTATCAAATTATTAGTAATTTAAAACGGTTAACAAAATAATTGTGCATCTCGACTATTTTATGTTTCATAGTACCTAATATAATATTTTTTCTTAATTAAATATAAAACCTATAAATTATAAATAAACTACTTTATTACTCTCGAAAATGGCAATAATATATTTAACATAATTATATTTCATTTAGACTCTATATTTTCTGTTTTATTTATGAGATATTTATGTATTGGAAGGTACGCGATCTTTCGTGTATTGTACTAAACTTATTTGATGCAAACTTGTACATTGACCTTTAATGCTAAATACTAAAGCTACACTACAAGTACTTGCCTGAAATTTGTTTCTTCAGCAACAAAAATATAGTTTACATGTGTCATCGACACCATCATCACTGGTAGGCAAATGAGGAAATATTGAAGAGTTTGAAACCTTCCGAAATTCTCTAAATGCTTAAATACATCGTCCTGAACAGTCTTAGCACCATTTATCGCAACCATTGTACTTAGTTATTCATATAACAGTCTAAGTTTATTTATTTCCTCGGAACACACTTAGAGAATACCAATTGTCTTAAGATCAGATCTAAAACTAAATTTGTATTTCTATCAAGCAAACACCCATAGAGTCGCATCGTCAATAAACAAAATGTCGTACACAAAAACCGCAACCCAAGACCCGTCCTGAGATATTTTTATTAATACAACCGGAAAATATATTATCTGTATTTCACATTTTATTTTTTGAGGTAGTATAATTTTTTTTTGCACATATTTTATTAAAGTTTTAAACAGAATTGTTGTATTTCTTAAGTTAAAAATGTTTGGGTTTGCATGGCGCAAAAGTATTAGCACAACTAATAGAATCTCTTATATATTTTGTACATATTATTATGTAGGTATATTATTATACGTGAATAATTATAGAGACGTTCTTCACGCTTTCTTCTTTATCTTATGTACAGACTACACCATTTACTGTTTTTATTCATAGAACCTACACATAATTGTCAGGTCACGATTAGGCATTTACTTGCATTATATACAAGATCTTCCGCATCTTCCACATCATTAACATCAAAACAGAACTACCTGCTCCATCAATTTTATGAAGCTATAATTAGTTTTGTCTAATGATTCATAGTACCTACGACATTCAGAGATTATACTTACCTAGCCATGATTATTCCATTTATTTTGTCCACGTTCACATGACTTGATAAGATTTATTCTGAACACGATCGTTTTGTTGTCCGATCGACTTGTGTTTCGAGTCAGGTGTTGATGTTAATTAGATAAAAATAAATGCAAAAAAACTTTTTTAAAGAAGCTTTTATTTCAACGCTCCAAAAAGAAGAAAATAATTTTATCCTTAAAAATTGTAACTATCAACTTATATATAACCTCATTTTATATACCTACAATTCATATTATTATAAAAGCTTGAGACGCAATCTTAGTAAAAAAAATAAAAGGCACATTAACTAGACAGCAGTGTTTAATTCTGTCAGAGTGGAGTAATTGTCTTCGACCTATAAGCGTCCACTTGAGCCACGGTGTCGAACATTGGCATATATTTCGTCTCCGGCATAAAAAACAGTAACGCTGTTGATATTAACGAAGTTAAGCAGAACAAAGCAGACGGCAGGTACTCCATATGAGCTGCCTGAAAATTAAAGAAAGTGTACTTCTTATAAATCAAATAGAGACTTCATTATATGTCAAACATTTACCCCCTAAGGGCTCACGCACAAAACTGCAAAGCGATGCGATGTGAATCAGATCGGAAGTTCTTGCGGCTCTGCCTAGTTTGGGGTCACTCAGATGGCCGTGTGTAAGATGTTCCACATATTTATTTATATTATGTATTCGTGTGAGCGCGCAGAAAGTTGCCATGCGATGCGAATTCGCAGGTAGGAGCCCTTATTCATAAACATTTATGATATTTTAAAATCCAGTGGTTCAAAATAAATCCATATACATACCTACCTACTCTTAAGTATTGAAAAGGCATTTTCGACCATCCAAAAAAATCATTAAATTTATGTTCATAATGTATGTTTTGTTTACTATTTTCTTTTCCTTACCAATAAAGGTGTCAAAGGTGATAACATGCTTCCTATCCTGGCGGCTGTGTTTCCACATCCGACCAAAGAACCTCTTACACTTGTAGGGAATAACTCCATGCTGTATGTAAATATTCCCGTGTATGTAACAACCACACCAAATTTACCACCTAGGAATAAAGCAACCTTTAACCATGGTAAATCTGAAAAAAAAAAGAGATTTTCTATACTTTTTTTATCTCGTGTCTTTCTGAATGTAGCTGAACGCTACTGCTAATCTCTGGGTTACTATCAGCTGTTAGTACATCCCTCTTACAATCCTTTTAAGAAAATATGGGTTAGCCAACTTCACGTTGTATTCATCATAATAATTATGGTCATTACATTAACATTCACTGCTGAACTAAAGTCTCCCCCAAAGATCGTCACAACGATAGAATCTGTACTACACTCTTCCAGTGACTTCCAGCTTCGCCCTCACTACATCGTCCGTCCAACTTACAGGCGGGCTTGCTTGCCTTTTAATAGAAAAATAACAGCCTCCGTGGTCTAAGGTGAAATCACCTGCTGATTGTCCGAAGAGAAAAACAATTCTATGCTTCGGATGGCACATAATGCCGTTGATCAGAAGCTTTAAGCTCAATAATTCTGATACCAGGGTTCCTCGGCTCAGTTGGTCAACCTCGAAACCTACACAGCAAGTAAAATGAAATCAAACAATTATATAAAAGGTTAACTATAAGAAGAAAACTAACTTTCTGGTGTGAATGTTTGGGCCATTATGAAGATCGCGCACGCCACATATCCACATTGCAAAGTTATCCTTCTTCCAAATTTGTTAAATGTAAAGTATGCCAGCAAATCGCCAGGGAAACATGTGATCGCACCTAGTGCGAAGTTTGTGTACTTATTACCTGGCAAATACACTGTATGTACTAACAATCCACAATAAATAAAAGCAGAACTAAAGAAACAGACAGAGGCAACAAACAACCGTGACATGATAACTTTTGATCTCACTACTTCTCTTATGCTTTCTTTCTTACTCTGCTCTTGTACCTTGAAAATTAGTCTTATATCTTCATTATCTATTTTATCAATATCTTTGCATGAAATATCTAGTTTGTTTAATTTTGCTATTAATTTTAAATTGTCTTTAGCTTGCGTCATTTTTCCACGTAGCATCAGCCATCTGGTGCTCTCTTTTAGCAGCAAGCCGTAAAAAATAAAGAATATCGATGGTGTGTGAGCTACCAGAATCAAATATTTCCAATACTGCAAGCCCATTGCTGCAAAAGCAAATACGAACTCGCCTACATACGTAGCGTATGAGAAAATAACACCCGCTAGAACTCTTTTGTTTTCTCCTCCTACTTCAATAACTGAAACAAAATAGTGAAATAAAATTATCTTCTATTTGCAATATGAACATACAGCATCTGGAATATTTTTATTGTAATAATAAAACACTTACGTAAAACAACTGCAACTGTGTACATGCCCGATGACAAGAAAGACTCAGTGAACTCCACCACAAGATAAGCGTAGTAATTTTTTAGGAATATTTTAATAACGCCCATTATTCCTCCGAGAGCGCAAATTATAACCGTTGGTTTCCTGCCGATTCTGTGAAAAATAATAATCAGGTATCAAACAAAGAAAAACAAAAATCTGAATGTATCATAATATAGCTAAGCATTTTAAAGTTATTATAACTACGAGTATTATTAGTCTACTACTGACAGTAGTCAACCATTAAGCAGTAGCTTAGAAGTTGTTTGTGGAGTTAACCAACCCGCATGCCGCCAGCGTGGTTGACTAAGGTCAATTTACCCTGACTCAGGGTTGGCTCGAGCCTCGCGTTCAGGGCTGTTCACTAACGAACTACCTACTCAGGAAATCCTAGTAGAGCACCCAGCTGGGTGAGAATTCGCGAGAATCCCTGACTACCAAGACAGAGGCATGAGTCAAGTAGTGAATTTTAGTAAGCTGTTATATTTAAAAATTATCACCTATCAGCAACCCATCCCGTAAGAATCATAGACGCTATCATTCCAGCATTGTGGGAGCTGCCCACGAGCGAAGCTATCCATGACTGACACCCTAAATTGAGCTGAGGAAGATAAATTACCATTTTGTTATTTCGCATTCTAGCTGTTAGTAGGAATAAAAATAAATTATTATAACAGAGGCCGGAAGACTTCTTGTGCCCTTGTTATAAAAATTAGAATGTTATGTTAAATACTTTTTCATAATTTACCTACATAAATGAATGTCATAATTGTTGTCCTGTGCAAGGATATAGTACTTATAACATCCTTGGTCCTGTGACTTTGGTTGGCACTGGACAGATACGTATTTCGTTGGGAAATAAAGTTAGAAAGTAATTGCATTTCTTTCCTAGTGCAATCGTGGTGGTTTTTTCTATATTAAAATATTTAAAAAATCACAAATAGAACCACTTATGGTGTATATTACATATTACCTACCACAGAATACCAAATAATACTGAAGTGATGATGATGCGCAGGAAATATTTACTGAAGTACGTACATGAAAATTGTAGAGACAAAGTATGTCTGACTTTGAATTTGAGATTGTGTTTTGTCTGAGCATAATTTAATTTTAAGTAGTAGACAGCAAAGCTTTAGATACACAGCTATCGTCATAAAACTATCACTGAGGTTTATTTACGCGATAAAATTATTACACTAGGTAACGTTTTATTTAGTGCATTCCTGGGCAATCGTTAAATAAACGGTAATGAATAAATAAATAAAAGAATAACTTTCCCAAAATAACTTTTCCTGCAAACAAAAAACTTCTTTAACTTTTCCATACAAACTACCCCATTAAACTATCTATCTATCTACCTATCTATTTTGTATGGGAATGTCGAATTTCATTTCTATTCTAGTATAGAAAATTTTCTGTTCAAACAATCTATTGACTGAGCATACTCTTTCAGTATTTGCTAAGTGGCTTAAACCCTATTGTATAATAATCTCAACTCACGCCAGAAACCACTGTATTGTCATTTTCATATATCCACTCGGTGCATTCTTCCCATTCGTTGAGAAACGATAATTTACCACAAGTAGCATTAATGTTGTAATGTGTCACATTTAGAACTGGACGTAGACATTTGCTTTTCTTTTTAGAAACTGGCCACCAATCCGGTGTCTCTACTGAAAAGTTTATCTCCTCACATTCTGGTACACGGCATCTGAAAAAATCGATTTGTCTTATTCATTAGCCTTAATTATAGTACGTACTAGTAGACTTTAACCAACTCAACATCCCCAAATCTTGCTTTCCTAAGGGGGTTTTGTACGATGTGAATAAGTATAGGCAAATAAGGAGGATATGGTCAGCAGCGTTTGCCTGTGTAAAAATTATTATAACCAACAATAAAATTCCATCCCCAATTCGCCTATCATCATTTATTAGGATTATGAAATGGAAAACACCTCGCTCAAAAAGCAGATGTTTTTTTATTCTAAAATACGGTCAGCTGCGGCAAATTATATTAATTCTGTGGCTGCGGTGATCAAGTGGTAAAAAAGCGTCAGTAGCCAAGTAGCTAGGGCCTTTGACGTCCATTCGGAAGTTCGCGGGTTCAACAAGCTTCGACACAATATACTAAATGTGTACCGACCGATGTCAGGGTAGCTCCCCTCGTAGGGACCTATGGTGGACCTATGTGAGCTACATACAGAGATAATTTAGACCTTTCCTTAGTGTCGTCGGGGTGTGTGTATAAGTTATATCTGCACCTAACCGTACTCTACCGACTCTACTACAAACTCTACCCTTGGCTTTAGTCCGGCTATATGGCCAGAGGATGTTTTGGAATTTTGAGTACACGTCCAATGAAAATAAATTTATCCTCGACCCTTTGTCTCGCTTTAGTTATAAATAACACTTGCAGTAGTGTTTTCATAACTTGATCTTGATCATATTATGTAAACTGTACAAAGTAACACTTGGACAGATAACACTAAACAAGGAACAATAACACGACCTAATGCAGCAACAAGTTATTTAAGCTATTAATAAATATTTAAAACAAGGTGAATTATTTTTGAGATGAAAGTTTTATTTACGTTTGCTATCTATGATTCTAATAATTGATATCAACACGAAGAAAATGAAAAAATCTATGATAAAGAACGTACCGCATTTTCAAAATTGACAATTTTGCACAGTACCTATTGCTGTTATCTATACTAATATTATAAAGAGGAAAGGTTTGATTGTTTGTTTGTTTGTTTGCATCGAATAGGCTCCGAAACTACCGAACCGGCAAAAATTCTTCAAAAAATTTTCAATTTTTCAAAAATTCTTTCACTGTTGGGAAGCTATATTCACCCTGAGTAACATAGGCTATATTTAATTTTCAAAAAAATTAGGGATCATTACTAAAACTTCAATAATGTAACCCAAGGTGTAAAAAAAATACGTAAAATATTCCTAATAATTGAAAATGCTCCAAAAGTACTGAACGGATTTTGTTGAAACTTGGCACAAAGTTAGAATAGACCTTAGGAAAAAACATAGGCTACAGTTTACCGCGGGAAATTTTCTCATTCCCACGGGAAAAGTTGTTAAAGCGGGCGGAGTTGGCACAAAGATAGAATAGACCTTACGGAAGAACATAGGCTAACTTTTACCGCGGGAAAATTCCTCATTCCTACGGGAAAACCTGTTAACGCGGGCGGAGCCGCGGCAGAAAGCTAGTCTCAAATAAACTTATCACAGTAGGTAGGTATACATTTTTTTTAAAAACTGTACACGAAAATCTGTTGCAGCAGCTGTGCTGTGTTGTGTGTGCTCTTATCGGCCATATAAAGCCATAACTTATATTACACAATAATTGTTTTGTTAGGCGCCTTTTCCGCTGTTTGCGTTCTAGCTATTAATAATTTTACGTAATAAAATATTCTGGTATTGTTGTAAAAAAGTAATCGACGGCTAATTGATATTAATTAGGACGAGCCTGGGATATTTAGAATGCTGATATATCTAATAATTATATAAACTTTGTTTTAGCAGTCCTAACTGGGTTCGAATGTGGTTCGAATCCATGACTCTAAGCTTGGTAGCAGGCGCAGGTTACCGACGAGACTATGCAGGCGACACGACCGACGACATGCGACATTTCAGCAGAAACGTTGACTAAAGGCGTATTCACCCTGATTTATGGCAATAGGTTGGTACCTATTACCCTAAATCAGGGTGAATTGAATACTATTGGTATAACGAAAGTCATTGTCTAGTCTAGACAATCCAAGTATTTATTTATTACTAAACAACATTTACAGCATGTCTAAATAATAATAGGAAACTGTAAATTTTAATTACATACGAACATCATCGTTGCATAATTTTGAAATACATTTTACTTATGTGTGCTAGTTAATAAAAGTATGTAGAGAAAAAAGAGATTTAATTTAAAAAAAAAACTTTAAAACTTATTTACCTGAAATCAACTTCTTCAGCTACAAAAACGTAATTCACTACACTCATCGACACTACTAGAAGCGGAAAACATACCAGAGTATATTGCAGTATTTGGTATGTACCGAAGAGATCGAATTTTTCAAAGTAATCCTTTCTGATATTCGAAGCCATAGTTACGGAAAATCTATAGTCATCGGTTTGTCAGAAGATTAAATGGGAAGTTATTAGTCAAATTGAACCACATTTACATAACACCAACTGTGCACACATTTGGTAAACGATAACGCACTAATGACAATTTATCATTAAGAATGGAGAGCGATTGTTCTCACATTTATTAAAGCGCCTCTACATAGTTAGCTTTATTAGCGAGGCACTCTATCTATAAGCACTGTAACTCTGCGCTATACACTAAGTATTTACTTTGCGATACAATACAATCTTCCTCGCCTAAGATCTACCACGTACTTTCTCATCCTTTTCATTGAATAGCTGCATCCTTTTCAATTGTGCAACAGATTGTACTGGGTAAAATCAGTTAATAATAAAATCAAATAAAGGCGAGGTGAGAACAATGTGAGACATTTCAAAGCATGCACATATTGTTTAAAACAATGTGGATCTTTTTAGGAATCCGTAAGATATAAACCAAAAGACGGAACCTTTAAAAAATATGAAAGTGAGTTGCTTGCTTATAGTGTGGTTTTCAAGGTTAACCTACCTCACAAATCCTGGTGTCAGAACTATTGAGCCGCCTTTGGCTTCTGAAATGGCTACATCGGTAGATAGTCAGTCGAGACCAACAGCTTCACATGCCGACCGAAACACGGAATTCAGGTCAAAACAAGTGATTCAGCCTGCAATGCCTTAACCAAACAGTGAAAGTCTCACAAATGTATTTTAGTATTTTCGTTTAGAGTGCCCAACCGATATTCGAACTCGGAACCTCCGTAACAACGAGAGGCGAGCGCTCATCGAGCGCTTAACAGTAAGTAAGTACCTACCTACCTATCGTTCTGAAGTGTAGAGTGTAGGTACCTATCTAATCGGATGGAGGACAGAAAACCTCTTCATAGCTAATTTTTAAAAACGAAAAAACGGCATCCTTTTACGATCACAAAGTTTTTTTGGTATTTTGGTTTAGAGTGCCCAACCGATATTTGAACTCGGAACCTCCGTAACAACCTGAGGCGGGCCGCGAGCGCTTAACAGTAAGTAGATAGGTAACTATCGTTCTGAAGTGTACAGAAAAACCTCTTCATAGCATAGCTAATTTTAAAAAAATAAAAATAAATAATAATAAATAATAATAAATTTTTTTTGATATTTAAAAAAAAAATCCCCGCTTTTTAATTTTTTTTGTTAATACTTTTAATTGAAAAATTATTAAGAAATAAAATAAAACGCCCCCCTTTTTTGTTTTAATATCATTTCTAATATGGAATTCTATAAAAAAAAAAATTGCCCTCTAATTTAATTTGTTTGTGAATATTTTTATTTGCCCTCCTTTTTCATTTTTTTATTAATATTTTTTATTTATTGTGATAAAAAAATAAAATAAAATGCCCCCCTTTTTATTATTTAATATTAATTTTAATTTGGAAATTTTATAAAAATGAAATAAATTGCCCCCCCTTTTTTATTTTTTATATTAATACTTTTAATTGAAAAATAATTAGGAAATAAATAAAATATATTATTTTTATTTTTCAATATATTAAATTTAGAAAAAATATTTTATAACATGCCCCCTTCTTCATATCTATTATTTTATTTAAAAAAAATAAGAAGGGGTGCTTTACTATGTTTTTTTTAAATTTTATTAAATGAAGTAAAATTAATTTATAGGGGGGCTTTATTTTTTATTATTACCTATAGTTTATTTATTTTTATATTATTTACTTTTTCACAAAAAAGACAAGTACTTACCAATATTTTAATTAAAAACAAGAATGTTTGGTGATTCACCAGAAAGCTGAATTCTAAGTGAACTGTAATAAGAATTGACCATTTTACGTTAAATAGGAATCGGCTCGCGGTTCTCTTAGAATTCAATTTATGAATCCTTTCGCAGTTCACTTTTCTTAAATGGCGCTTTTAGGCCCCCAGTACTACCTCAAAAATGGAATCCCTATAGGATCACTTGGGTGTCTGTCCGTCCGTCTGTCCTTCGAGACCATGAAGGAAAAAAAAAATCCACGGGCGCGTAAAATTTTTTCTTCCTTCATGTTCGAGACCAATTGAGTTTAAATTTGGTAGGTACACGTATATAATTCCGCGACCCAAAGACGGATTTGTGACAGTAAATAATGAATTAAAATTTGCAATATGGAGGCCACCTTTGGGGGTATATATACTAGGCTTTGAAAAAATAAAGTTTTGTAAACTATACCGTGTGGTGTGACATAACAAATGAAAAGGCGGTAACGATCTAAATATTTTTTTTATACTTTTATAGGAAACAGTTTTGAAGTTACAGAAAATTGGCGAAAAATTACCATTCCCATTCCCCCACCCCTATTTCCGAAACTACTACTTATGCCTAAACTTTTGAAATAAAAAATGACGATAGGTCTTTGCCTACAGACACAGAATAAATATAGTTAGTATGTACTAGAAACCTGTAAGAAGTCTATGTTATTTAAACTAAAGGGGTATGTTGCAATACTTGTGCATACTATGTGGGAACCACCCTCATATTTCAATGATCTCTCCCTCACTAGTCTGACTGCAGAATACATAAAAAACTGAAACACGACAAGAGTATTTATTATGGTACTTATATACTTATATTATCTAAAGACGAATTAAAATAAAAACAGTCAAGAAATTAAACTACTAAAGGAAGACGTTAATTTTTCAAACTTAAAGCCTGACCAAAGAAATAAGAAACCTGCTTTGGGGGCGCCACGTGTATATTTTTACGAATATGGCAACAATTTCCCTTATAAAATTAGTTCCATTGAAATTCCGCAAAATGGCGAGGTTTCTTATTTCTTTGGTCAGGCTTTAGATATCTAAGGAAATACTAAACAAAGACGACGGCTGCGTGACTTAATACCTTTACCTGTCTGTTCTTAATAAGACAAAAAAAAAGACAAACCATTCACTCCTCAATTCACTCATTTAAAATCACTCAATCAATCATTCATTCCGTGTTTGTCAAAAAAAAAGCGGTCATGAAGCTTTCACAATAATTTATTTTATCGTTTTCGTGTAAATTCACTGTTAAAATGCATATAAAACAGGTAATTTCAGTGTAATTCATCCTTAAGTTTCATTTACGTAACGATAATTTGTGCCACGTATGTTGCAATTATGTAAACAGAAGTGGCGTTATTGTGTTCGTAGAATAACAACATTGTGTTTGTAGGTAATTATCCAGGGATTCAAGAGTTACAGAGAACAAATTGTCGTCGAACCTTTCGACAAGCGGCACAATGTTGTCGTTGGACGCAATGGATCCGGAAAAAGTAACTTCTTCCATGGTAAGTTCTATGTGTAGTGAAGTTGTATCTTTGCCTTGCCTACAGGGCAATTTCCGTAACCCTATATGGTTCAACTTCTTAATTCGAGTCCTGATTTAAATATTAATTCTCAATCAACAAATAATGCTAATTACAAGATCTTAATTGTAAATAAAATAATTTACCTTTGAGATACAAACAAGCATCTGGTTTCATTAGGTACCTACTCCTTTCGTTTACCAATTTAAAGCACTCAAAAGAGTGGGGTGAATTCGGTAGTAATCTGTTAGAAGCCTGTTTGACAACTGAATAAATCAACATTTATTTAAATAAATATAGAATCTATGTATATAGAATTGCTTATTGCAATTAATTTGCTAAAGAAACTGGAACATAAGCATTATCGTCTCTTATTATTGACTATATGATATTTTGTTCCTTAACTATTTAATATAGATCTTTTTTTTATAATAACAAACACAGTTTTCTTTTAAATTAATTTGGGATATCATGTATTTTAATCTTGAATTGAATTTCCCTTTTTCCAGCAATCCAGTTTGTGCTCAGCGATGAATTTTCCCACCTCCGCCCCGAGCAGAGACTGGCTCTGCTCCATGAGGGCACTGGCCCTAGGGTCATATCAGCCTTTGTGGAGATCATCTTCGATAACTCGGACAACAGGATCCCTGTAAGTAAACTGTGCTACTTTGTGTGATGAGATGAATTATGTAGTTTGACACAAAGAATTATACAATCCAGTCAAAATATTCCTCAATGCCCAAAAAAAAGTGCATAGTTGCATATAGAAGGAAATAGATGCATATCAGACCACGTTTGGGAGAAGAGAATAGGTGGACAGAGGACAGAAAAGAAAAAAATATACTGAATCATTGAAATGCCAACATAGAAAGCTAACATGTCATAGAGAAAAGAAAATTTGTAGGTACACACAAATTAAACTAATAAATAACAAAAATAGGCCCAAACAAGATTATTACTTCAATCATTTTCTTACATCATATTATTATTCATATCCTTTTTTACCTGCTTCTAGATTGAAAAGGATGAGATATTCCTACGGCGAGTGATTGGATCAAAAAAGGACCAGTTCTTTTTGAATAAAAAAGTAGTTCCTCGCTCTGAAGTGCTCAACTTGCTGGAGTCTGCTGGACTGTCCAACTCCAACCCTTACTACATTGTGAAACAGGGAAAGGTTAGTGTTGTCACCTGCTAATTTATTTTATATGTGTTGTCACATCATCAACAGCCTCATCAGAACTTAATGGAGAAAGAAATACATCTTGATTAAGAAAGCTTACGATGATGATGTACACAATATCTCTTCACGTAACAATGCCCGTACCCGCCGGCGGCTAAAATCAAAATTGATAATAATCAGAGACGAAGCCCCTCAGGCGTTGTCTCCTTCACGATGTTTTTCAGTATCAACGCGGTTGGCCTAGGTCCGAGGCTCCCTCGTGCCGCCCCTAGTCGCGTTGGTACATGACTGTTTTTTTGGTGTAGTCTTCCGCTTCCCTGCAAGTCTAGTGAAGCTTGATTGGTCGTACTTTTTTGACACAAGCATAAGTCAATTAAAAAAAAAGAGAAAAAATTAATATAACTGATTTTTTGTTTGTTTTGGCTTTTTTTATGCATCCAGCAAAATAAAAAAAGCAACTTTATTTAAAGTCACTTCTAAAATGATAATGTAAAGCCTGACCAGAGAAATAAGAAACCTCACCATATTGCGGAATTTCAATGGAACTAATTTTATAAGGGAAATTGTTGCCATAGTCGTAAAAATATACACGTGGCGCCCCCAGAGCAGGTTTCTTATTTCTTTGGTCAGGCTTTAATATTGATTTTGTCAACATGAGCTGTTAACAAACTATGTGTATTTTGTTATAGATCAACCAAATGGCGGTGGCTCCAGATTCCCATAGATTGAAGTTGTTGAGAGAAGTGGCAGGCACCAGGGTCTATGACGAACGCAGAGAGGAATCTGTCACAATTCTAAAAGAGACAGTAGGAAAGGTTAGCTAATTTAATTTGTTCTTTTTTTTTTCATAATATTGAGTCGAAAATACATTTGGCAAGTCTACTGATGAATATGTAGTGATAAGTTGATAACTGATAATACTGGTAAGTGATGCAGATTTTTCTCATCAGCTTACTTTCCAAATTATTGTCAGCATATTTTAACAGACGGTAAACGTCGGCTCCAGAGGAGCTTTTTTTTTTTCAAAAGGCGGTAGGTATCTGTAAAAACTAGTATATTTTTTTTACCTGTAATGTATTTATAGTAGAAGAGGAAAATTTTAAAGACTATCACATTTTAAATTCCAATTATTACAATTATTCCCAGGTGGAAAAGATCAATGAGTTTCTCCAAACCATAGAAGAGCGTCTGAAGACCTTGGAAGAAGAGAAGGAGGAATTGAAAGAATATCAGAAGTGGGATCGCGCGCGACGCGTGCTCGAGTTCATTATCTATGACACTGAACACAGAGAGAACAAACGCAAGCTCGAAGAGGTGAGTCTACATTACATACATTCTAACTTAAAATAACATTATATTGATTACTAGCGACCCGCCCCGGCTCCGCACGGGAAAATGGTTATTGTGGGTTATTCTTGAGTATATTATGCATGTATTATAGATATAAACCTTCCTCTTGAATCCCTCTATCTATTAAAAAAAACCGCATCAAAATCCGTTGCATAGTTTTAAAGATTTAAGCGTACAAAGGGAGGGACATAGGGACAGAGAAAGCGACTTTGTTTTATACTATGTAGTGATTTGGCCCCCTACAATCACTCTTTCCGTTAATGTGGGCAGTGTGATTGAGGGGGATCTTTTTTCGATGATAAACCTTTCGTATATTACATAATATAAAAGTGGTTTTGCTTGCTGCAGACCTCTCAAGTCAGTTAAAAAAGTTTTCTTTAGACGAAAAATACACGTTACGTCTTATTCAAGTTCTTTCTTTCTTTGCCATCAACTATACCTAATTAAAAAAATATATAAAAATAGTCTATCATTGGTACGTGATGAAGCTTGAAACCGCAAACTTTCGGATAGATGCCAACAGCCCTAGTCACTTGGCCACTGAAGCTTATCATATGTATACTTTCATCCTATAGTCTTTGAATGACTAGCTTATATAGAACAGCGGAGCCTCCTGACACAGGCTTATACACTTAAAAAATAAGTTCAAAAACTAAAACCCGACTACTGATAATTCGAGCTCTAAAAAGTAAGAAACAAGAAAATATTTTCATCAGGAATCATTATGCACAAATTATTCAATATTTTATCTTTCATGTAATAAAAATGTTTTACGTAGGTAAAGGGAATATTTCAATGTACTTATAACTTATTCGTAGTGATGTTCAGTCAGAGGATAGCCGTGGTCGTATGCCATTTTGATATGAAATTTATGAATGGTCTACTATTCAAATAGAATCTATTGTTTAATCAAGGAAGCCATGAAATGTATGAATGCTTTCATCATCATAAAATTTAAATTATAATCTATTGTTTAATTAAGGCAAAATGGCATACGACCACGGCTATCCTCTGACTGAACATCACTACGAATAAGTTATAAGTACATTGAAATATTCCCTTTACCTACGTAAAACATTTTTATTACATGAAAGATAAAATATTGAATAATTTGTGCATAATGATTCCTGATGAAAATATTTTCTTGTTTCTTACTTTTTAGAGCTCGAATTATCAGTAGTCGGGTTTTAGTTTTTGAACTTATTTTTATTTAAATAATTTTGGGGTTACAATAATTACTTTTCAGGTCCGTTCTGTGCGTAGCTTAACGCTAAAAAAACGCAAATCGATGTACAGGATAGTCGTTTGGTACACAGGTTTAGGTCCGAACAATCATTTTGACCGGCAGTTCCCAAAAATATTCCCATGGGGGGACAGTTATGTCGTCATTATTTTATTGTGGGACATGAAAAAAATATATTTGTTTTCCGGTAGTGGTACCTATTGTGTGTTGTTTCTAATAAGAGGGCTCCATAAGCCATTCCTAGAATAAAGCGCATGATTTCCATCATCTGTTTTATAAAAAGAAAGTGTATAGAGTGCCGCAAGCGGTAAGTAACATAAAACAATTGGTTATGATGCCGTAAGCTTACGGCACACTAGTACATTATTTTAAATAACTCGCTTCTTTAAAAGGTCATCGACCTCAAAAACGACACAGACCTCAAAGGTCACTGATCCCTAAAGGTCACTGGCTATGAAAATACAGGTCAGGGCGTTAACCGAAGCGAGGGAGGGGGGCAGCCCCCCACAAGGGGGGGTTCGGGGGGCGCAGGCCCCCGCTTCATCGAAATATTTTTCTACCCAGAAACAAATCGGTTGGTTAGGTTAGGTTAAACTGATGTCAATAACAGAGCGGAGGGAGTGTATAGAGTCAGGGCGTTAACCGAAGCGGGGGACGGGGGGCGAAGTCCCTTCTATAAGGGGAGGTTCGGGGGGCGCAGCCCCCCGCTTAATCAAAATATTTTTCTACCCAGAAACAAATCGGTTGGTTAGGTTAGGTTAAACTGATGTCAATAACAGAGCGGAGGGAGTGTATAGAGTCAGGGCGTTAACCGAAGCGGGGGACGGGGGGCGAAGTCCCTCCTATAAGGGGGGGTTCGGGGGGCGCAGCCCCCCGCTTAATCAAAATATTTTTCTACCCAGAAACAAATCGGTTGGTAAGGTTAGGTTAAACTGATGTCAATAACAGAGCGGAGGGAGTGTATAGAGTCAGGGCGTCAACCGAAGTGGGGGCCGGGGGGCGAAAGCCCCTCTATAAGGGGGGGTTCGGGGGGCGCAGCCCCCCGCTTAATCAAAATATTTTTCTACCCAGAAACAAATCGGTTGGTTAGGTTAGGTTAGACTGATGTCAATAACAGAGCGGAGGGAGTGTATAGAGTCAGGGCGTTAACCAAAGCGGGGGATGGGGGGCGAGAGCCCCTCTGCAAGGGGTGGTTCGGGGGGCGCAGCCCCCCGCTTAATCAAAATATTTTTCTACCCAGAAACAAATCGGTTGGTTAGGTTAGGTTAGACTGATGTCAATAACAGAGTGGAGGGAGTGTATAGAGTCAGGGCGTTCACCGAAGCGGGGGACGGGGGGCGCAGCCCTCCGCTTAATCAAAATATTTTTTCTACCCAGAAACAAATCGGTTCGTTAGGTTAGGTTAGACAGATGTCAATAACAGAGCGGAGGGAGTGTATAGAGTCAGGGCGTTAACCGAAGCGGGGGAAGGTGGGCGAAAGCCCCCCTGCAAGGGAGGGTTCGGGGGGCGCAGCCCCCCGCTTAATCAAAATATTTTTCTACCTAGAAACAAATCGGTTGGTTAGGTTAGGTTAGACTGATGTCAATAACAGAGCGGAGGGAGTGTATAGAGTCAGGGCGTTAACCGAAGCGGGGGACGGGGGGCAAAGCCCCCTTCACAAGGGGGGGTTCGGGGGGCGCAGCCCCCCTCTTAATCAAAATATTTTTCTACCCAGAAACAAATCGGTTGGTTAGGTTAGGTTAAACTGATGTCAATAACAGAGCGAAGGGAGTGCATAGAGTCAGGGCGTTAATCGAAGCGGGGGACGGTGGGCGAAAGCCCCTCCACAAGGGGGGGTTCGGGGGGCGCAGCCCCCCGCTTAATCAAAATATTTTTCTACCCAGAAACAAATCGGTTGGTTAGGTTAGGTTAGACTGATGTCAATAACAGAGCGGAGGGAGTGTATAGAGTCAGGGCGTTAACCGAAGGGGGGACGGGGGGCGAAGCCCCTTACAAGGGAGGGATCTGGGGGCTCAGCCCCCCGATTAATCAAAATATTTTTCTACCCAGAAACAAATCGGTTGGTTAGGTTAGGTTAAACTGATGTCAATAACAGAGCGGAGGGAGCCGAGCGAGCGGAGCGAGCGTGCCGCGACAGGGGCCGGCGACCGCCGGAAATTCAGATTTTCGCCAAAAATTCAGATTTTTAGAGTCAATTTACTCAAAAAGTATTAACATTAGCCCGTTGGCTTTGTATTTTGTTGACCGGATTTGTTGATTAGACAAAGGATGATAAAAAAAACCGGCTCTTTAAACGGTCGCGTTATTTTGCCGTGCGGACACTTTACGGCTTATTAAACGGCGTCACTATTTTACCGTAAAACTTTTCGGTTCCTAAACAGATCGCGATGCAAAGCCGTTTGCGGCACTCTATACACTTACTTATAAAAATGCATGAAATGTTTTCAATATGTAGGTACTTATTGTACAGTAGCCAGCATATGCGGCTGGACATGTCGACCTTGGGAGCGCCCGTATTCCTTAGCGGGTGAATTTCGTTGTGCGAATGTCCAACCGCATGTGCTGGCTTCTGTACATACCAAGTTCGGGCTCCTCCAGGTAGGAAACGGCTTAGTGAAATACATGCCAAATGTTTTGTAACGTCGGCGCGGCGATTTGAAAGATATTTATATTTACTGTTTTTTTTTTATTAAGCTAGACGACGTATATAAATAATATATTTGTTTTTATCGAGCACATTGTATGTGAATCTGTAATGTGAAAATTTCGTTCTGACTTTTTGACTATCTGCAAAAAGGTTAAGTCGATCGTTTTTGTTTCAGGCTCAAATTGTAGCTGACTAATAAAATGTTGACCGGGGATATAAGATACTACCATGCAAAGTTTCATTTAAATCGGTGCAACAGTTATGTTATAAGTTAGGAGATTAACCCGTACAAACAGATGAACAAGCAGAAACAATATAAAATGGGACTTTTAGCCAGCAGATTTGCTGTTACCACCTTCAGCATTTGGTGGTAGTACTTCGAGCTCATGTGGAGATAAGACATACCTGGCTCACATCTGAGTCAAGATTATATAAATTATTTTCAATTTTTCGATACTCGCAAGCGAAACCGCGGGCACTAACTAATGATATTTACATATATTTGAACTGTGCCAGTTGAGCCCTCAAATTTGATACCCCACACGGTACCAATTAAAAAAAATATTTTTTTAGATCACGACTTTATGTCCTGTAGAGGGCGCCATATTAAATTTAGTGTGACGCCACATATCCTATAACCAGCGGACGATTAAGACGCATCAAATGACACCCCATTTGTTAAAATACGACTGCTAGTTTTGGAGATATGAGGGAACAGATGAACATAACCACATACATACATACATACATACATACCGGTCAAAATCATAACCCTCCTTTTTGCTGCGCCGTAGTCGGGTAAAAAGAGGACTCCATTGTATTACTGTTACTGTATCATATCAATAAAGAACTTTTGATTTTGTATCTTTATTGAACGATATTTTAAAATGGCGGGTTTCTCGCCGCTCTTTAACTGTATAATGTGCGTCAAGGTGTTGTTATATGGTCTGTTTCATATAAATCCGGACAAAGGTTAATTGACCTCTTTTTTCTTGTAATGTTACGCCAAAATGTTTGGCAAGGTTACACGCTCACCCCGCCTTCTACTACGGTATGCCAAATTACGTATTTTGCGATAATTTCCTATAGTTTTATCGTATCGTTTGAAAAAAAAAGTGCGCATTGTATGAAGGCGTCAATGACTTTTTGTCCGGATTAATATGAAACAAACCGTAGCTCTGATGGTGCGGGGCGGGGGGCGGGGACGGACCTCAGGACATTTAAAAGAGGTTAGAATGGCGATAATGCGCCGTTCGTATGAAATCCGATGTCGCCGATTCCACCCCACCTTTCACCTCCACTACATCTGTACTTAAATAAAGATGAAGTTTACGCACATATCTGCAATTTCAAATCTAGTTAATCATAGCGCCGCGCAATCACGCGATATTATATGTGAGTTAAACAGCGCGATCGCGTCTTTGCGTAGTGATATGAGAGTTTGCTCATATCCTTGGCGCGCCTGCCCCGCCCACAGCGCTTTTCTAACCTCTTTTAAATATTCTGTGGAACGGACGGACTGTGAGTGTGTGTGTGTGTGTGTGTGTGTTGTAGTTGGAGAAGCTCCGCAACAACACACCACTGATGGTGCGGGTCGGGGGGCGAGGGGGTGCGGGGACGGACGGATTGTGAGACTGTGTGTGTGTGTGTGTTGTAGTTGGAGAAGCTCCGCAACAACAGCGGCAAGGAGCAGCAGCACTACGCGGACATGGTGCGCGAGGCGCAGGAACACGTCCGGGAGGCCAACCGGTCAGTCTAATACAACAAACAACACCCTTGTTCATTCACTATATTTCTACCCACCTGCCTTTTTTAAAACATAACTGACTTTTTAGCAGACTTTTCTGACATTTATAGCACAGGATCTTCCTTTTTTAAATGTCAGCTATTTCCTTTTGTTGAAACTACCACTAGTCATAAGCATATAAGTATATCTAAATGTACCTCCTACCGTATCAATGTAATAATTTTGGCTTGTAAATGTTTTTAAAATAAATTATTATTATACAATAGAATAACAATAAATTAAAAAAAAAAAAACCCACGACACAAAACCGTTACTTGATCCTTTCAACAACTAGAAAAGAGCTGATAATCTTCAAATGGCTGAAGATATTTTCTTGAATCATAGCTAAGAACACTCGATTGTGACACCTTGCAAACAATAAAAACTAGATCAAAATCGGCGCATCCGTTTAGGAGCTACGATGCCACAGACACACGTCAAACTTATAACACCCCTCTTTTTATCGGGGGTTAAAAACGTAATAAAAAGAAATATAAGATTAGAAGACGTATTTAATTTTTCTTTTAAATTCGTAGTCACAGTTATTTAATACGTCTTTCCCCATAATGCCATTACCGGTACCAATCCTTTCAGGCGCAAAAGTAGAACATACAGAAATATTTACAAATTTGTAATATTACTTTGGATTACTATAGTTACTGTATTCAATATATTTAATTTCATTCACAACTATACTTGACTATACATACAAACACTTAAACATCTCAAATTCTCAACTCACAAGACGAAACAACTGAAACTTTTATTGATATCTTGTATAGGAAACTGAAAGAGGCGCGCAAAGACGTAGCGGCGGCTCGCGAAGAGAAGGACATACTGTCCACTGAACAACAGCAGCTGCTGCGGGAGAAGACCAAGCTAGAGCTGGCCATCAAGGACCTCACCGACGATGTGGACGGAGACAACAAGTCCAAGGTAACACTATATCCCAGCTGGCAACACTTGAGGCAACTACATGGTATAAATAACAGTAAATTAAAAAGTTTTATAACCCCCGACACAAAACCGTTACTTGATCCTTTCAATAACTAGAAAAGAGCTGATAATCTTCAAATGGCCGAAGATATTTTTTTAATCATAGCTAAGAACACTCTCGATTGTGACACCTTGCAAACAAAAAAAAACTAGATCAAAATCGGCGCATCCGTTTAGGAGCTACGTTGCAGACAGACACACACGTCAAACTTATAATAACACCCCTCTTTTTCGCCGGGGGTTAAAAAGCGGTTGTCTGTAAAGTCAGTTTACTTACGATAGTTCAACGTGACAACGATTGTGCCTCTTTGTCGCCCGTTCCGCGCTCTCGCTTGCACTTCTTAAATGGAACGCCTCAGCCGCGCGGTAACGCCGCATTGCGTTATGTTTTTTCGTGCGTGCAGCCGGCTCCATAGAATAATATACTCCGCCTGGTACTCTCTTCCGACCACGTGACTGACACAAGCTACGTCATCATGCTATTCATCCTTGTTGAATGCGTGTTAGTGTCGTGATGTAGGCTTGTGTCAGTCTGGGAAGAGAAGACCATGTTTTGTTAGACTATGGTCAACAAGTAAACAAACAACTAAAGCCCGACCAGAGAATTAAAGAACCTCGCCATATTGCGGAATTTCAATGGAACTAATTTTATAAGGAAAATTGTTGCCATAGTCGTAAAAATATACACGTGACGCCCCCAAAGCAGGTTTTTTATTTCTTAGGTCAGGCTTTATTTCGATAAATATTTATATAATATAATAAATAAAATATTCCCTTGTCTCGGGCGACTACGTTAAACAATGTAGGTACCTACAATATTTCTGCAAACGCTAGTTTTAGACTATAATTTTTGTTTCCATACTTAATTTGCCATCGATTAGAGCGTGTCTCTCATTACAAACTTAAATCCATTTATCTAATATAGGTTTTTTTTAAACACTAAATGGTGTCAGAAGTAAAAAAGCTTTCCCAAATTTCTCTAGTCGAAAATATGTGATTTGATTATGCTAGCATTATAAATACAATATTTGTAGGAAAGAGCGGAAGCGGAGCTAGAGCGTCTCAGGCAGCAGATATCAGAAAAAGAACGCGAATTGGAGGAACTAAAGCCGCGCTACGAGGAAATGAAGGCGCGTGAAGAGGAATGCACCAGGGCCCTCGCACTCAACCAGCAGAAGCGGCAAGAGCTATACGCCAAGCAGGGCCGCGGCACACAGTTCACATCCAAACAGGACCGCGACCGCTGGATCGAGAAGGAGCTCAAGTGAGTCATATCACAGCAACAGCACAGTACACTCAACCAGCAGAAGCGGCAAGAGCTATACGCCAAGCAGGGCCGCGGCACACAGTTCACATCCAAACAGGACCGCGACCGCTGGATCGAGAAGGAGCTCAAGTGAGTCATATCACAGCAACAGCACAGTACACTCAACCAGCAGAAGCGGCAAGAGCTATACGCCAAGCAGGGCCGCGGCACACAGTTCACATCCAAACAGGACCGCGACCGCTGGATCGAGAAGGAGCTCAAGTGAGTCATATCACAGCAACAGCACAGTACACTCAACCAGCAGAAGCGGCAAGAGCTATACGCCAAGCAGGGCCGCGGCACACAGTTCACATCCAAACAGGACCGCGACCGCTGGATCGAGAAGGAGCTCAAGTGAGTCATATCACAGCAACAGCACAGTACACTCAACCAGCAGAAGCGGCAAGAGCTATACGCCAACATCTCATCCAAACAGCTCAACTGATTTATATCACAATAATAGGATAGTGTACGAAACTAGCAAGGGCTGATGTTTTTCAGAGAACTGAAACTTACTAGACACAATTAAAACAATTATATTCTCATCATCACCATTTCTGCCAAGACGTCCACTGGATCGGTCCTGTGCTATTCGCATCTAGCGGTTTTTCGCGTTCCTCAGCAGCCCCTGTAGCTTGAAGTAGTGTGTGACAAAGAATTTATCTCACATTTAACTGTCAAAAAGATGCGAGAAACCGGCCATATTGAAATATCCTCCAATAGCGCACGACAAAATCATGTTTGTCAGGCGTGAACGGTCATGATTGGGGGGCAGATCCTCGGTCCATCTATCTATTCTAACTAGCTTTCCGCCACAGCTCCGCCCGAGTTTACAGTTTTTCCAGTGGGAATGAGGTATTTTCCCGCGGTAAAAGGTAGCCTATGATACTCAGGGTGAATGTAGCTTTCTAATGGTGAAAGAATTTTTGAAATCGGTTCTGTAGTTTTTGAGCTTATTCATTATTACAAACACACACATACACGCACACAAAAATACAAATCTTTCTTCTTTATAATAATATATACTAGCGACTCGCCCCGGCTCCGCACGGGAAAATGGTTATTGTGAGTTATCCTTAAGTATATTATGCATATGTTATAATATAAACCCTCCTCTTGAATCACTCTATCTATTAAAAGAAACCGCATCAAAATCCGTTGCGTAGTTTTAAAGATTTGAGCATACATAAGGATATAGGGACATAGGGCCAGAGAAAGCGACTTTGTTTTACACTATGCAGTGATAGTATGATTAAACAACACCACGTGTTCCAGATCCCTGAACAAGCAGATCAAAGACAAGAAGGATCACGAGGCTAAGCTGCGCGAGGACCTGAAGCGCGACGGCGCCAAGGTGGGCGAGCTGGAGGCGCGGCTCGAGGAGCTCTCGCGCGAGTGCGAGCGGCAGCGGCTCGCCATCGACGAGCACAACAAGCACTACTACGACTGCAAGAAGAGGAAGGACCAGGAGCAGAGCACACGCAAGTCAGTCACACTAACTAAACCACCTATTTCACTGGCGACGAAGACAAAAGACGAAAGGGACGCAGTTTTAGAATAAGATACAAATACACCGCGCTCCTCATGCGCATTACTGCGTCCCTTTCGTTTTTTGTCGCTGTCGCCAGTGAAATACCTGCCTAAAGCCTCGGCACAGAACAAAATAATAGTACTAACCCGTACAGAAAGGACACTCACCCCCTCCGCGCCAAATAAGTCCCTGCCCTGCACCGCGGGACTCCGCCGGTGGTGTTCGGGGGTGTTTTACATAGCGCCTAGTAGCTTGTAGTTGATATAAGCGACGGCGCCAAGGTGGGCGAGCTGGAGGCGCGGCTCGCCATCGACGAGCACAACAAGCACTACTACGACTGCAAGAGGAGGAAGGACCAGGAGCAGAGCACACGGAAGTCAGTCACACTAACTAAACCACCTATTTCACTGGCGACCATGGAGTACAGAACCAATGGAGAACGCTTGCGGGGGCGACCGCACACGCCAAATATATATTATATCTTGCGTACCTCACCACGTTTTTAACCACTAGTGAATCAGATGTCATTGCGTCAGCCACGCGTCGGCTAATTGCAGCCGGCGCAGATCACCTCTCCCCCCGCGCAAATTGGTGACTTTGTTTCTAAGCAAAAGCGTGCGGACGCGCTCTCCATTGGTTCTTGTACTCCATGCTGGCGACGAAGACAAAAGACGAAAGGGTCGCAGTTTTAGAATAAGATACAAATACACCGCGCTCCTCATGCGCATAACTGCGTCCCTTTCGTTTTTTGTCGCTGTCGCCAGTGAAATACCTGCCTAAAGCCTCGGCACAGAACAAAATAATAGTACTAACCCGTACAGAATCCTTTCTGTACGGGTTAGGTTAGGACACTTACCCCCCCGCCACAGAATACCAAATAGTAGTCCCTACGGAAGCTGCACTAGGCGACTAATTCATATAAATTGCAACCCTAGTTCCGCTATAATAAAGTGCAATTCAGATCGCACGGCGCTAGGCGAAAAGACAAAGTTGCTGCATCTCTCTCTCTCTCTCTCTCTCGCGTATTGCGCCACTCTACTAACACGTTTAGGGAATGGGGAATTGGATCCGCACGCGGCGGTAGGTAGTTATAGCGCGCAAGTACATGGAGTGACGGAGACCTGCCCCCGCGCCAAAACTACAAGTGAATGGCGCTAGGCGCTATGTAAAACACCCCCGAACACCACCGGCGGAGTACCGCGGTACCTGCGGGGTGCGAGGCGTGGGGCGCTATATCGGGCGGAAACTCATTTTGGCGCGGGGGGGTGAGTGTCCTTTCTGTACGAGTTAGTACTATTATTTTCTTCTGTGCTAAAGCCTCGGTCACACACAGCGAATATTCGCTCAGTGTGACAGGGCTATTCGTTGCGAATTCCATTCTAACCGTGTTCATTTTTAGTCGCAGCGAATATAATCGCAGAGATGAAAGAGGAGATGTCTCATTTTTCTATAGAATCTTGAGGAGATGTGGAAATAACGAAATCTAATTGGTTACTCAAACATATCTCCTCTGATCCTTTCCTCTCCGCTTTGGTGGAAACCGGGCCTAAAGCCTGACTAGAATAACATTTAAATAACCCCCGCTACAAAACCTTTACTTCTTCTTCAGCAGCATTCTTTCGCCCATTTTTGGGTATATGCCTATCCAAAGCATCTTCATGCGGCGCGATCCTCCGTATTTCTGAGCCATAGACTGCCTGCGTGGCTTCTTAGGTCGTTTGACCATCTGGCTGGTGGTCTGCCCACAATTTTTCTGCCCAACCGTGGCCTCCACTCCAAAACGCACTTGCTCCATCTCTCATCCTGTCGGCGACAAAGGTTTCCAGCCCATGGCCATTTGGGTTTTGCGGCACAATAGCCAATGTCCACCAGTCGGGTTCCTCGAATTTCTTCGTTTCTGACCTTGACGCGTAGTGATATTCCGAGCATTGTACGCTCCATCGCTTGCATCCTGAGACGACTCATCATTTTTTAATTTTTCTGGCCAGTCTTTACGCTAATCTGTTAGGAACGTTTTGCTTTATTTTTATTATTTGTTCGTTTTCTGCGATTAAACCAGCTTGAGCAAAGCTTTTAAAAATTCAGTGTCATTAAAAAGCCTAATGTGTTTTTTTAATTAATCTTGAATCTATTCAGTCTACCTTATAAACAAAGTACTCAATTTATATTACTGATATTTATTCTTTTTTTTTTGTTTAGTGAACTTTGGCGTAAAGAAACCTCTCTTACACAGAACCTTACGTCTTTGAAAGATGATTTGGCTAAAGCGGACCAGGCTCTTCGTTCTATGGCAGGCAAGGTATGGGATGTTTTTCGATTATATTAATTTTATGCAATCACTTGTTTTGTTTTATATTATAAAATTGCTACATGTTTGGGTTCATGATTTGAATCGAACTGGCATTCTTTTTGTAAAGCCCAGCTGCTATTGTTGATATGTGATGTGATAGGAATTTACTTATTGACCGACGAGTATCTTAATGTGGCGAGAAAAGGGACCAACGCCTGCGTCTAGCGAGACGTAGTTTTTGAGAAACAATTCTTGTATAGTGAGAATCGCTGTCGTCTACGTTTATTTACTTATAGGTTCTTATAGGACTGTAGCCACCTATCATTTAGTCGCTAATTTAGTTGAATGTTTCCAGCCAATTCTGAACGGTCGCGACAGCGTGCGCAAAGTACTGGAGACGTTCCAGGAGCGAGGCGGCGAGTGGGCCAAGATCGCCACGCAGTACTACGGACCTGTCATTGAGAACTTCTCCTGCGACAAGACCATCTACACCGCCGTCGAGGTAACACTCCTTATAGCAAAGTACTGGAGACGTTCCAGGAGCGAGGCGGCGAGTGGGCCAAGATCGCCACGCAGTACTACGGACCCGTCATTGAGAACTTCTCCTGCGACAAGACCATCTACACCGCCGTCGAGGTAACACTCCTTATAGCAAAGTACTGGAGACGTTCCAGGAGCGAGGCGGCGAGTGGGCCAAGATCGCCACGCAGTACTACGGACCCGTCATTGAGAACTTCTCCTGCGACAAGACCATCTACACCGCCGTCGAGGTAACACTCCTTATAGCAAAGTACTGGAGACGTTCCAGGAGCGAGGCGGCGAGTGGGCCAAGATCGCCACGCAGTACTACGGACCCGTCATTGAGAACTTCTCCTGCGACAAGACCATCTACACCGCGGTCGAGGTAACACTCCTTAGGGGCAACGCAAACAGAAGACGGCGAGGCGAGGATACGGCACAGGCGCGGCGATGTATCAATCAAAACCAAACCTTAAATATATTGACATACGGCGGCGCGGCGGTCTCGCGCCGGCTCTCGTGGCAGCTTCGACGCGCCGCGCGCTACTCGATTTTGGCATGCCGTTTTCAACCGTATGTCAAAATATTTAAGGTCCAGTTTCAATCGATGCACCGCCGCGCCTGTGCCGTATCCTCGCCGCGCCGTCTTCTGTTTGCGTTGCCCCTTATAGCAAAGTACTGGAGACGTTCCAGGAGCGAGGTTCATTTTAAGAAAAAAAATTATTATGCTTTATTTATGCAACACCTTCGCGGTGCGTGAGCCTCATTCGGCTTTAAAATTCGTTCTTTTAAATGAGAATTACTTAATTCTGTGATATAGGACGAACAAAATTCCAGTTTAAATAGTTTCTTGACCTGTTCAACTTTTGCTAGCCGTAAAATCTTTTCTGTGCTTTCAATGAGTTACATTTTCTGACTTGAGATAAACTGGAGTACACGCTAGCACACTAACCTGAACTCTTTATCTTTTTTATTTTTGAATTTACCTTTGCTGTGTCGAAAAAGTACGACGGATCAAGCTTCACCGGATTTGCGGGGGAGCGGAAGACTCTATTCCAAAGTATTCATATACCAACGCGTCTAGGGGCGGCTCGAGGGAGCCTCGTACCTAGGCTTAGCGCGTTAATACGGAAAAACATCGTGAAGGAGAGTTATTATGTCTGTTGAATAGTTTGGTTTAATAAGAATAGTATGAGACAATATTTAGTTAAGCAATGTTTTTATAGTATTGATGATTTTTTAGAAAAAACTATTGACCATGTAAAATATGACATGTATAATTGATATAATAGTGACATATAATAATGCAAATTGTACTTTTAATGATGAATTATAAAAGTTTTAGTTTTAAGGGAATTTCCGACACAGTCAATTGTTATGGAATAAATAAATACAAATACAAATGAATAAGGGAGAGAATTTCGGTCTGTTTACCGTCAGCTTACCGTGCACTTGGAGACACGCTTTGACCAGGCCTCCGTCACTCGATGTACTTGCGCGCTATAACTACCTACCGCCCGGCCGAGCGGTCTCGGGCCGTTTGCGGACCAATTCCCCATTCCCTTAAGGTGTTAGTAGAGTGGCGCAATACGCGAGAGAGAGAGTTGCAGCAACTACTTTTCGCCTAACGCCGTGCGATCTGAATTGCACTTTATTATAACGGAGCTAGGGTTGCAATTTTATATGAATGATGTCGCCTAGTGCAGCTTCTGTAGGGACTACTATTTGGAAGGGGAAGTCCAAGACGAACGTTCCAAAACCAAATCGGGGACGTTCTGACAAAAGGTCGGGTCAAGAGTACTCTAAACCGACGAGCATGTATGAGGAGATTAATGAGTGTGGATAAAGCGAAAGAAGTATGTTTGGATCGTAGCAAGTGGAAGGAAGTGGTCTCTGCCTACCCCTCCGGGAAAGAGGCGTGAGTTTATGTATGTATGTATGTATGTACTATTTGGTATTCTGTGCTTTGACGTAGAATGTTTGGTATCGGCAGGTGACGGCGGGCAACCGTCTGTTCCACCACATCGTGGAATCCGACACAGTGGGCACCAAGATCCTCAAGGAGATGAACCGGCAGTCGCTGCCCGGCGAGGTCACCTTCATGCCGCTCAACCGCCTCCAGGTGCGCGACATGGTCTACCCCAGCGACAACGTGAGTACCGCCACATTAGGTTTCAAGTTGGAATTCCAATATAGCACTATCCAACAAAACATATATTTTTTACAAGTTCCTACAGTTTGTTTAGATTTTAAAACATTGCAAGCTGAATCATCTTAGGCCGAATAGTGTAAGTCTTTAAACAATCGCGTTCCTATGCTTCATTTGTCTATTTTACGACACAAAAATAAAAAACTATCCTGGACTGGTATTCATATTTTCTTCTGAAAATTTAACTTGATATTCATGTTTATACAATTGCACAACGAGCGTTATTTCATTTTATTCGATTAATTTATACCAATATGCGCGATCATATGTATTTAATACCAAAAACTTTTTGTTTTACAGAACGCCATAGCAATGGTACAAAAGCTGAAATACGATCCGAAATACGCCAAGGCAATGAAGTACATATTCGGCAAGACGCTCATCTGCCGCAACCTTGAATGCGCCACGGAGCTCGGCAAACAGTTCCACCTCGACTGCGTCACTCTAGAGGGAGACCAGGTATACCACACCTTCCTTAACAGATCCATCTGCCGCAACCACGGAGCTCGGCAAACAGTTCCACCTCGACTGCGTCACTCTAGAGGGAGACCAGGTATACCACACCTTCCTTAACAGATCCATCTGCCGCAACCACGGAGCTCGGCAAACAGTTCCACCTCGACTGCGTCACTCTAGAGGGAGACCAGGTATACCACACCTTCCTTAACAGATCCATCTGCCGCAACCACGGAGCTCGGCAAACAGTTCCACCTCGACTGCGTCACTCTAGAGGGAGACCAGGTATACCACACCTTCCTTAACAGATCCATCTGCCGCAACCACGGAGCTCGGCAAACAGTTCCACCTCGACTGCGTCACTCTAGAGGGAGACCAGGTATACCACACCTTCCTTAACAGATCCATCTGCCGCAACCACGGAGCTCGGCAAACAGTTCCACCTCGACTGCGTCACTCTAGAGGGAGACCAGGTATACCACACCTTCCTTAACAGATCCATCTGCCGCAACCACGGAGCTCGGCAAACAGTTCCACCTCGACTGCGTCACTCTAGCTAGAGGGAGACCAGGTATACCACACCTTCCTTAACAGATCCATCTGCCGCAACCACGGAGCTCGGCAAACAGTTCCACCTCGACTGCGTCACTCTAGAGGGAGACCAGGTATACCACACCTTCCTTAACAGATCCATCTGCCGCAACCACGGAGCTCGGCAAACAGTTCCACCTCGACTGCGTCACTCTAGAGGGAGACCAGGTATACCACACCTTTCTTAACAGATCCATCTGCCGCAACCACGGAGCTCGGCAAACAGTTCCACCTCGACTGCGTCACTCTAGCTAGAGGGAGACCAGGTATACCACACCTTCCTTAACAGATCCATCTGCCGCAACCACGGAGCTCGGCAAACAGTTCCACCTCGACTGCGTCACTCTAGAGGGAGACCAGGTATACCACACCTTCCTTAACAGATCCATCTGCCGCAACCACGGAGCTCGGCAAACAGTTCCACCTCGACTGCGTCACTCTAGCTAGAGGGAGACCAGGTATACCACACCTTCCTTAACAGATCCATCTGCCGCAACCACAGAGCTCGGCAAACAGTTCCACCTCGACTGCGTCACTCTAGAGGGAGACCAGGTATACCACACCTTCCTTAACAGATCCATCTGCCGCAACCACGGAGCTCGGCAAACAGTTCCACCTCGACTGCGTCACTCTAGAGGGAGACCAGGTATACCACACCTTCCTTAACAGATCCATCTGCCGCAACCACGGAGCTCGGCAAACAGTTCCACCTCGACTGCGTCACTCTAGCTAGAGGGAGACCAGGTATACCACACCTTCCTTAACAGATCCATCTGCCGCAACCACGGAGCTCGGCAAACAGTTCCACCTCGACTGCGTCACTCTAGAGGGAGACCAGGTATACCACACCTTCCTTAACAGATCCATCTGCCGCAACCACGGAGCTCGGCAAACAGTTCCACCTCGACTGCGTCACTCTAGAGGGAGACCAGGTATACCACACCTTCCTTAACAGATCCATGTCTGAAATCAGGGTCATCAGGCTTTAAGCGACCACGCTAGCCCAGTGCGGGTTGGTCACGGACACAATTACTTCGCAGGCGTGTGCAGGTTTTATCATGACCTTTTCCTTCACCGTAAGAGCGTCGAATAAACATACATATGAATTCGAAATCGAAAACACATTGGTATATGCCGAGGTTTGAACCCGCGAACCCAGCCCTAGTCACTTGGCTTCTGACTTTCTTCTACCATACTATGCTCTAACTAATTAAGGTCTTCTAAGGGCTCGTTTCTGGAGACGTCTGGGCGTCTCAAACAGTAAGGGACGTTAAACAGTAAGTCACGTGACGCTGCTACATCTCTACCTCAACAGCTTTACACAAAGAGCAAAATATCTAATTTGGCTAATAAGGTTAATTAAATGAGCTCCTTTTTATGAAATGTTAACACTACTACAACGTGACGTCACATTTTATCAGTCCAGCTGAATTAGATGAAAATATCTAAATAGTTTTTTAGCTCCTTCTTCAATTTCATTACACATTGATATATTTTCTCCACAGGTATCATCAAAAGGCTCTCTGACCGGCGGTTATTTCAACCAATCGCGTTCCCGTTTGGAAATGCAGAAGACGCGGTCGGAGCTGATGGAGCAAATCACAACGCTCGAACAAGAACTAAGCACATTACGACAGGAGCTCGGCAAGACTGAAGGCAGCATCAACCAGATCGTCTCCGAAATGCAGAGGACCGAAACTAAGCAGGGGAAGGCTAAGTACGGGACCGTTATTTATACAAAACTGCGTTTTAATGTCTATTACTTTACATAATCTGTGTTTTACAGTACAGTTTTTATGTTTACCCATGGTCTAAGAAAACAAGGTCTAACCATTAAGTCACGTGACTGACACAAACCTACGTCATCTTGCGCTGTTCATCCTTGTCTAATGCGTGTTAATAGACAAGGATGAACAGCGCAAAATGACGTAGGCTTGCGTCAGTCACGTAGTCTAACGGTTAGACCTTGTTTTCTTAGACCATGTGTTTACCCATGTCAACACTAAAACAAAGGGGATCACCTGACACTTTGGAGGTATATGCAGAAAAATTGGTTTGGCAACCCTGTGTAAAATATTTCATTTCCTTACAAAGTGCGGTGGGATATTAGTTCAGCAACTGGTCCTATTTTGTCTTATGGTATCTTAATTACAATCTGGCTGCATAACCAGACACACTCTTGTACAGTAGCCAGCACATGCGGCTGGACATATTGACCTTGAGAGCGCCCGCATTCCGTAGCGGTAGGGGTGAATTTCGCAGTGCGAATGTCCAACCGTATGTGCTGGCTTCTGTACATTTTACCATATTGACCATGATCTAAAAAAACAAGGTCTTCTACTCGGACTGTCAAATTTGACACAAGCCTACGTCATCTGCTGTTCATCCTTGTCGAATAATACGCATTCGACAAGGATGAACAGCAGATGACGTAGGCTTGTGTCAAGGCACGTGGTCGGAGTGTTAGACCTTGTTTTTATAGACCACTAGCGACCCGCCCCGGCTCCGCACGGGAAAATGGTTATTGTGTGTTATCCTTAAGTATATTATGCATGTATTATACATATAAACCTTCCTTTTGAATCACTATTAAAAAAACCGCATCAGAATCCGTTGCGTAGTTTTAAAGATTTAAGCATACATAGGGACATAGGGACAGAGAAAGCGACTTTTTTTTATACTATGTAGTGATGATATTGACTTATTCAGGGACATATTTGACAAAGTGAAAGCCGACATCCGGCTGATGAAGGAAGAGTTGTCGTCGATCGAGAGGTTCCGCGGGCCCAAGGAGCGCTCCCTCGCGCAGTGCCGCTCCAGCCTCGAGGCCATGCAGGCCACTAAAGAAGGACTCGAGTCAGAGCTGCATCAGGTACTAAAATACCAGGGATCGGAACCGGTTTTTCATATACTTGTTAAATCAGTTCAAACCCTATCAGACTATACCTCTAACTAAGATCACTAAGGGTAGGTTTAGTCCTGGGGGAACATAATATGTAAAGCAACCGGCAGCCCTGGCCTTCGTCTGCTGCAAATACAATTACTTTAATAATTACAAAACCGATAAAAACCAATATAATTCCGTTCTTTATCAAAAACCGGGTAACCAGAATGATTTTGGTTTGTTTCATTAAGTTCCATCTATTACCGGTTAATTGGGAAACGGAATTATTTCGGTTTTTCGAACAATATTCACAGGTATTTCAAAACCGGTTTCGATCCCTGCAAAATACAACTCATTCACGTTGCACATAGAGTCCAAAATCGTGTGTACATTATAATGTCGTATCAGTAATTTGTTACCAAACGAAAATTTTAATGTATTAATTGGTTTCATTGTCATAAATATGATGTTTAGAAATACAGACAGGAGATGTCAACATTAATATTTGCTCTACCTGCAATGACAGGCCAATATTACAACGTACTTTTATTGTTCAAAGTCAAAATGGACTATTTAATTACATCCATACGGAATAACTACGATGTAAGCTGTTTTAAATGCTGCCATAAAATATGTTGTAAGCGTGAAAATAGAATGGATATAAAATAACATTTTTGTCAAATATTGGTAACAGAAAACATCCTTAGTCTAAAACCCCGCTCCAACTTGCTCCAGGTCCGAACGTCTCCATAATGCTGGCCGCATTCCCACACTGAATGAATTACTTGTGTAAACTTTCACAGTAACAGTATTGTAATACTAGTTGTTATGTAACAGGAACTAATGGAGCAGCTATCGAGCGCGGACCAGGGCAAAGTGGACGAGCTGAACGACGCCATCCGCCGCCTCACGCAGGAGAACAAGGAGGCGTTCAGCGCCAGGATGAACCTCGAGGCCACCAAGAACAAGCTGGAGAACCTGCTCACTAACAACCTCATCAGGTGAGACCAGGGCAAGGTGGACGAGCTGAACGACGCCATCCGCCGCCTCACGCAGGAGAACAAGGAGGCGTTCAGCGCCAGGATGAACCTCGAGGCCACCAAGAACAAGCTGGAGAACCTGCTCACTAACAACCTCATCAGGTGAGACCAGGGCAAGGTGGACGAGCTGAACGACGCCATCCGCCGCCTCACGCAGGAGAACAAGGAGGCGTGAGGCGCCAGGATGAACCTCGAGGCCACCAAGAACAAGCTGGAGAACCTGCTCACTAACAACCTCATCAGGTGAGACCAGGGCAAGGTGGACGAGCTGAACGACGCCATCCGCCGCCTCACGCAGGAGAACAAGGAGGCGTGAGGCGCCAGGATGAACCTCGAGGCCACCAAGAACAAGCTGGAGAACCTGCTCACTAACAACCTCATCAGGTGAGACCAGGGCAAGGTGGACGAGCTGAACGACGCCATCCGCCGCCTCACGCAGGAGAACAAGGAGGCGTGAGGCGCCAGGATGAACCTCGAGGCCACCAAGAACAAGCTGGAGAACCTGCTCACTAACAACCTCATCAGGTCACACGTTCCACCATAATGTAGCTACTTGACGTACGGCCAGTTGTACACAGCTGGTAGATTTGCCATACTTGGGCAAAAAGGTAGGAAAACCAGCGCGCTACGTTATTACGGATATTTTTTTTTTGTTATTTGACCTATGCTTGTGTCGAAAAAGTACGACGAATCAAGCTTCACCGGACGTGCGGGGGAGCGGATTGTTCTACCCCAAACTAGTCATGTACCAACGCCCCTACTAGACCTAGCGCGTTTATACGTTCTCCCATACTCAAAAAGTGCGAATGAAAGCCTGTTAGTAAAGCTGTTTCTCCGTCTGTCACATTTTAAAACATGTCCAGAAAAATTCAGTTTTTAAGTGTTTCTGGTAATAATCTCCCTACTACCTACATACCTCTGCGAATTAATTGCTGAAGTTTCTTTATTCCTCTGGTCAATAATTACAAATCACCCATTTTCATTAATTTAAATCTTCAGTAATAATTAGTCAACGAAAGAATTTTTAACACCTTATTTTTATCAAAACTGCTCTTCAAATAAATAATTATAAACAATATGTAACTTACAGACGCAAAGACGAGCTGGTGCAAGCCTTGCAAGAGATATCCGTAGAAGATCGCAAGCGGCGGCTCACCAACAGCAAGGCGGACTCCGCCGCCGCCGAGAAGCGCATCAAGCAGATCAACAAGGAGATGGAGGAGGTGGAGAGGAAGGTGCAGGCCGCCATCAAGAACGAGAAGGCGCTCAAGATAGAGCTCGACAAGTGGAGGAACAAGGTCAGAATAACAATAAGAAGATATTTATTTACACCACACAGAACAAAATGTACAGTAAAAATACAAAAAAAGTACAAAACAAGCAGAACAGACAACAATAACAATACATAATGTTCTGCGCACTGCAAAAAGGCTGTAGCTCAGCATGATGTTGTATTGAGGTACCCACTGGGTAGGCACCTCAATACAACGCTGTTTTTCTGGCACAGCCCTTCGCAAGTGACGCGCCATCCATACAGACTACAGGTCACTACTAGTCTTATATACAGCTAACAGACAAGTGAACAAGGTCACTACTAGTCTTATATACAGCTAACAGACAAGTGGAGAAACAAGGTAACTACTAGTCTTATATACAGCTAACAGACAAGTGGAGGAACAAGGTCACTACTAGTCTTATATACAGCTAACAAATCAACAAGGAGATGGAGGAGGTGGTGAGGAAGGTGCAGGCCCTTTGTTTTTAACCTCCGACAAAAAAGAGGGGTGGTATAAGTTTGACATGTGTGCCTGTCTGTCTGTCTGTCTGTGGCATCGTAGCTCCTAATCGGATGCGCCGATTTTGATCTAGTTTTTTTTGTTTGCAAGGTGTCACAATCGAGAGTGTTCTTAGCTATGATCGAAGAAAATATCTTCAGCCATTTGAAGATTATCACCTCTTTTCTAGTTGTTGAAAGCATCAAGTAACGGTTTTGTGTCGGGAGATATTAAAAATTTTAATTTAGTGTTATCTTTATTTAGCTTTGAAACCACTTGTTTGATTCTTGAGAAATTCTGTTTGTAGTTGTTTGATTCTGTTGTGAATTCATATCATAATTTTTCCTTTAATAACAGGAGAAAGAAGCCCAGGACAAAATGGAAGAGGACGCGAAAGGGCTCGAAAAGCTCGCGTCGAAGGAAGTGTTGCTGCAGGAGAAAATACAAGAGTCGCTGGACAAGATCGCGGCCCTCGGCACGCTGCCCAACGCGCCCGAGCTGCACGCCAAGTACCAGAAGATGTCGCTCAAACAGGTACATCATATATATGTCGGAGAAAGAATTATGAGGTTACCTTTTCTACTTTTGGCTATTGGCAACACCGAGATCGATTAATAAATAACCAGAGTACGTTTCAAGTGAATAATTTTAAAAGACTAAGCTGTAGGCTGCCCTTGTTTTATTTCATTTCCTTTCTCTTAGGAAATAATATAAAAACACCTCATTCATTCAGTCTATTGGTTCCCAGAGTCAGTAGTTCGTTCGCTTGGACGTTCATTCGTTTGTTCAGCGACCGACCGCGCTTATTGTTGCGCACTGATTCTTTAGAGATATATTGAGATGGACCAAAATCCAAATCTATCCTCGAAATATATATATACATTGTAATTTTTTTTATTTAGGTTACCTATGCTTGTGTCGAAAAGGTACGACCAATCAAGCTTCACTGACCTTTATACATTGTTCATAATACATTGGGCTCAAACTGCCGAATTACGCTCTAAACTTATATTTAATTTGATCTTTTTAGTTCATATGGAAATCGAAAAGTATAGGAGATGAATGAATCTAATTTTAAATTAATTATATTTAAAATATGAGTGCAGTTGAAAAATTTGGCCTCATTTTAAGTGGGATATTTTCGCATACCTACTAAATTATTGAGAACTACGCGTAAAATCGATGTTTGACGTCCCTAAAGTTACGAAATGGTTTTTAAATTTAAGTTCGAGCGTAATACGTAGAATCGGAGCCGTTGTTAAAATATCTAATGCATATGCGAGCGTATATCTACTAAGATTTCTTCCAGCCAATTTATACGCTAGTGAGAAAGAAATAAAGGCAAGGTAGGCTCGAGCCTGTCGATGGAGACATAATATGTAAGCTATTAACTAGAGAGAAATAAAACAATAATGCCGAAAATAACTACAAAAAATGGGTTTTAATAACTTTCTACTTATTTTTATAAAATGGCTGAGAGAATAAAGATCGAAGTACACTCTTTCGCATGAACGGGCACTTATTGTGATATAATCGTCTAAGTTAGTTGGTCGTACTAAGCTATTCGAACAAAGCTCTGCAGACAAATTTAAATGTTCCTAAATATTCCAGAATATTGGGTTCATTATGGAAGTTGTTATACTTTATACTCCTGCGAGCTAACCTCTAGCCAAAATTTTTGCTAATTTCAGTTATTCAAAGAGCTAGAAAAGGCGAACGCTCATCTAAAGAAATACAACCACGTGAACAAGAAAGCCCTCGACCAGTTCATCTCTTTCTCCGAGCAGAAGGAGAAACTCTACAAACGCAAGGAGGAACTCGACATAGGGTAAGCAACATATATCTATTTATAGCTTTGGTAAAATGTTATCGTTCGCTCCTTCTATTCTAAGGCAAGCTTCTTTCCCTCGATCGTAATAAACTAAGGAAACAGCTACTTCTTTTCTTTTCGAGTCGATAGCAAACTCAGACAGTTTCGGTCCAGAAACCAGCCACTTGATTGAATAGCGTCATCAGTAGCCTTTATAAAGTCCTCTTGCGTTAAGGAAGTTCAAAGTTCAAAATGTGTTTATTCGAAATAAGATTTTACAAATCAAGCAAGTACAGCAAGTACTAACTTATTTTGATATATTTGCGAGATGAGTGATGAAGAAAGAGGGCACTTTTTTAGTTTCACAAATTACTACCTACCAGTATTTTCTTCTATTTTGGACAAATATTACTGTCAATTGTAATAAGATAAAATTAACAGTAGTGGCATAAAACAATTTCACATGAGTTCAACCTTAGAGTATAAATAGAAAAAATTCTGGGAGGGATAGAGTACGTCTAAACGAGTATGAACCGTAAGCACGGATATGAACAGTCCGAATATCTTTAGCGCGTTCGTTTAGTGTCAAATGTTATCGGAGCTGATTATTTTTCCCGGTGAAAATAATAAATTTAATAGGAGAACATTTTGAAATGTGCAGTGATAAGTTGCAAACATGACTCGAGGAACAAATTCAAAAAGAAAAATGTTATTGATTTCACCGCCCATACAAAATCTGCCAAAATCTGCTTACGCTTGACATAAAGGCAGCGGAGCGATGCGCGTGCTCTATGTATATTTATTCTCTAATACATTAATTTTATGCCATATTATATTTACTTATTTTCAATCGGCAGTGGCGAGAAAATCCGCGAGTTGATCGAGACACTAGAGCACCGCAAACTGGAAGCGATCCAGTTCACGTTCAAACAAGTCAGCAAGAACTTCACCGAGGTGTTCAAGAAACTCGTGCCGCACGGCAGGGGCTCGCTCATCATGCGCGTCAGCGACGAACAGAACGTCAACCCGGATGTAAGTATACTACATGCGGACATCTCACACACGCTCACCTGAGCAAGGGCTCGCTCATCATGCGCGTCAGCGACGAACAGAACGTCAACCCGGATGTAAGTATACTACATGCGGACATCTCACACACGCTCTACTGAGCAAGAAACTCGTGAAGCTCGCTCATCATGCGCGTCAGCGACGAACAGAACGTCAACCCGGATGTAAGTATACTACATGCGGACATCTCACACACGCTCTACTGAGCAAGAAACTCGTGAAGCTCGCTCATCATGCGCGTCAGCGACGAACAGAACGTCAACCCTGATGTAAGTATACTACATGCGGACATCTCACACACGCTCTACTGAGCAAGAAACTCGTGAAGCTCGCTCATCATGCGCGTCAGCGACGAACAGAACGTCAACCCTGATGTAAGTATACTACATGCGGACATCTCACACACGCTCTACTGAGCAAGAAACTCGTGAAGCTCGCTCATCATGCGCGTCAGCGACGAACAGAACGTCAACCCTGATGTAAGTATACTACATGCGGACATCTCACACACGCTCTACTGAGCAAGAAACTCGTGAGGCTCGCTCATCATGCGCGTCAGCGACGCACAGAACGTCAACCCTGATGTAAGTATACTACATGCGGACATCTCACACACGCTCTACTGAGTCTTTACTGTAGGTATCAGCATGAGGCATTATGGCATCATTTTTTAAGTCAAAAATCCTGAACAAGCCATACCCAACAGCGGGCTGTAATACATAGTTTTTTTTATGAAAAAACGCGTCAGTACTTAAGCCACGCGTGTCTTACTCCGTAAACAAAAGGGTGTTAGTAGAGAAGTGCGATACGCTATAGAAAGAGAGGCAGCTACTTCATGTTTTAGCTAGTGCCGTGCGATCTAAATTGCACTTTATTGTAACGGAGCAAGAGTTGCTGTTGCGAATTATATCGCTAATGGCTGGTTTACACGTATTAAGTGACGAAGTAATTAACTAAATTTTAACTTGATTTTAACTTAATTCTTGCGTGTAAACAACCACTTAAGAGCTCTTTAGTCACAAGTGGTAAGTAAACGATTTAGTGGTTAAGTGAACAAGTGAAATAGAATCTAGTCTATTTTTGATTAAGTAGCCGCGCCTCCCGCACCGCTTGCATTCCCCGGTAGGCGTGGCTTTCTACTAAACTGTCATTTAGTTACGTGTGAACTCAACAATTTAGTGAAGTACTTAAGTAGTACAGTGAACTAAAGAGTGCATAAGTTAGACAAGCGTGTAAACGATCGGTTACTTAAAATTAAGTTAATTTTAACTAAAAATTTAGTTAACTACTTAACAACTTAATACGTGTAAACCAGCCATAAGTAAGCATTCTCTAGGGACTGCTATTCCGCATTCTGTGCTTAAAGTGATTTTGCTAGACCACACCCTAGCCATCATCATCATCATCATCATCATCTCAGCCGAAAGACGTCCACTGCTGGACAAAGGCCTCCCCAAGGATCTCCACAATTATCGGACAGCGCAGGGCACCCTAGCCATATTATCAATTATTTTACCATTACCATTACCAAATTTCCTACTCCTACGGCTCCCTGCCAGTGACCTTCATAACTTATTGATTTTAACTTACTATATAGTCTTGTGAAATGAATAATATGTATGAACTAGCGACCCGCCCCGGCTCCGCACGGGAAAATGGTTATTGTGGGTTATCCTTAAGTATATTATGCATGTATTATACATAAAAACCTTCCTCTTGAATCACTCTATCTATTAAAAAAACCGCATCAAAATCCGTTGCGTAGTTTCAAAGATTTAAGCGTACAAAGGGAGGGACATAGGGACAGAGAAAGCGACTTTGTTTTATAATAAGTAGTGACAATACGTGTTGATCGTTTCCAGCGCACGAACGCGGACCAGTTCACGGGCGTGGGCATCCGCGTGTCGTTCACCGGCGGCGAGGGAGACATGCGCGAGATGAACCAGCTGTCTGGCGGACAGAAGTCGCTCGTGGCGCTCGCGCTCATCTTCGCCATACAGAAGTGCGACCCCGCGCCCTTCTACCTCTTCGACGAGATCGACCAGGTTAACAACATAACGAACATTATAACAACACTATTTATATGAGATGAACCAGCTGTCCGGCGGGCAGAAGTCGCTCGTGGCGCTCGCGCTCATCTTCGCCATACAGAAGTGCGACCCCGCGCCCTTCTACCTCTTCGACGAGATCGACCAGGTTAACAACATAACGAACATTATAACAACACTATTTATATGAGATGAACCAGCTGTCCGGCGGGCAGAAGTCGCTCGTGGCGCTCGCGCTCATCTTCGCCATACAGAAGTGCGACCCCGCGCCCTTCTACCTCTTCGACGAGATCGACCAGGTTAACAACATAACGAACATTATAACAACACTATTTATATGAGATGAACCAGCTGTCCGGCGGGCAGAAGTCGCTCGTGGCGCTCGCGCTCATCTTCGCCATACAGAAGTGCGACCCCGCGCCCTTCTACCTCTTCGACGAGATCGACCAGGTTAACAACATAACAACATTATAACAACACTATTTATATGAGATGAACCAGCTGTCCGGCGGGCAGAAGTCGCTCGTAGCTCTCGCGCTCATCTTCGCCATACAGAAGTGCGACCCCGCGCCCTTCTACCTCTTCGACGAGATCGACCAGGTTAACAACATAACAAACATTATAACAACACTATTTATATGAGAGCGTCGCTTTGTCTCAATTGGTGATTGGTGGCATCCACTGCGTAGCGGTTTTTGCCCACAATATAACAACATTATTTATATGAGATGAACCAGCTGTCCGGCGGGCAGAAGTCGCTCGTAGCTCTCGCGCTCATCTTCGCCATACAGAAGTGCGACCCCGCGCCCTTCTACCTCTTCGACGAGATCGACCAGGTTAACAACATAACAAACATTATAACAACACTATTTATATGAGAGCGTCGCTTTGTCTCAATTGGTGATTGGTGGCATCCACTGCGTAGCGGTTTTTGCCCACAATATAACAACATTATTTATATGAGATGAACCAGCTGTCCGGCGGGCAGAAGTCGCTCGTAGCTCTCGCGCTCATCTTCGCCATACAGAAGTGCGACCCCGCGCCCTTCTACCTCTTCGACGAGATCGACCAGGTTAACAACATAACAAACATTATAACAACACTATTTATATGAGAGCGTCGCTTTGTCTCAATTGGTGATTGGTGGCATCCACTGCGTAGCGGTTTTTGCCCACAATATAACAACATTATTTATATGAGATGAACCAGCTGTCCGGCGGGCAGAAGTCGCTCGTGGCGCTCGCGCTCATCTTCGCCATACAGAAGTGCGACCCCGCGCCCTTCTACCTCTTCGACGAGATCGACCAGGTTAACAACATAACGCACTAAACAAATAAAAATCAAATAAATATTTACTCTCCATATAATGTTATTTTATAGTTCTTTCATTTTCGTAACTTAGATATTTAGTTTCATGTTGCATTACCGATTTTTAATGTTCCAAGATTACATCAGACCAATTCAATTTTTCTGTCGGTGTCGTATGAGGCGACTAAAGTTAAATAACCCACCGTCCACATGAAACATGAACTGCTAAGCGTAGGCTGGCGGCTAACCATTGCATCCCTAGATTGGATTATGACTACACCTCCGTTTCAAGGGAAAAATCGTCCAGCAATGAACTTGTATAGTCGATTGTATCCAATTAGTAGATTACCATTTAAAACATCGTAACCATATTTTTTTTCCAGGCTCTAGACGCGCAGCATCGTAAAGCAATCGCAGACATGATCCACGAACTATCATCGTCCGCACAATTCATCACCACCACATTCAGACCCGAGCTGCTAGAACACGCGCACAAGTTCTATGGAGTCAAGTTCCGGAATAAAGTATCTCACGTCGAATGCGTCACCATACACGAAGCCAGGGACTTCGTTGAAGACAGCGCCACGCACGCCTAGATTTATCATACAACAAGATGTCTGTCATCTGTATGTTACAAGGCCACAGTTTGAATGCCAGCAATCAGCCCACAAGACTAGACTTCGTTGAATAAATCTATGTCGCTCATCTGGAAGCTATAAGTTTGTTATGCTATCTATTAGTCGAAATTGTGATTTGATTTTGGAATTCCGTTGAACAGAAAACTGCGATGCTTTAGCTTAAGCTTATATATTTATAACGATAAAATGGAATAAATGTACACAGCTAACAAACGAAATTGTTGATTCACATTCGTCTACTACGCCTTTACATTCATTCCAAACATTCGTAGCTCCTTTTCCCTAAGAATGGAAGACGGACAGACGACGCAAACAGGCCCATTGCGTCATATTGAAAACAATCAAACATGTACTGTTTATTTGACATTTAAGTTTTAGATTTTATGCATACTTTATATAAAGTTACTTAAAGGGTTTCTTTACTTTCTTGACATTATATTTTAGGTTATATTTAAATAAGACTTAATTTATGTACTAAAACTGAGCACCTGAATGAAGTATTCAATAAAAAATCTTGATATATGTAACTTACGGAAGGGAATGTTACAGTGACGTCGTAGTTTTACTTGTTCTCTTTGATACTTTCCGATCTTTTTATGTAATAGATTATTATTAACTATTTAAGGAATTAAATAATAAACATCTTGTTTATTACTTTATTGTTTTTGTTTATAATCCCGCATAACTTTCGACGATCCTTGCTTTCGGTTTAAATATATTTATTCTTCTAAAAAGACAAAGCTAAGTCATATCATAAGTCACATGAGAACAGGAAATTACGCAGAACTGGACAATGTGGTTCACAAAGTTTCTAATACGAGCTACACACGTCGGCCGTGTATGCCGAACAGAGCGAGACGCAGTTATGCGCTAGAGTGTGATTTGTATCTCATTTTAACGCATAACTGCGTCTCGCTCTGTACGGCAATCACGGCACGCCTGTGGAGCCCGCTTTACTTAAAGAATGGAACTAGGTAAATAATTTTACAAATAACCATAACGTCATTACAAAACGCAACATCTCTAACAAATCCTTCAAAAATGCTTTCCTGCAACATTTTTGTCAGAGTGACTGGTCGCCCGTGAACGAATGTTTTTTTGACTAGCCATTCTGACATTAGAATCATTGGTAGCCTTCGTTCGTAACCCTTCAGCATCAAGGGATCTAATCTTTCGTAGCTAAACACAAAATTTTGTTCAATCTAAGTCTTTTTGAAATTTGATGATATGTACCAGGCGTACATGAAAACGAAGTTGGCGCAGAGAGCACTCCGATATTTCTGTAGATGAGTTGGTTTCTCTAACGTTTAAAATCTAATACGCTATACCAGGCGAACATGTACGTACAGTATGTAGGTTAGCACAGATAACACTGCAGCTGTCACTTTTCAAAATAATGATTGAAGTAATACCAGGCGAATGTAAACGAGAACACGTTATACCGAGCCCTACCTACTCGGAGCCTTTTCGAGTGCTTTCGCGCTCAGGCTATAATAGATTACTACTCAGTCAGTTGAATTATGTACTGTAATAAAATAAGGAGGTTATGAACCAGAGAGGTGGGAGTCGCTTCGTTATGAACATTCTTAGATTTTCGCGGTTGTTACGGTTGGTGTGTTGTTGTTGTTGTAAACGAAATCGTGGAGAAAACCGGTAAAAATGTGTGTTAATAAAGAGGTTAGCCAAGAGAAACCGTTTCCTACGTTTACTTCTATTTGTGCGATACCCACAAAGAAAAATTTTTTACACACCCCGGTTTCGTAGCGAGGTTCTTTGTTTCTTTACGGTTTTTTTAAAGTAGACGTCATTCTAAGGAATAAAGGCGGGATTTGTATACTTTTTGGGCCATTTCTCCTGTAAAAAAGAATAAATGTGAACTTTCTAAACTAAGATCTAGATATTTTTCAAATATATCCTAATTTATATCTATCTATATTTATTGGCTCGCAGGAAAGGGAAATTAAAACTATATGCTGAAAGTTGAAATCTTTATTTATAAAGTCAAGTATCACACATATTGTCACTCATAATTTATAAATAGATTGCTTTCGGAGCATTAAATAACAACTTCGTTCAATTATTTACCTCTTCAGAGTTAAACAGAAAACCTTCCTTTTATTCACTTGTTTATTACAAGGAAGCATCTCTAGGTATAAAAGAACGGCAGGTACCAAAGATGTATGTAATATCTAACTACTTTTTTCTTTCATGAATATGACATTTATGTTTTTATTGGTACTATTAATACTTGTTTGGTTTTTCATTCTGTTTGACTCTGAGTAGAATCCGCTTACTCTGCTGGAAGCCAACTTTACAAAAATGTAGTTTTCATAAACATGAATATTATAAAGACGATGGTGATATGCAACAGTGTAGTCCAGTAAATACATCTATAATTCGTAACAAGGTAAACTACGTTATTTTATATGAGAATTAGATAATATCATATTGCTATAATTTTTTCTCCGTGAATATTATGGTTTTTAAACATTCAATATTTAATGTAAACTAATACACAGACAGTTATTTCAAGGAAATAGTGGAATCATCCTACGACAATAAAAGGAGATCACTACAATATTATAATTTGAAAGATGTAAAAATCTACAATACTTTTTTATATAACCATTCTACCGAGATCAAATCACACTTGTCCAATTTACATGCTGGCAGTTTACAATAACATTTTCATTTTAGTCAGTATGTAAAGCGAATTCCTATAGTTTGATTCATACAGAGAAGGCACGCATAGAGATCGCAAATATTCATTATTCTAATAATACTCACTTCTAGACTCTTTTCCAAACACATAAAAAAATATATTTATTGCGTTTTATTTGAAAAATAATCTTACATACGACCATAATAAATGCAGTGTCGCAAAAAGAACTGATAACGAAACGACACCTAAACTAACTTGTATTTAACCAATCTTTTCAAGTTTTGGATAAAGAAGTGCGGATACAAAATATATTTCATTTCATTTCAATACCATCTGAACGGAGTGCCGCACAAAAGTTTGTCTAAATAATCGACATACAACTCAATATTAATATTATTCATAAGTAACAAAATAGTTAAAAAAACAAACTGACAAATAAATTTACGGAAAAATATCATGCTACCAATTATCACCTAGACTACAAATAGTAGTATTAAGAATTAGTTTTCAAAAGTACACACTTATATCAAGTAGTAAAAAGACAGAAAAATCTCACTTAAGTAAATTACACTAAAAAGTTATCAAATAAAAATGGCAGTTCTCTATATTCAAACCTAAAACAGTCCAAGAGTTTACGCCATAACTCATACATTTTATGACTTGAAGTAGAAAAATCTTACTTTACTTGTACCTTTAAAAACGCAAAGTTGGGAGCAGTAGAATCATCCGTCGCATCTATATAATTACATGCACGAAACTTTGCGCTTATAATTGCACATAAATTGTTTTACTTTAATATGGTTAACAATATGTATGTTAGTACTATAACATCCTGAGCGGAACAGCATAGGGGGAATTCCAGTCCCTCTCGAAAACCTCTTGAAGGTCTTTTCTTACGTCCTGGGAAAAGTTTCCTGAAAGTATAGAATTATATTAACTTTCAAGAATGCAATTACTTTTGTGTGAAGTAATACAAACTGAAATAATACACACGACATACACATGTGTGATAGAATAACAGTGGTCATGGTGATAATTTGTCACCAGCAATTTTCACCCAGTAGCTTCTGTTTAGTATTACTATTTAGAAAGGAACAAAAAAAGTTCTATAAGTACAATTTGAATCCGGCCATATCTAGAAAGTCACAGAACATTTACGCAAATGTTGAATACGCTCAAGTATTGACACAGGCGAGGCACCAAAGAACGAACGCGATATAAAAAATATAAGACTACTATCGGGCGGAGGACTAGTGCAGGTGCGTAGAGGTGAATGCCCCTTCTGTACGAAGAGTACCATCATATACTTCTGTAGTATTCAAAACTCGTATTTACCTGCAGTGTCTTGTTTATAGTCGTTTAAGACGAGCGCCACACCGGCGGTATCCACGAAGTAGTCTCCCGACCAATTAGAGGTGCCGATATAGGCGGCCTTATCTGTCACCATGTACTTGTTGTGGTTCACGCGCGCGAAAGGGATCTTGTCTTGCTCGGGCGTCGACGGGACTATGAACCGTCTCTGTGGATAGATACACACACAATTAGTAAATTAAATTCGAAAATAGTGATTTTAGTGAGTTGAAGTGCAGTGGCACTCTATAAACATTTGGGTATTGAGATACGGGCACTGGGCGGTCACTCCATAGAAAAAACGCGTTTGGACAAGCTACTTCTTTTTGAATATCAACTACAAGTCAATGGCGCTAGGCGCTATGTAAAACACCCCCGAACACCACCGGTGGAGTCCCGCGGTGCCTGCGGGGTGCCGGGCGTGGAGGGAAACTATCAGGCGGGGAACTCATTTTGGCGCGGGGGGTGAGTGTCCTTTCTGTACGGGTTAGTACTATTATTTCCTTCTGTGATACGGGTTCGAGTTCCAGCCCGAGCTCAATGATATTTATTTTTGCTTTGATTTAAGATAGTAAAATACGTTAACAGATGTTGTGTTGACAAATAAACGCTACAGATTGTCTACCGCCCTTGGTGTTAGAATCAGACTGGCTGATTTCCTGTGGCTTCTGACATTGAGATTTATACAAAATCTATTTATTCCTTGGCATTGAATACCATTCGTAAATTAATTACAAGCTATGATATATGAGCTGAGAACTTTAAAACTATTTGACCAGTCATCCTGACATCAGGATTCCCGGTAACCAGCAATAGCTTTCCCCTAAAATGTTTGTAGAAAATTACTAGCTATGATATATTCTGAGAAATTTCAAACTTATTGACCAGTCATCCTGACATTAGGATCGCTGGTAACCAGCAAAGTACTTTTTTTTAACATGCATGCAGCCTTAATTTCTCTTAAGACTGTTGACCGTAAGTTGCCCCGCACCTGCCATAGTGCCATTGTGGCAGGCAGGGGTCATCTTATAGCGGACGGTCTGTAGACGAGATGCCCCGCGCCGCCGCCGCCGCATATAGGGGTAGGTATTTGAATATTTTGGGCGGCCAATATTATATTATGTACCGATTAATTTTGCGCGCCGCGGACCTCTCTAACCCCTTCGCTATCCGCTCGATGCTCTTTCCGCTGTCGCCGTCTCGGGTAGCTGTGGCCAGGCGGTAAAAGCGCGAGATATGATAGCACTTATACAGAACGCCTTCAGGCGCTTTCATATGCGGAGCGTGCGGAAGATCTTGCCGCTCCTCTAGTATACCAATAACATAGAGAGGTTATTAATATACTAAGATTAAAATTATTTTAGATTATTTTTAAATAATTTTATCTTGCACTTAGCTATTTTAAAATGTAGACGTTAATATTAAGTTATTATTTTGTTATGTTAGTATAAGTATAAGTCCTTCTTTTTTTGCCCATAACACAGGGATTTATTTACCCTAGCTTGGGCACGAAAATTATTTTGCTACAACTGTTACTTTTAGTCTAGATTATTATTTTGTACATTGAAATTTGAAATAAATTATTATTATTATTATTATTATAGGCTTGCATAGCCATCAAAGAAGGTGTCTCACACCCACTGTTTAATTCGCCTGTCATAGACGTGTGCGGCCGTTGATTTATACAGACCACTTGCACGTCGACTCTCTGGTAGGCGCGGTTGAGGGCGGCGATGGAGCGCAGGAAGTTATCTTCGGCCGGCTGCGAGTGTCGCCACACGCTGATCAACATCCGCACCTTCACGCGGTGCTCCAGAGCGGCCGTGCGGATCGCGTCGTCTATCCGCGGCCAGAACCTAACCAGAGCAAATTAAAATTTCGCAATAAAGGTTAGTCATAAATTATGGACATATTTAGATTGTTACCCTATATTTGTAAGTACTATACTTTTTAAAACTAAAACTAAAGTAACTTAATCTTAATAGTTTGTAAGTATGTACTGTTTTTGTATAAGTGTATGTATGTGCACTAGCTTAGAGTAAATTGTGAATGCTATGTACGCCTTTATTGTCCATAATCAGAACTGATTAAATGAGACTTTGTCACTTTGTTTGTTTGTTTGTGTGTTTGTTTGTTTGTTTGTGACTTTGTTTGTATGTTTGTTGTGTTTGTATATTGTTATGGATGTGGCTGTACTTTTTTATAAATAAACAAAGCACAAAAAATATATTTATCTACACTCATGTCGTAAATCCTTCATTTACTTATCAGAAACGCTAAGCAAATGATATACCTTTCGATGGAGCCGTGACTAAGGATCCATACAAATTTCATTTCGTTATCGCAAAGTTGTAACAAAATGAAGTTTTTTTTTTTAATTTTTACGCAGATGCTTGCTATTTGAGCACACTAGCGTGTTTCGGAACGCAACCTTGGCGGCGCGCATGCGCGGTGCGATATTACTGCAAATTTATTTTCGCGCCATTAACGTTTGTTTAATAATTGTACCATACAAAATGTCAATAATTAATACAATAAACAATTATTACTTTATTTTGTCTTTAATTTAAATTTGTTGTATGAGTGTAGATAAACTATTGTATGCAACTGTACATAATTAGTATTTAACACTCGTGTATACTTTTATGAAACTCGCTGCGCTCGTTTCATAAACCACACTCGTGTTAAATACCCCTCATTATGCAACAGTTGCATAAATAGCTAATTTATTTAGTGTGCACCCTACGTCTGTGTGTACCCTCTCCTACTCCAAGGTACGGCAGATAACAGCGCCTGCCCTTCCTGAGGTTGCCATTATGCTAAGCCTTTTCCATAGAGGCCTTTGTTGTGATCTACACCTTATCATTATTTACTTGATCTTAACTGTCTTCATTTGTCACAGCTTCCGTGAATAAACGAATTGTTCGGTTTAGTTTTGGCAAGTCACCAACGAAGCCCAAAGAATGGCCATTGCGTGTATTTTGAAAGCTTTCTAACAACATAGCTATAGGTTAAGCTTACTGTAAAATTTTCTATAGAGAGACAGCGGTGGCCAAATGGCTAGGGCTTCCAAATGGCTAGGGCTTCCAAATGGCTAGGGCTTCCAAATGGCTAGGGCTTCCAAATATGAAGTTTGCAGGTTCAAGCCTCGGCACGGATCAATGTGTTTCCGATTTTCGAATAGGTACTATCAGCAAAGTTGCCGCTAGCCCACCTTAAGGGATAATATTGTGTGCAGTGGTTCGAGGCAAAAATATGCTAGACCCCGCCTTGCTGTCTTTTTTTTCGTCATAAACATTATATTGACATACTAAACTATAAACATTATTTTTTTAAATCTTCATTTCTTCAGAAATATACTTCATCAAATATCATCGGTAATTGGTAAATAAACAAAAAGGCGGGGCTAGAGAAGATCGTCGCGTGCAAGAGAAATATTTTTAAACTGGGCTAGCGGGAACTTTGCTGATAGTACATAATGTTCATTTATTCGACAAGACATTATAATATATTACGAACAATTAACGATATTTTTCTATGGGGAAAATAAAAATAAGATTTAGTAAATAAGTAAATGCCCATTGTTAAACAGCCCATTGTTGGCAGCCTGAACGCCGAAGGTGAACCGAAGACAGAGTGGAGGGTTGTGAGAAACCGCTGGTTGCGGGCAGCGCAGAAAAATTCATCATGGATATCTTTGGGAGAAGTTTTTGTATAGTAGGTATGTATTATTGTATGTAGTGGATATTTTTCGGCTGAAATGTGATAGTTTAGTGTATGATAGAGCATATGTAACATGACTTTTGTTTAAAACCAATAAGAGTAATATCAAGTTACTTTATCCTCGGCGTATAGATGAGCGCCGGCGCATAGTCCATGACCGAGATGTACACGAACTCTTCAGCGGACTCAATGACGGAGACTATAGCATCGTCGTCGTTCGTGCGCCCCTCGGGACTGAATGGCGGCGGCGAGCTCTGCAATACAAAAGTTTGAAATACAGTTATAACATCATCCATCATCATCATCATAACACCCGTTTGCACTAAACTTAAGAATCGCTTAAGTAGATGCCTAAATTATTTAGGTGAGATTTGGTGAAAATTTTGTTTGTTACTACTTTCAGAATTTTTTTAAACTGCTTAGTTTTTGGGTACCTTTACGAACCCAATTAAACTGTTAGTGAAAACCAATTCTTTTTTTTAGTTAGCTTAGATCTTTCTTAACTACGAAAAGCAAACAAGGTTAGTGCAAACAGGTGCAAGTCTAGAAAATTTGAAATTTAAATAGTCAATTTAGGTAAACACTACCTACTCGATAGCAGAGAACGTCATGTGGAACCTAGCGGTGCAACCAACCGTCCGAAACGGAAAAGGGAAAAGCGCAGGTACTTGAGTTTTAACGAAATATTCATATATCAGTGTTTATTTTTTATTGTTGTCGATTTCCCAAATAGAAGGATGCCAACTGGCAAGCTAACTAGCCTAAGATTTTAACAGTTGCGTCCGACGCAAGCTTTATTTTATCCTACGCGATGGCACCACTCACTCTTGACAGGCGAGCCTGCGGAGCAAGGTTCGTGAATACATAAATTGAAAAAGTTTCGATACAGCATCTACTGCAATCGTTACAAGATAATAATTAAAACATCTCCTATTTCAGCCACAAAAACAAGTTCATCTAAAAGCGTAAGGTCGTCTGGGCGGAAAGGCCGGAACCTCATAACCAATATCAGCCGAATGCAAATGATTCCAAGAGGCACGAGGCACCGCTAAATGGCCAGGCCATAACGCGCGGCCTTGGCCTAGCCCCAGAGGCTAAAAGCTTTCTAGTAAAGGTGGAAATGAAAATAAAAACGCGGCGGCGCGCCTGTATCAGCAAATACCGCTCGCGCTACAAGAAGCTGACAATGCAAAGCAAATGCAAAGGGCACTCGATACCATAGAGGTAGAGTTTTTTTTTTGCTTCTCCGATACAGTCATGTGACGTGTATATGATAAGAAGATACCATCAACCATGAAGCCATAAAAAAAAGGCGAGACTTAAAACGTGCATGGATTTAAATAAGTTCTGCTGTACGATTCATCATCATCATTAACAGCTCATAATGTTCCCACCGAGGGACTCGAACCTACCCTGAAATCAGGGTAAATAGGCCTTAGTCGATCATACGCTGGCCCAGTGCGGGTTGGTCAACTTCACACACAACCCTTGAATTACTTCGCAAGTGTGTGCAGGTTTCCTCACGATGTTTTCCTTCTCCGTAAGAGCTACTGTACAGTTAGTACTTTTAAAATCCATGGCTGGCTATGAGAGTTTTTTTTACAAAGGCATTGAAAAAATACAAGTTCCAATGAAGTCAAGTCTGACCGCGGGTCGTCCGGTGGAAGATCTTCCATTAGCCTACAACGCGATAAACCTGATTACGGCCATCACTTTCAACAGTCCTCTGGACTCTCCCTGGAGGTGTTACAATATCCCCAAGCTTGGCAGGCGGGTTAGGGATTGCAATAGTTGTTCATGCCAAAATTTGGCGGCTCATATCAAAACCATTTAATATAATCTTATATATAAAATTCTCGTGTCACAGTTTTCGTTCCCATACTCCTCCAAAACGGCTTAACCGATTTTGATGAAATTTGATATGTAAATTCAGTAGATCTGAGAATAGGTTGTTATCTATTTTTTATACCCTTGAAGCGGACGAAGCCGCGGGTCGAACAGCTAGTAACTTATATAAATGTGAATCCATACAAATAAAGTTAATCTATTATTATATTCATTATTATATTCTATTGCTTTGATAAACACTGGTGCCTTTTATGAAACTCAAAAGTTTCCACGAAGACCAACTTTCACCTTTTCAGTTAAAGGTAACACTTAGTGTGTAGCCATTACGCACATTATTTATGAGTAAGTAAGTAAATATATTTAAAACTTTACCGAATCATACAAACAAATTAACAATTTACCATCGAACTTTTCCACCAAAAAATAATTTATTCTGACTAATTAAACACTCGTTCCAATGTAAGTATTTTTGCTGGAGTATCTCAAACTGGAGTAGTGGCTCTGTGTGAGTTATAGATATGTGGCGAGTAATTTTTCACAACCGTTTTTTTAAACAAAAATCTTTTATCGAGTTTTACGATCTGTAGAGGAGATCAGGCAGACAAACGAAAGATTTTATTCCTGAACTGAAAGGAAAAGAAACGTAGAACTGAAACGGAGAAAGGACTCTTCGCTCGCCTTTCCGGTTTGACAAACTATAGATAGAATACAAAAAACACAACATTTATAACAATACAAATGTAGAAATAGCAATTTCCACCAGGCAACCAGGTTAACCAAGTGTTCAGTTCCTCGGATATCATAATATTCGTAAGTTGTAGGTAGGTAAGGGTTAGAGGTGTGGTATACGCATATGCTACTTTTTAATTAAGAGAAATATCTCAATCACGCAGGACTAAATTTAAACTCGGATGAATCCGCGTGGCTGAATACTAGTATTGTTTTGAAGTTGTTAATGGGCTACGAATAAAAAGCTACAGTACGGGCTACAGAACTAATTAAAATGTTTACTACATCGTAAAAAGTAACAAATAAGGTCGTAAAACTAAACGTACGTACTTACTTTCCTCGTGTAATTAACATAAATAAAATCGACCGAGTGCATTTTGACGTGTTTCGTGCTTTTGAATTTGAATCTGTTTAAGTAAATTAAATAATGACAGTGGAGGACGAATACAAAAGATTTTTATTTTATTACATCGACCTGCCATGTATATTTCTATCAGTAGCTGGTTTAATCGGGCTGCTTGTTTCTTGGTGGTTGATGCCAAAATGGCGGTCTCTCCAAAACTACATGGGCATCAACAGGATTTTTTACGGAACCATGCATTTAATTTTGGCGTACGGTTTCGTTTTCTTCTGCATAGATATACATAAAGACAATTGTGATGTAAATGAAGTCTGCCAAAGAAACTGTAACCAAACTATGGGGAAAACAAACATAGTATCATACTATTTTGAAATTAGTAACATTGTGTTTATGATGTCCATTTGTTGGTCATTTACTTCACTGCTCACGGCATACGTAAGGTTGGTGCTACGTCACACCAGGAAAGTTTTTCAGGAGAAGCAAAAAGCCACATATTTTACACATATTTGCTGTTTAATAATGTACGCAAATATCAAGATCATTCAGAGTATGTTGCCAGATATTAAAAAACTACACGTTTATCAGTTCACAATCACCATAATTATGTCTTCCTTAAATATTTTCCTATTTGTCAAAGTGAGTAAAGCCTCCGTGGCTAGTTTCAAAAGCAGCATGGTGATCGCACTGTTCTCTGATACGCTTACATGTATATTATTACTTATTATACATAGCGGAGAATTAGAATGGGTGAAGGAGAATAGTAACTATATTCTGACAGTGTTTCTGTTCATTCTGGCTATGAAGAACATACCACAAAGCTTGGTGATACTGTTGAGCGCAACCTCGAGGGAGAACTGGATGAAATATCTGAGCAAAAGGGAGCGCATGCGGAGAGACCTGTCGGTGCAAAACAACAACTAAATGATTTCGATAAACCGACTTCACTGAACTGAACATTACATCACCCAACATGAAAGCAATATTCTATTTCTCAATATCCTTTTTTAACCTGAAGTTATAGTGAGTATATATTAAATAAATAATCATTTTTAAAATTTGGCTATTTAATTGTACTTACAACCTTTTATAGATCCATGGATCCATTGCAGTAGTTGCCATACGATATGATGATGACTTACAACCTTTCAAAATACTTCGTCAAAGTTCAGGTACTGTTTTTGTAGCGCGTTCTTTAACACACTGCTTTCATTTGTGTGTTGAACATGTGGTGTATTCTAGTATAATAAATATATATTTTTAATCATTTGCAATGAACTTAGAGGAAATTATTGTGTGAAACTATACTAGTTTTCTCCACAAAAATGGTGGTGTTATTTAAATTGACCGATAAATGAAGTACTCGAAAAGTGACTGCATATTTACTGTGGACACTGAAAAGGTAACTAGTCGTTAATAAATAATGAATGGTTCGATTCTTGATACAAATGGCTTCATTGAGGACTGTAGCCTTCATTCGCGGCCACGACCGTGACCGTTACTCGTTAGATTCACGACTTTTGAACCAAATCACCTGAAATTTAACAGAAAGTAGACAGTATTTTACAAGTTTCACAAGTAAGCAGGTGAATTGAAATTAAAACATATTTTTTAAACGACAATACCTAATAAAAACGAAGCGACGACGACGTTGCTATTCGTAATTACAAAAAAGAAAGTAAATGCTTAAGTATTATTTTAGTAAGCTTATGTGTGACTCATGAATAAATCAGTAATATATTTACCATAATCGTTATAACGTGTGTGTTTGTGATCGCTGAACAGATAAGCTCAAACCTTGCCCTTAATGATAGTTTCGAGTGATAACGCGTTCATACAATAGTTCTCTATTCTAGAATGACTGTTTGAGTCACCCCAATAATGGCGATAATAATTCAACCCCCATCGATTGCTTCACGTTACACACGCACGTTTACTACTAATTGTTGTTTAAATTCCTTACTATAGGGTTACCACGCTAACTATCGTATAAATGGTTACAATCTAGCAGTTGTAATAAACAGTAGTGGTCAAGAATTTTGTATAATAAAATAAATTTCTCCGAAACTATGATATGTATGTTTTAATTGTTTACAAGTTGACATTCAAAAGCACAAGAATAAATACGGAAAAATAATATAATTAACACATTTTTAACAATGAACCGCTTCTTATATTTGTAATTAGGGACCATCACAGCTTTTGTTGGGTAAATGTGTACCTACTTAAATATTAATTTGCTACGAAACGTAACAGCGTAGTAGGCGCTACGAAATACGTGCTTAACTTTATTATTTCATAGACGTAATTATTACAAATTTTAACAGGTTCTGAATTTTGTAGTATAGCAGACTTTTTTTAGGAAATACGATGTCTGTTATTAATGTTTTTATCTACTTTCTCTTACTTCATTACAATAACAAATAAGTTATTTAAATGCGTTCACGCTGTGAATTTTGATCATACATTTACGTATTAAAAGACGAACTTCATTTGTATACTCGTATCTCAGTTTGCAACGACGACTATGGCGTAGAAAATGCTACGAATTAAAAAAATCTTACTACCTACCTAACTGTTTGTCTTCAAAAAGAGTCACCTATGAAGTATATTCTAAATTTTCTGGTTGATATCAAGGTCTAACCGTTAGACCACATGACTGACACAAGCCTACGTCATTTTGCGCTGTTCATCCTTGTACGCATTCGATAAGGATGAATAGGCAAAATGACGTAGGCTTGTGTCAGTCATGTGGTCTAAGAAACGGTTAGACCTTGTTTTCTTAGACCATGGTTGATATCTTATCTACTAATATTGTTAAATTCAAGAAAGTAGTGCATGAATTCAGCGAGTAGGTAATATTAGTGAGAGCGTAAATTTTTCACATATTATGTATATTTTCAAACATAATGAATTATCATACAGTCAAAACGTTACAGGTAAAAGCGACTTATAAGTAGTTATGAGGTGCGGTATCTAATCTGCAAGATCGCAAATAATTTTAAAATTATGGCGTAGCTTTGGAACGAATCGAACGCATTGCTTTGCTCGGCTGTGACCGCTTAATGTGGCGACCTTTGACCTTAGCTGAAAGGGCTGCTATTAACATAAAACTACCAAAAACATGTGCAAAATTACACATTTCGGAATAGGACTTGGTGCTCAAATACAGAATGGCGTGGTAGTTACTTTTCCTATAGATCCAAAAGCCATGCCATATCATTAATAAGTAAAGGTAAAAAGTCCAAACGTCAACATACATGCGGGTAGGATATTCTCAACTTATCGTTAAGTAGGTACGTATTTTATTTGAAACCAATCTTTTAAAACCAATTCGCTAACTCATACATAGTTCTATGGATACCAAAATATAATTTGAACTAATTTCGTATAAATTCAAAATTGCTTTTAACATGAACGGTTTTCGACGAAATGATCGTTAGTTTTTTTACATTTTCATGGAATGGGTGACTTCGTCACTCACTCCATGACCTTGTAATAATGTCACCTCGCATCAGACTTAATAGAATCGATGAATTATCGAATATGCAAATAATTACAGGACTACGAGTGGTCATAATAAAGTATTCACTTAAAGTCACTTTGATTATTCAAAAAGTATTTTATGTCAAGTTAGGTCAATGTTTCAGTATGAATGTAGTGAGTACAAAACTTATCAACTGATTCAAATATATTTATTAAAAAATATATCGGCAACAACGCATTCTTTGTATTTTGGCAACCAACATTTTTAACCTCCTCCACTTTTTACAGTGTATTCCGATTTCAATAATTATTTTTTTATTGAAAATACCCTTATTACCCTTTACCTCGAAGTCGGTTCCATAAAAATTTGAAAAAAAAAATGCAATACTAAGATTAAGATAAGAAAATAGGCGATTGATTGTTCTCTCACTTGATTGTAATTTTTTTGATTTTCAGTTTTTATGGCGATTATTATTTTTTTAAAGTTTTTATGTTTACCTACGTATACTACAGGGTGCTAAAAATGTATGTACCTTTTCTATAGTTGCAAGTTAAACATATTTTTGATAGATTCAGAGTTAGCTTCCGCACGTGTCCATTTTAAACACGCTTATTCAGAAAGTTAGCAATTATAGTATCTGCAGGTAAAAGCAGGGAACATTAATTACGCTGGCGTGCTAGCACTTGAGCGATATTGGCAATTTAAACTGGCATAACGCGACCGCGTCTAGCCTTTAGTGGCTTTACTGCCGATAAGCGCTAGAAACACGACAGTACACTTCAACCTGTCTACACAACAGCCACTACCATGTATACATCGTCGGCAAATAGTATTATAGAGGTAGTTGTAGATGAAGACTGAATCCAAAATAAACTTCACCCTATTCAGTACATAAGTTACCTAATAAAGTATATAAAAACTTCCGATTCTTTCACTAATTTAGCCGTACTACATTTATTATTGCCAAAAGAAAATTAAAATTATTATTCGATACGATGGCATTTGTTTACAAAGGTGTTAAAGGGTTCACACACAGCAGCTATAATGTACATCTTTACATTATAGCACGATACATCTCATTACATCTTTCCATAGAAATCCCCAGGAGACAACACACAGCAGCTATAATGTATATTTTTACATCTTCGTATCTTAAGATACAGAGCGATACGGAAATATACATTAAATAGTTCGATATATCTTGATACATCTTAATACATCTCAATATATTTCCGTATATCTCTCATTATAGAGGGTGTTCAACAAGTTGCTAGTTATTAAACACACAGTACAGTCTGTCTCAGTCTCAATCGCTCAATTAAAATCAGGATATTATGATTTCCTCGGATTTGACCCTTAACGGATTGACTATTTATTTTGAAGACTTGGCTTCGGCCTTTTATATACATTGAAGCATTATTGACCATAGCTTCCCGCCGCGGCTCCGCCCGCGTTAATAGCTTTTTCCGTGGGAATGAGACATTTTCCCGCGGTAAAAGTTAACCTATGTTCTTCCGCAATGTCTATTCTATCTTTGTGCTAACTCCCCCCGCTTTAACAATTTTTCTCGTGGGAATGAGAAATTTTCCCGCGGTAAATTGTAGTACTTGTAGCCTATGTTCTTTCCCAAGGTCTATTCCGTCTTTGTGCCAAGTTTACCAATATCGGTTTAGTGATTTCGGAGCCTATTCAATTATTAGGAATAATAATATATTTTAGGTATTTTTTTTACACCTTAGGGTTACATTATTGAATTTTGGTAAGGATTTTTTAAACTCTCCGGAAATTTCCTTACGCTGTATGTGATCTTCAATCCACAATTTTCTGTTTTTGGCGCATGTTGCAATACTCCCATCAAAATCACAATCAGAATCATCTTCTGATGAACTATCTAGTAAATCTAACAGTAAACTAGTCGACGGGTCCATATTATTATAATAATCAAAATAGAACACCCCGTATAACACTTTTGCAGCTGGGAAGTGCGTCAATGGGTACGTGTACCTATGGAATGAAGGAAAATATACCTTACATTACCTGTTGTGTGTGTGATACGTTAAGATAAGGTATAGCTATACATCCCAGGATGTAATATACATTATAGCTGCTGTGTGTGAAGCCCTTTAGGCGTGACGTGACATCTATAAGTAACTGCTTAAACCAGAGAGATTGGAAGAGCCGCTTCGCTTTAGAAGCGGCTCTTCCAATCTCTCTGGCTTAAACTTCCCATACTACGCATCATTTTTGTCATTTTCATAAAAAGAAGCTGATTTGACTAACCGGTCTAGTTGTGAAATACTTCCAACTAACTTTGGACTTATTTATAAGGCCTAAGATAATTTATTTCAGTTTTAACTTTTTTGCGGCGTCTATTTAAGTGTAGTGTCTCCAGTAAAATACCTACAATTGTTGCTTGTTTATCGTATGGGTTTCGAAGTAGGTTAACCTAATATTTTTATTTAAGTTTATAAATGCTGCCGCAAAAATAATAAAAAGTCATATTTATTCGTGTAAAAGAAAATAGAGTTGGTTTTTCTCGCAAGTAAATAGGTATATACTGTCGTAGGTTGAGCTCGTTAGTTGTTATGAAAGGCTATAAATTGTACTTTATTAAAACGTAGCGGCCTGGTAGAGCAACACCTGCGTACACATAGACTAGATTTACTATACTCGTGTTTACTATAAAAACTAATTTGTAGAACGCAATATCAAGAAGTATTATGAAGGAGTAAAGAGGATTTCGTTCGTAAATAAAAATGACGGAAGTATTATTCAACTCAAGCTGACTCTAGTCACTTCAATGAGATGAACTGGATTACGATATACCTAATAGATAACTAAAATCTGCTTCTTCGGTTAGCGGATTACTTACATTATAGGGACTCCGTTAAACTAGGTAAGTAACTCTTACCACATAAGACAAACAAACGTTCAGCGCATGTCAAAAAAATATTGATATATGTATATGTCTTTTTAACCCCCGACGAAAAAGAGGGGTGTTATAAGTTTGACTTGTGTGTCTGTCTATCTGTCTGAGGCATCGTAGCTCCTAAACGGATGCACCAATTTTGATCTAGTTTTATTTTGTTTGTAAGGTGTCGCAATCGAGAGTGTTCTTAACTACGATCCAAGAAAATATCTTCCGCCATTTGAAGATTATCAGCTCTTTACTAGTTGTTGAAAGGATAAAGTAAGGGTTTCGTGTCGGGGGTTAATAAATTTTTCATTATTATATCACTTACAGTACCAATGTCTTTTTAGTATATCACTTTTTGAACAAATACCGTCGTCTGTTATTCTTTTGAGCCATAGAGTGTACACGAACTTCAAAGCAATATGTTTAGTATGTGAATGTTACCGTGATGAAGGCGCCGTAGCTGCGCTGTTCGTCGGTGATGTTGGCCGGGCGCGCCATGTTGATGTCTGTGCTGAGAGCGTCGGGCCAGCTGGCGGGCACCGTCGCATCGGGAGTGCCCAGGCTCCAGTACACCTGGACACAGACATTCAACGATAAGGCAGCTATTTCAAGGTAGTCAAAGACAAAAGACGAAAGGGACGCAGTTATGCGCAAGAGTGAGCGCGGTGTATTTGTATCTCATTCTAACCGTGTCCCGTGAAAATCGCGCATCGGTAGCCAAGTGACCGTCGACTTCCATTCGGAAGTTCGCGGGGTCAAGCCTCGGCACGTACCAAAGTGTTTCCATTTTTGAATTTAAAATATTTACGTTCATTCTAATTTCATAAGTAAAGGAAAACATCGCGTTATAGTACGAGAGCCCACGACCAAAACCATGTCTCATAGCAATACGGCAAAAACCCTATAAAATCGTTAGATTGTATGATTCTGTACCCCTACCATGAGTTGCTAACGTAACTTACGCGCTCGATATCGACTACGTAAACGTGCATTTAGTATGGAGAAATTTTACTTCAGATAACTGTCAATAGATGGCGTAGTTTTAATTCCATACTAAATGCACGTTTACGTAGTCGATATCGAGCGCGTAAGTTACGTTAGCAACTCATGGTAGGGGTACAGAACCCGACTAGGTATGTAGTAACGGTCGAAAGTGTAGCAACTGCGTGGGAGGCCATTTCTGCTGTGTCAAAAAAAAAAGGCAGTCGGTATTATAGCAATACGTCTAATAGTGAAAATGTACATAGATTTTATAATTGTATTACGAAAAAGTTTGTTTTCAGACATTTTGCGCGTAGCATATAGCCTGAGCGCATTTTTGAAAATGTCAACAAATTTAGCCGACCTGTATCATAGCAATACGGATAATATTTTTTTTAAACTTTTTGTATTGCTGCCAGGATTACCAAAAACCTGTTTTCAGACACTTTAAGTGTAGCATATACTCCCAAAAATCTCTACCAAAAGTCTGATAAAGAAGGTGCTACACTTAATTTGTCTGATATAAATTTTTTGCACATGTGGACAACTTATTTTATCATGTCCAACAATTTTCAGACATATTGCTATGATACCGATCGGTAAAATTTGTTAACATTTTCAAAACGGTCTCAAAATTTAATGCGTTCACATTTCCGTCTGAAAATTGTTTTGTTCGCATCAAATAACCAAAATTTACTAATAAAAAAGATTTTCAGACATATTGCTATGAGACATTTTTTTTGCCTCATTTTTAATTTTTTTAAGTGATTTTACGGGTTTGCGCTACACCACTAACGTCTGAAAAATATGTTTCCGGTATCTCAGAACTATCATTCAACTACAGTCTGCAAATCAGACATATTGCTATGATGCAGTTCGGTAAAATTCTTTGACAATTTTGAAAATTCGGTCAGATCAAACGCTACGCGGAAAATGTCTGATATTGGTATTTTCGAGTTCAGGATAATCGTATCTATCGATTTGATGCGGTTTTGGCCGTATTGCTATGAGACAAAAATCTTGGTCGTGGGCTCTCTAACTATTACCTATCAATGGTCCTAAAAATAACAGACATCATCAGATTCGAATTCCTATAGAACGATATTATACTGAGATCATAATTTATTGTATTAACAAAATATAATAAAAGAATAGCAATCATATAATAGTGCTATTGATACTTAAATAGTCCAAAGACTAAAATGAAACATAGATAGTCAAAAGTTGTATAACCAATAACAAAATATGATATTATAAAAAAGTGAATAATAAAATTATTCTTTTTAAAACTTAAATCCCGTTTTAAATCTTAATAGTTATAATAAAATTATTGTAATGGTAGTTATTTTATTAGTTATTCATGTACGTATATCTTAAAACTACAACTACTTCGTTTGAATGTCGTCGCATCGCAGTATACTTTGTGACAGCTGAGAACTAAGCTCGCCTTATCTTTAACTCAACGACTTGGCGACAAGCACGAACTTACACAACTGTTGATTTAGCAAATTTACTATAACAAAGTCAAGCTAATTTGCTAAGGTATTTTATATTATTAAAAAAGAAAAGAAACATATTTTTGGTTATAAATAGAGTAATTAAACCGGACAGGACTTCGTCAGTTTACTTAACAAAGTTGGCTGCGTATAGGCCGAAGGTCGTGGGTTCAAGTCCCGCCGGAAGGTTTACGTTTTTGGTTGTTTTCTATGAATCTAAAAAATATTTAATACTTAACAAAGAATAATATATATTTTGAAATACACTAAGAAGAATGATAAAGCAATAATTTTCTTAAAGGAAACATATAGGTACCTACATCTGACGATTGAACCAAAGTTTATTGTAATGAAAGTACTTAGATATTTAATCATTTTGATGCGAGTGCAAATACGAATACATATTAATACAAATATATATTAAAGTATAAACTACTGCCAAATACTATCGCATTTCGGTTTGTTTGAATATATCGTGTTTTTATTATTATTTTGCCTCTCAACAGTATATTTAAAAATACCACCAAGCATTATATGTATAGCTAAAAATAAACCATCCATAAAGTCAAGGACAATAATTGTAAAGAAAAAAATTATTACTTTTAATAAGTTCAGCCTGATTCAGAATTAGGTATCCACCCCGGTAAAAATCTATTTAATACTCTGCAACTGCGCCACAACCTAACTTCACAATGAATTAATTACAAAGTGTACTTCAGACGTACATAATGTACGTGTGTCGAAAAATTCCGTACGTCGTCGTCGTTAAAAACAGTGATAAAGAACATTATAGAGGCGGCGGTGGCGTTGGGAAGTAGTATCTGCAGCTGAGTGTAGTAGGAACCACTTTAGTGCCTTGACACATACATAGTTCAGTGAAAACATTCATGGCTTCCATGTAGTTTATTATTACTTTGTCAAATGTACCAAAAGCACTTTGCATAGTTAATGTCAGAACAAGGAATGTCCTTGCCAAGCGACATTGAAAGAACTAGGGAAACGTTTCCTTTGTTGTTGAAATGGGCGAAAAATAAATGAGGGAAAGGAAATAGTAGTGAATCGCTATTATTCGCTATAAATAAAGTTTCAAGGACAAGTCATGGGCTTTGCATGAAACTTTAGTCTGAAAACTAGTTATTAAAGGTCGATAATAAACTATTGGATGAAAGAAGCTGAATAAGTAATGTTACGTCAATGCTATCTGCGTGCACTGTTTTATTATGCGTTTATATTATTTACGAGTATATTACTCGTATGTGCATTGTGCATGGATATTTTATAAGGTTTTAGTTTTATTGTTTAACTATGTAAACAGATTATTCTTAATGGTATTTTTTAAAGTAGTGACTTTTAATTTACAAGTATTATCATTCGCCCAGGTTCTGAGTATTCTAGAGCCCGGTGGGGACATGTTTGTATTTATTTTATTTTATTTTATTTCAGACAGTACACATATCGTTGAATATATTATGTATACATTTTCTATTTTAAACGAACGTATGTTTCGTGGGAAAATTATTGTTTTACGTTGTAAGTGACTAATACAATTTAATAATACCATAAAACATAAGTTAAATAAATGTCAATCCTGTTGGCCTGTTGGGAATGGCGAGACAAAATATAGCGTGTTTATAATTTGCTATGACGATGCTACAAATGTGGACAAAGTGTAGGTAGAAAAATAATAGCTACAAGGATAAAATATAGTCGTCAAGACGAACAAGGAATAGTAAGAACGGTGCCGAATTGAAAAAGAAATATTTGTAATTTTCAGAAAGGTTATTTTTACTCCTTGTTGGAAAAAGTATACCAATATGTGACCAATGTAAAATAAATATATTCTATATTCTATTCTATAAAAAATCTTACTACTGCCACAGAATAAATAATAGTACTAGGTACGACTGCGAGAAAAAATGAAGACTAATCACGAGACTTCGACTTTAATGTGCACGTGAGAAATCTGAAGGCCCTCATTAGTGCACAGTTCAACAAGTCACCTACAAGGCACATTAGGGCATGCCAGAGTTTCATTTTACGTTCCCATTGTTTACACTTTTACAGTAAGGAGTGTAAGGCGAAACGTGTACTTACTGTATGTATTTTATATGGAGGTTCCATATAATTAAACAGCAGCCTAGTAAGTAAGCTGTAATACTCGTAGTTTCCCTTTAATCAGGTTAATGACAATAGTCGGGCGGGAAAATGTTTATTTACTCAAGGTTATAAAGCTTCATTTCAGCATAATAAAATTGTTTATGAATAAGTAATTCATATTGACTATGAATGAGTGTAAATTATAAATTCTATGGGAAGGAGAATAAATGGGTTTGTCAAAGGATACATTTTACACTAACATTGGCGGCGAGGCATAATATTATGTTTTATTATTAGAGCGTCGGTGGCCTAGTGGCTAGGGCCGTTGACTTCCATTCAGAAGTTCGCGGGTTCGAACCTCGGCACGTACCAATGTGTTTTAGATTTTCGAATTCATATGTACGTTTATTCGACGCTCTTACGGTCAAGGAAAACATCGTGAGGAAACCTGCACACACCTGCGAAGTAATTCAAGGGTTGTGTGTGAAGTTGACCAACCCGCACTGGGCCAGCGTGGTCGACTAAGGCCTATTCACCCTGGTTTCAGGGTAGGCTCGAGCCCCTCGGTGGGGACATGTATGAGCTGTTAATGATGATGATGATGATTATCACACTAATATTATAAAGGCGAAAGCTTGTGAGTGTGTGAGTTACGTTAGTAACTATTTATTATCTGTGATGTTGGTTACTTCTTCACGTCTAAACGGCTGGAGCGATTTTAATAAACTTTGGTATGGAGTTAGCTGACACCCTGGATTAACACATCGTTCGGTAACAGCTCATATCTGCCCCCACCGAGGGGCTCGAGCCTACCCTGATACTCGGGTGAATAAGCCTTAGTCGACCACGCTGGCCCAGTGCGGGTTGGTCAACTTCACACACAACCTTTGAATTTCTTCGCAGGTGTGTGCATGTTTCCTCACGATGTTTTCCTTCACCGTAAGAGCGTCGAATAAACGTACAATGAATTCGAAAATCGAAAACACATTGGTACGTGCCGAGGTTTGAACCCGCGAACCTCGGAATGGAAGTCAACGGGCCTAGCCACTTGGCCACCGACGCTCTATTTAACACATAGGCTACCTTTTACCGCGGAAAAAAACCTCATTCCCAAAATTGATAACGCGGGCGGAACCGCTGGGCAGAAAGCTAGTATGATCTAAAACCATAAAACCGCAAACATACAGAAACCATAAACTGCAAACATACAGCAATAGTAGATTGTATCATAAGGGAGCAAAATAATATTTTTACGGCGAGGGCGCTTTTTTGAATCCAGAGCGAAGTGAGGGATTCTAGAGTAGAATCCCGAGCGTAGCGAGGGATTCTTTAGTAGAATCCTGAACGTATTTTGTGATTTTCCGTGTTGACATGTCCTATATAAATGTTTATCTCATTAAAATACATATAATGAAGCGATTAAATTATGTTAGTTCTAACGTAAACATGCTGCATTGCTCATATTATTACGCTTACATGACCTGAATACTAGCTCTAGCTAAATTCACAGCATAAACATTATTCCAAACTAGCAATGTAATGCAATTAGCACGTGATGCTTCGTCGCCACGCCACGCCAGCGAATCGAATGAGATATAGCAGAGCAAATGTCCATTAAATGTCGGTTTTAGTCGTAAAATAAAAAAAAGAGTCGTCTAATAGTTTTACAGTAATTAAACAAAATTAGTGGCGCGGCCAGGAAGTATTCTTTGTCGCCACGCCACCCCGAAAAAATCTATAAAGGAATGAATTTGTATTATTTGAATATTTGTAATCAATTGTCGAACGATAGTCTGTTCTATATGTACAGAAAATACTCCAAATTAGGCGCAATTTTTATATATTTTTCATTGAAACAATTTGTATTGATTGTTAGGTGCCTGTCGTAAGTATTATAGCAAACCAAATATAAAGAAAAATCAGTAGGCACTAGATACGCAAAATCCCGGAATAGCAAAATCCCAGATTAGCAGGAGGACAGATAAGCATAAAGACAGAAGTACAGACACACAGAAAAATAAATGAATTTATTAGTTGACTTCATAACAAAAAAAATAACATAGGTACGTAATACAGAGAACAAAAAGAGAAAAAAAAAAGTTAGACTACTAGTGTGTAAGGACAAATGATAGGTCTCGACGAGATCTTCATTTCAGATGACAGCTGTCAAACTTCAAACGGTTATATCTCGGAAATTCTTAGTCCAAGACTACTAGTGTGCAGGGACAAATGATAGGTCTCGACGAGATCTTCATTTCAGATGACAGCTGTCAAACTTCAAATGGTTATATCTCGGAAATTATTAGTCCAAGACTACTAGTGTGCAGGGACAAATGATAGGTCTCGACGAGATCTTCATTTCGGATGACAGCTGTCAAACTTCAAACGGTTATATCTCGGAAATTATTAGTCCAAGACTACTAGTGTGCAGGGACAAATGATAGGTCTCGACGAGATCTTCATTTCGGATGACAGGTGTCAAACTTCAAACGGTTATATCTCGGAAACTATTGATTCTAGACTACTGGTGTGTAAGGACAAATGATACACCTGTCATCCGAAATGAAGATCTCGTCGAGACCTATCATTTGTCCTTACACACCAGTAGTCTAAAATCAATAGTTTCCGAGATATTACCGTTTGAAGTTTGACACCTGTCATCTGAAATGAAGATCTCGTCGAGACCTATCATTTGTCCTTACACACTAACTAACTTTTTTTTTGTTCTCTGTATGTACGTACCTATGTTTTTTTTTTGTTATGAAGTCAACTAATAAATTCATTTATTTTTCTGTGTGTCTGTACTTCTGTCTTTATGCTTATCTGTCCTCCTGCTAATCTGGGATTTTGCTATTCCGGGATTTTGCGTATCTAGTGCCTACTGATTTTTCTTTATATTAGGTTTGCTATAATACTTACGACAGGCACCTAACAATCAATACAAATTGTTTCAATGAAAAATATAAAAAAATTGCGCCTAATTTAGAGTATTTTCTGTACATATAGAACAGACTATCGTTCGACAATTGATTACAAATATTCAAATAATACAAATTCATTCCTTTATTGATTTTTTCGGGGTGGCGTGGCGACAAAGAATACTTCCTGGCCGCGCCACTAATTTTGTTTAATTACTATAAAACTATTAGACGACTCTTTTTTTTATTTTACGACTAAAACCGACATTTAATGGACATTTGCTCTGCTATATCTCATTCGATTCGCTGGCGTGGCGTGGCGACGAAGCATCACGTCAATTAGCTGGCGTGTTTATCGAAGCCACATGTTTATGCTTACTTATGGTTATAATATAAAGGTGCTTCTAAACGGGCAATGTTTTTCGGCAATTTGTGGCTGCAACACAGTGGCTGGCAACATTGCTAGCAACACCAGCCAGACTAAGCAATATTGCAGTAATATCCCAGCCATATAGCCACACATGTTTGGTATGGCCATGTATGGCCGATATTGTTTTTTAGGTTGCCGGAGGATCGCTGAGCGATCGATATTTCTGCAATATTGCCCAGCGAGTTCTATTGCTGTTTCCGTCGCTCTCTATTATTATGGTATAGTGCGTCCTTTTCTACGCGACATGAAGTTTGTGAGTGACGCCGTGATTAATTGCTATACTCTGTGCAGTAAAGTTGTCATGTTGTTTTGTTTTGGGAATTGGGATTGATTGAGGTTAGGTTAACAAAACAAAAATCATTAGCTACCATTTAGCTACTAATATAGTAATCTGTGTAAGACTTATTTCTTGACATAAATTATCTAAAGTTTCACGCCTATTTAAATAAGGTCTAATCCACATTCTCTCCTTTTTCTTTTTGATTTTTCCTTTTATAAGCCGCTGCGACGAGTGTGATTTCGTCAGCCATTGTTGTCGGTTTGTGTAGCTCGTTTAGGAGTCTGTAACATGAGCCATACTATTGCAGACATATTGCAGCACATATCTCGGCCATAGATTGCTCAGCCATCAAATATTTTTGTGATAGCCGGCAATAAGTAGCCAATGGTGCAGCCACAAATTGCCGAAAAACATTGCCCGTTTAGAAGCACCTTAAGTACAATCAATAGTTTATATGGTACGAAGGAAAATTGATAAAAACCGAAAGATTTCTAATTAAATACAGATTTTCTTTATTATTTTTTTTAATTAGGGAATGTTTAGTTTTTTTTGCGTTAAAATTTTTAACAAAATAATTCAGTACCCAGGTTTGGCTCTTGACGGTTGAATTAAAAGTAAGTACAAACAAAAAAACTTACCTCAAATATTTTTGCTAAATCTGTTGCAAGACAGGAACAGTTGTACGCGACTATACCCATCTCTTTCACCTGCGAACAAAAATTATGCATAAAAAATTGAGACACTTGATAAAAGACGCAGCTATACCTTATCTATCACATTTGAGACTCACAATAAATATTGCAATGTTAATAAATATGGCTACTAGCTGTCTGTTTTTTGTGGGAATTAAGTATTTTACCGCAGTAAAAAGTAGCCAATTATGAGTGCTTCGATCTATCTCTGTTCACAAAATCAGTTCGATCCGTTGCTCAGTTCCGGTGTGATAGAAAAACAAACAAACACACTTTCGCATTTATAATTTACTATCTTTCCGCCGCGTCTCCGCCCGCGTTACAGTTTTCCCATAGGAATGAGGAATTTCCCTGTGGTAAAAGGTAGCCATGTTCTTTCCCAAAGTCTATTCTATCTTTGTACCAAATTTCATCAAAATCGGTTCAGTAGTTTCGGAGCCCATTCAATAATTAAGAATATTTTAGGTAATTTATTACACCTTGGATTACATTATTATATATCCCTATCTTTTTTAAAACAGAATATAGCCTATGATATCCAGGGATACTTGCTTCCCAACAGTAAAATAATTTTTGAAATCGGTTCAGTAGTTTCGGAGCCTATTCAATGTAAACAAACAAAATCTTTTCTCTTTATAATATTAGTATAGATGTATTAGAATACATTTTGAATGCATCTATAATGTGATGATGAAGACTGATGGATGGCACTCACTTGGGTTAGAGATCTCCAATCCATGTTGGCACTGCCGATGTAGAAGTGTGTTCTGTCCACGATCCAGAACTTGGTGTGTAGCACACCGCTACCTAATAGCTTGGAGAAGTTCAAACTCCTCACCTGAGAACAATAATAGTGCATAATTTATAAACTGAAAGTGTCAGATCGAAAAGCAATCAAATACCAATACTCAAACCTTAGTTGCGTTTGTACTTTTCACGGCCCCGTATTCTAGTTGGTAGTACGTCTGCCTTCGAAGCAGGTCGAGGGTTCGAATTCGAATCCCGCCCAGGGCAAACATTCGTGTTATGAGCACTTGTGTTTGCCTTGTGTCTGGATGTTGTATATTTATATATGTATGTATATCAGCTGTCTGACACCCATAGTACAGGCTTTGCCTAGTTTGGGGTCGTATGGCCGTGTGTGATATATAGATATTTTATTTTATTTTACTAATTTAAACCGAAGAGAAAAAAAAAACTATGGGTTGAGGTCGCACCAATTGTGTCACCGAGTCATACGTTGTCATTTTCGCTTAGATTTTAAATATTTAAATCCATTTATTCGTCAATTTTACGATAGGATAAAACTTAACACAGGAAGTCTGCTGAAATTCGAAGTATAAAGACTCATGAAAAGTACACATTACAATAGTATGTAAAATGTTACCTGAGCAGCTTTTTTCTTCTGTAAATATTCTGTGTCTATATTAGGAAATAACTTAGTGGGCCAGTTTTGAGCAATTTTCAGATCAATTTTTCTTTTTGACCCAGCATTATATAAAGCTTGGAACACTTGTTCACCCTGTGAAAAAAAAACATAGTTAATGGAAGAAGTCTGCTTCTATCTTATCAAATCAAGTCAACCTGCCAAAGTAGCACGAGGTATCCAAGAGTGACAAGACATAGTTTTGTCGCGTCTGTACTAGAGGGAATTTCACTATGGTGCCTTACTAAGCAATTTAACAGAATATAATAGATATAATTATACATGGTACTTCATTGCACAATAGAAAAAAAAACTACGTACATTATAATTCACAAAAAGTATAACGAAAGTGTATGTGCAATTGTGCACATACACTTTCGTATGTGGCCTTGTTGCTGAGTAGCTATTTCATACAGACAATTCTCTTGTCACACAGATTTATGCTACCGGGGCATGATAAAGTGAAAAGAAGAGAAACCGTATTTTATATTGAACTTACCTCTATAGAGGAATTGTAAGGATATTCTTCATTATACCTAAGGGTCCAGTAGAAGGACGCTATTTCTATGGAAACTTGAGCCTCGTCTATTAAATCGAGCCACGCGTTTTTAGTTGGCGTGTGCGTCGCGTTCGGAGGATACATGTGGCCCTCGGGAATGCTCTCCACTAGGGATAATCTGAAAGAACAAGCTAGTAAATACGACGAATCTATACAAAAATTGTTTTGCATGATGTACGCCTCATACGAGTACGCCTGATTTAGTCCTAAGAGCAATTCGTGGAAGTTGAAGAGCTATACCCAGAGAATAGGCTGCAGCGTTCACCTAGGGATTATAGCAATAGTCGGCTACACTTCCCTTTCAAAGGACAGGCCTAGTTCCAGTAGAGTAAACTACCTAAATCATCAATCATCATCGGTCAATCGTCATTGGATGCGGGATGCGTAGGACGTTTCCTATAAAAGCGTAATACGCTTTGACCTTTTAATTTTTACTACTAAAATGAATTGAAATTCAATAGAATAAATAAATGTCCCCGTAATATAGTTATTGTCATAAACAGAGGGCTTTATTAACGCCCGCATTAACGAATATTCACATTACAAGGAATATTGGTTTTAGATTTTAGGCATGCGGGTTCATCTCTCGTCTCCAACAATAAATTGTTTAAAAAAGTAATTAGAAATTGAATCTTCACAATTTGATTAGGTCTTCTCATTTGAATCCCGGTATAGAAAGCTTATGTTCAGGATTACGGTGAACAAGCTTTAGTAAAGCCACAGAATAAATAATAGTACTAGGTAGTAAAGCGCACTCCATCTAGTGCGTGTTATACTTCAATTCAAACACAACATATGATTTTTTCCAAGAAACTCAGACGAGACGATAAGAAAGGAATCATTTATAAGATGCAGCAAATTCCTCACAATATTTTCCTTTAGAGCGTCGAATAAACCATTATAATATAGTCGCACCTGAATCTATAAATCATAGCCGTAGAGTTAAAGTTACTTAGGTGTATTAATAAGCTTTGTTGTCTGCTGTATTTGTATGTTTACAGTGAATCAATGAGTTTTCTAATGTTTTTAATGAATTTTGAAAACACAATATTGTAGATGGCGGGGTTCAAGTAAAAGCTCGATCGTGTTTATTTGTCAGAAACGTGTCACTCTAAACAGAAGAGAATAGGTAGATAGGCTATGTAGTACAAACGACTAGTTAACGACTCTTCGATCTTTGTTCACAAATAAATATTTACAAGTTCAATTTTATACTCATTGCGTAGCTATATAATCTCAAGTATATACCTACACCTATATTGTAGTTTTAGCTTGAATTTTCGTAAAAAGGCTAATTTTGACATTCACGAAAACTCAAGTCATACTCCACATAACCTAATCCAGAATGAGTTGCTGATTTCACAATAGGTAATTAATCTTCTTGAAAAATGGTTCTGCTAAAATGCTTTTGGTTCCGCAAAACCTCTGATGCAATGCGCAAATAAGACCTTCAAGAGGGTGAATATATTTAGTGCCATCGATCATCAACAACATGTGACAGTCCATTGCTGGATATTGGTCTTTCCCAAGACATGCCATTTCGCCTGATGTATGGTACACGCCATCCTGCCTTGTTTAAAGACTGGTACTTTTACAATAATCGAGCGAAGGATCTTGTTTCATTACGCGTAGTATAGTGGCACTTAGTGGCTATGACCGTTATGTAACAAGAGATATATCCAGGAAATTATAGCCCCTCCCAGTACCAATATCCTTTCAATTTTCGATGTCTGACCCTTGAGGTAACAATAAACCAAAATTGTTATCGAAAAACGATAGCATATTGGAGCTAGGAAGGACCCTAAAACTCTTAACTCCTGGATGTAATGTATCTCTTGGATTCTTGGATGCAAAGCACAATAATAGCGAAGAAATTAATAGGGCGGCCAACATACCAAATCCGCTCTAGATGAGCAAGCGATAGGCTAAGTAAGTGCACGCCTTCATAATTTATGAGGCTCGAATCCCTTAATGGGAACATATTTTTTGTAAGGCGACGACCTTTAGTTTCGATTTGTCCACACGTTTAAGATTGCACCCACATTAGGCGCGCGTCGCGTCATCGCCAGCTACACGCATACGCCTAATGAGGTGAGAGCTTATGCCGGCTACACATGTCTGCCGTGTTTGCCATACAGAGCGAGACGCAGTTATGCGCTAAAGTGAGCGCAGTGATTTGTATCTCATTCTAACGCATAAGTGCGTCTCGCTCTTTTTGGCAAACACGGCAGACGGCTTTGAACTATATCCGTTACTCACCTACACTCATCCATGCAATGCACGGTGACGGGAGCGCTGGTCGCCAACGTCTGTACAATGCTTGGCTGGTCCAACAGTGGGACCAGTACTACCAACACTATTAGAACTATCACTATTGACACTGGAATGCAGGAAGGCCGGCACCATATACTTTTTTTCTTTCTCCTGTTTGAAAAACACTAAATTGTACACAGCTGAAGGTAAGCAAGGGTAATTACAAAAATGTGTATTATATTCATGAATACATACATACTTACATAAAGACACACATTATTTCAATTATTTATCAATTTTATTATACTTCTTAATTTAATACAAATTATATTAAACTAGCGACCCGCCCCGGCTCCGCACGGGAAAATGGTTATTGTGGGTTATCCTTCAGTATATTATGCATGTATTATACATATAAACCTTCCTCTTGAATCACTCTATCTATTAAAAAAAACCGCATCAAAATCCGTTGCGTAGTTTTAAAGATTTAAGCGTACAAAGGGACATAGGGACATAGGGACATAGGGACATAGGTACATAGGGACGGAGAAAGCGACTTTATTTTATACTATGTAGTGATTGGATTGTAGGACTTGTAGGCACTTAAAACCTTGCAAAAAAGTTATAAGAATTGCTCTAGTTAGAACAATTTTATTTTATTTTAAAACATAATTTATCAACAGTAAATCTCCTACCAGGCCGCGCAGGGAGGGAGCGCAGGACCGATCGTCGTGGAGATCTTTGGGGGAGGCCTTTGTCCAGCAGTGGACGTCTTTCGGCTGAAATGATGATGATGATGATGAAATCTCCTAGACATGAAACTTTTAATATATCTTTGCTAAAACTGCAAAACATGAAATAAATGTACTGACTGTGTCTAAATAGCTACCCAAACAGCTAATGCAAAGTTTAAAAAGTTTGAAACCTGTGATTCATTTGACTAACCCTGGGTCCACTCTGGACAAGCGTGGCAAGAGACAGAGCCCAATGGAGGCACATGGAGGAGGCCTATGTCTATAGACACACGGAACTTTGTGATATAATTGTAAATTCAATTAATTGAAACTGTAAAACTATAAGCACAAAATTCTGGAAATAAAGGCTATTCGTTAACAGCTCATATTATGTCCCCACCGAGGGGCTCGAACCTACCCTGATACCAGGGTGAATAGGCCTTAGTCGACCACGCTGGCCCAGTGCGGGTTGGTCAACTTCACACACAACCTTTGTATTTCTTCGCAGGTGTGTGCAGGTTTCCTAATAAAGGCTATTAACATTATTAAATTCATTGATGTATTCAACAATAAAACATAGCACTCACTTGTCATTGTAACTGTTGCCGTTTTCATCCCTCATCATGAAGATCTGCTCCCACTGCTCGAGCTCCTCATCGGAGGATGATGCGTTCCCCACACTCCCGGACTCTAGCACAGTCTGCAACAACCAAACAGTATATTGTCATTAAGTAATATGTTACTGTCATATTACTTAACTTTTTGATGCGATTGTAATGCACCTGCTCCGGCGGCTAGTTCCTTTATCGGACATTAAAATAGGTTTATATAAAACTAGAATGTGGATAACTATAATTGGCCTCGCAAATTGTAATCCTAAGGTGTATGTATATTTAAGGCTGTTGTTATCTCTAATACAATAAAAATTAAATAAAATTAAGTGTCAATTTGGCTTACCTACATCCCTACATCAAGTCAACTTTTAATTCAGGCCTTTAAAAGTCTTGCTGTATTGAATTTTGGCTCACATGTACAAGACTTCGGTAAAAATTTCCATTAATATCCCACGATTTTGGGGGAGGGGGGGGGGAGGGGGGGGAGGGGGGTGTCCCCCGATACCACCCCCCCCCTTAGGAGGTGCATAGTTTTCGAGATATTTAAGGTCAAAGTTTTGAGGTTATGTCCAGTTTTATAACCATTTTTAGGTTAATTAGGCCATATTTGGTAACTAATTATACCACAATTAGGAGGGGGGGGAGTTGGGGGAACCCCCCTCCCCCCTCCCCCAAGCGCGGAGATAAGTAGTTTCCACAAAATAAAAAATAAATAAATTTGAGGTTATGTTCGCCAAAACAACCCAACTAACAGTGTTCAGAGATGCTCCAAGTCGGTTCTGGGTAGGGGAAAAGACAGCAGGGGGAAGTCCACCCTCCCCAGTCTTCCTGCCCTGCACTTTTCTGAGTCCCTATATTGCCCGGCCCGATATTGTACAGCCAGGAATGTACGGCCGATAATTGGAAGCCCAAAATGGATTCGAATTATCGGGTCGTGCATTCCTGGCCGTGCATTATTGGCTGCGCAATATCAGCACGAGATGATATTGTACAGCCAGGAATGCACGACCCGATAATTGGAAGCCATATGGATTCGAATTATCGGGTCGTGCATTCCTGGCCGTGCATTATTGGCTGCGCAATATCAGCACGGGATGATATTGTACAGCCAGGAATGTCCGGCCCGATAATTGGAAGCCATGCTCCTATTGGCTGAAACATTGACAGATTGCTGAACGCTTATTGGCTTAAAAGTTTATCTTGTCTATTGCCAAACTGTCTCCCATGCTTCGTTTTCACCTGTTTTCACTGAGCTTTTCCTTTCCACGCATTGGCTACTATCCATGATTGATTCGATTTGTTTGGGTGTGTCAGTCAACGCAATGTTGGTATTTTGTGATACAAAATCTTCTTGGAACGAATCGAATAACAGACAGTATGGGATATGACAGCAAGAATCAAACAAAACAAAACAAAAGAATTGTAGAAAGAAATTAAAACATTTGTTCTTTTCTGAATTAGTATATATTTTTTACGATGCCTTCATTAAGGTGGCTTAAACGAAATGTAAGATTCGTGGTCTGATTCGACACCAAGCTAACAAACAATTTATTTGAGAGACACCAAGATCTCATGATCCTACAAGTTTTACTTTAATTAATATCTCTACTTACCTTACCACCAGCACAAGCATGAAGTTATTAGTAGAATAAACACCACAAGATAGAATCAAGATAGAATAGAGAGACTGAATCAACTTCAAACCAGACTACAGTTTTTCTTAGGCTTGTCCTATTGTGGTCAACTTACTGCATCAGATTGAAGAACTCTATTGAATAATACTACCAGCTGCAATCAAATCGCACCCAGCAGATGAAAAATTTCATTGAGTTTTATAAGTATCAAGAAAAAAGTATCATAACCTTTATCTTAACCTAAAAGATAATTTAGTGCAGAACATAATGCAGAGGAACTATGAGGCAATGAGTTTACATACTTAAAATATACTAATAGTACATGCTGGGTTATGTTTGTTTTTAGAAGTTTAGTAGATCTTCCCTCACAGGGAAAGGGTGACCCAAGACAAGACAGGCCTTATATGCGAATGGCTTATAGCGAACGACGGATATTTTGTTCCATTTTAAAATAGCAAAAATATCTTAATTGTACCTACATCACTGGTTTGGAATAATAAAGGCTTTAACTATTACATATTGTTTTTTTTTTTTTTACTAGCTTTCCGCCGCGGCTCCGCCCCCGAGGTTTTCCCGTGGGAATGAGGCTTTTTTCTGTGGTAAAAGGTAGCCCATGTTACTCCCCTAAGTAACATAGGCTACCTTTTACCTTTTTTTTGGGTGAATGTAGCTTTCTAATGGTGAAAGAATTTTTGAAATTGGTTCAGTAGTTTTTGAGTGTATTCATTACAAACATACACACGAAAATGCAAATCTTTCCTCTTTGTAATATTAGTGTATGACACCAAGACAATATGTTATCAAACAGAATAAAAATTTGACCAGCATAATCTTCTCTCTGTATAGATCAAAGCAGTGCTTTGTCACTCTTTCCAACATGATCAGAGTAAAACAAAGACTCAAGCTTTTTGCAAGAATTCAGTAAAGTAGGGTGCACCCTTGATAATAATATGGACATAATAAAAGATTTACTTTTATGGCAAATGTTTATAATTATATTTTACTAACTATTCGATTTGTAAATTACAATAGAGAATGTTCACTAATTTTGAATGTTAGCTTTATAAATTCTCCGTTCAAAATAAAAAATACTAGTGAAAGAATTATTTCGATACGTCAATTAGTTTCCAAGATAGAGAAGTTTAAAGTGAGCGCGCGACGAAATTCCGCGTTCAAGCGCGTGACGTCATAATGCAACGCTCGCTCAGTCCGTTCCCGCTCTTCCGTACGGCTGCCTTGCGTTATTAGGTATTTTGTACTTGGATTTCTGAATTAAAAAAAAAATAACAATCCAAATACCATAAAATCATGTTTTGTGCCAAAATGTACAAATACGGCTATCAATGCGCCGGAAAAGTTATTTTTTGTCGTTCCAATGGATGTCAAAATACGAAGTAAATGATTACAAGCTATGAAGAGATCAGATCCTGTTAGAAATCGAAGCACAGTTTATTGTTGTGAAGATCATTTTGACTTAAGTATAAGTAGTGATTACCTTTTTATGTACCTACTAGCTGCCCGCCCGTGGCTACAACCGCATTGGATTTCGACTTTTCCCGTAGGAATGAGATGATTTCTAGCCTGAAAAAGTAGCCGCGCGCGCTACTAGTATTAGGTAGACTTAATCCATCCCCCCGAGATCTATTCTATATCTGTACCAAGTATCATCAAAAATTCCCGCCGCGCTACTAGGTATATTTCCCGTGGGAATGAGATATTTTCCCACGGTATAATAGCCTTTATCCCCCCTAAAATATTTTGTATCTCTGTACCAAGTTTCACTAAAACTTTCTGCCAGACCTCCCATTTTCCCGTGGGAATAAGGTATTTTCCCGCGGTAAGAGATAATCTATATCCTACTCCAAGGTCTATTTTATCTCTGTACCAATCTTTATCAAAACTTTTCACCTGTACTACTATTTTTCCCGTGGGATTAAAGTATTTTCCCGCGGTAAAATGTAGCCTATACATAATATCCCTAGGGTCTATTATATCTATGTACCAGGTTTTATCAAAACTTTCTACTCGCGGTGACCTTTTTCCCGTGGGAGTGAGGGATTTTCCCACGGTAAAAGGTAGCCTATATCCATCTCCAAGGTCTATTCTATCAAACACCAAGGTCAGATAGCTCGTAGATATCAAGTTTCCGCCTCACGACTCCGCCCGAATCTTTCCCGTGGGAATCAGTTGTTTTCCCGCGATAAAAAGTAGCCTATGTCCGTCTCCAAGGTCTATTCTATCTGCGTAACAGACAGACAGACAGAGTTACTTTCGCATTTGTAATAATATTAAGTAGGGATTAGTAGTTTTCGGTTTTAAGACCTAATGGTTGCCTGGAAGAAATCGCTTAGAGCGATAAGGCTGCCACTTGCCTTCTCCCTTTTTGAGTATTGTTAATGTATTTGTTTTTGTTCTGTGCAATAAAGTATATTTTGTTTTATTATTTTTATATTGACCTATATTACATTACCTAAAACCTAAGGTCTCTGATACCTACTTCTAGCTATAGCTAGTGGCATTACAAAATGAAATACTTGGGTATTTTAGGTACTTCAATAAAAGGATACTTATAGAACAGATATTAATATCTATTTTCGAGAGTTATATTATAAAAAGTTTAACTTAACTTACCTTTGCATTTTTACTCCTCGCCTTTCGACGGCAAAGAAATCACTATTGTCGCTAAATAATGAGCAACCAAGTCCTTCTATTTTAGGTAGATTATTTGATTGTCCATTTTCGAACCCTTCATCTATTATTAATTCAATTCATATAACTGGAAGCGATGAAATAAAGCAAAACACTGCGCGAGTAAACTACTGCGGAGCGGAGTGTTGCTATGTGACGTCACACGCGGTCACGTGACTGTCAGCGGGACTCGATATTTATGGGAACTTTGAATGCATATAAAATCAAAACTACTTGATATTTTTTAATGAAACAAAAACTAGTGTATCTGTATATATAAAAGCTCTACTGTAACAAAGTTTCAAGTGATTTTACATACTTAGTAACATTCCTTATTATGAATAAAACAAATTATGTAATTAACTAAACAGCATTACTACAAAATCGTATTTGGTTGCACTCGCTTTGCATCTCTTGTCTCAAATTCAAGCGAATCAAAAGTGTGTGGTGTGGTGAGTGAGTAAACAAGAATACAGTCATTCTTGTTTACTCACTCACCACATCACACACTTTTGATTTGCATAGACGTAGACGATGAACATAGACATAGACATAATTTATTTGACAAAACACAATATTTAGCATTAGCATACATTTAGCATTATTATCAATGAACACATTGATAATGCTAAATGCATAATGAATGAGCCTTGATTTGATACTGATTAAATCATAAGAACTAAAATACAGGGTTAGTACCCGGCGTTGGGCGGAAAAATCGTCGAAATACCCCATATCGAAATGCCGTTTGTCACAAAGGTACTTTAGGAGCAAACAACCGTTTGACCGGCGCAGTTCGCAATAATATTCGCATGAGGGGCAGATAATACGATTATGATGATGACGTCATATTTTTTTTATATGGGATTTAAAACAATAAATTAAATACAAATCTTTTCCAATTCGCCTAATGATGTGCTATATTTTTAGAACCCTCTCAAGAAGCCCTTTTAACAAAAACAAATCCCATATAAAAAAATTACGTCATATCTACGCCCCCCCACTGCCGGTCAAAATGATTGTTTTGCCGGTCAAACAGCTATCCTCTGTATATCGATTTGCGGTTTTTTTGATCCAATCAATCACATTCCTGAGAAGCTTGTTGCTCGCTTGTGTCTGTGTGTGTGTATGGGCTCTGCTGCCCGAGAAGTTCAACGCGCACCTGTAATTAAAACATACTGCAATCAATGACTTTGATGATGAGCAATACAACTCAAAACATATTTTGTAAAGTGCACGTCAATAAAGAGTTATTAATTTCAGATAAAATTAGAATATTATTGAATCAAATAGAATGTAAACTAATTACTAAATCATATTTTCCACTAATTTGTCAAATTATACAAACAAATGCACCTCATTCAAAGTGTAGGTAACAAGTTTAGATATTATACATTTTGTCAGAGATAGAGATCAAAGCAAGCTCAGAATTTGATATATTACACTAAAATACACATTTTATTAATACAGTTCACATTATTTATTATCCTCAGAACTGACTCAGGACATTGACGAGCGAAAAAGTTTGTTATGTCATGTTTATGCATATTATGCCAAATTCCAGTAGGAAGTGGGAAATTTAATTTGCAAGATGGTGAGTGATGATGATGGATGACAGAACACACAGACACTGGGTTAGGTAAAACTAAACAAATATGAAAAAAAAAAATTAAACTTGGAACTACTCTTTGAATGCATTATTACTTTTCCATGATTTTGTTTCAAAAATAACATTTATTTATTATGGCTGTGACTGATCCACATCAAGGTTACTTACTTATTTTAGTGCCTTGTTTCATTCTGCCAGCTCCTGTTAGAATTAGGATTTATACCCTATTAACGTTGCCTACCTAAAACTATATATTTATAAGTAAACTATGTAAGGCTCTATGGACACATCCAACTCTATGGATTTCCCGCATGCTAAATTCTAACCTAATATAATTTGTCACGCCATTCGACATTATTGACTTTACCAGGATCTACTACTAGTTACTTACCTCTACCTGAAACCGCTGTATTACCTACTGTAAGTTTGTAAAGCATTGTTGTAAGCTGTTACATTATTGACAATTATTTTGCTGCATTACTTTCTGAATAAAGTGTTTCTGAAGCATCCCGTCGTTTTGCTTGACAAGCACCGCCCTCCTGCGCAATCCGCTCTAGCCATCAGGTTTCGGGCCAGACCGAGGGTGCTATTGCTAAGGTGGCTTATTGATCAACAACAACATCGTGACGAAAGCTTCACCACCTTTTATAAAACATGTCAAACAATGGTGACGGAGAAAATGCAGCGGGTGACGGGCACATGCCTCATGCCGCGTCATCAGCTTACAGCTTCGACAAACTTGACGGAGTGGCAACCTACAACACGTGGAAATTCTGCATGCGAATGGCATTAACACTAGAAGGCGTATGGGCGTGCGTTGAAGGAACTGATAATAACGTTACTCGTGATCAGCGTGCTTTAGCCCGAATTTGTCTTGCTGTCAAGTCTAACTGCATCCAGTATGTTCGCGACGCGAAAACATCTAAACAGGCTTGGCAAAAACTGCAGGAGATATTCGAAGACCGTGGACTGTATCGTCGTGTCGTTTTACTGCGAAAACTTCATCATGCAAGTTACTCCGACTACAGCTCGATGAGTGAATACATAGACGGTGTGATGACAATTGCACAGCAGCTCGCAGACATTGGACGAGTCATAGATGACACTGAGTTGGCAGAACTTCTTCTAAGTGGACTACCACAAGAGTTTGATGCTTTAGTTTCTGGTTTGGAGACTGCAAATCTAGCAGGAACTTTAACAAGTGAAGTCGTCAGGGCACGCCTTCTCCAGGAAGAATTCCGCCGTTCAACTTCAACATCGGCTGCTTCCAGTTCGAACGAGATGGCTTTTGCCAGCAAGCGAATCACATGCGATTACTGTAAAAAGCCTGGGCATATAAAGAAGAAATGCTTCAAGCTCAGGAATGAACGCAGAAGACAGAACAGAGAAATGGCAGATACGCATCTTTCTACAGCTTATTCTGTTGCTAGTATGAAGAGTGACTGGATAGTTGACTCGGGAGCTAGTCAACATATGTGTTGTGATTCATCCATGTTTACCAGAATTAACTTAAATACTAAAAACTGTATAAAGGTGGCCAATAATCAAAAAATGAGGAGTGAAGGGGTAGGCACTATTTTAATATATTTTAATAATAATTTAGTACATTTATGCCCGTTTTCACTAACATTGAGAATTTCCTAAATTGATGCCTAACGTATTTAGGAAACTTTTAGTCTAAATTTCGTTTTCACTAACATTAAGTTATTCTTAAACCTGCTTAAGTTATCCTTATCTTTAGGAGGCCGATTTGACAGCGCCTAGAGCTTACGAAACGACCTATGTTGTGTTTTTTTATTCTGTGGATTATTTGTCATTGCAAATAAATTGAGGTTATGTATATTTACGGTAATATTTATACATATTTACCGTTATTTTTTCATTTTTTAAGGTCAACTTGATTAACTTCTTCGTAATTAATACATTTCACAACTTCCCATTAATTTATTTTAAATCCTACTAATATTATAAACTCGAAAGTTTGTGAGGATGTATGGATGTTTGTTACTCTTTCACGCAAAAACTACTGAATTGATTTTAACGAAACTTTACAATCATTTAGCTTATACATCTAAATAACACATACGCTATCATTTACTGCGGGAAGATCACACATTCCCACGAGAAAAATTGCCAGCGCGGGCGAAGGCGTGGGGCAAAAAGCTAGTTAAATGAAATGAACAAAGAGAGAAGCAGTATGCTCATCAGCCGCCGAAGTGTCAGCACAACTGTTTGAAATATATTTGTTTAGCAATAGGCAGACCTTGCAAACAGTTTTTCTCCTGGGAATAAAGAATTTTCCCGCGGTAAAAGGTAGCCTATATCCTTTGCCGAGGTCTATTCTATCTTTGCATTCAATGCAAACATACAAACAAATAAATAAATACTTTCCATTCAATATTTCATTTTATATATTATATTTCTTATTTAGTTTATAATATTATAACATAACTAATATTATAAATATTATAACTGTTATACTAAGAAATATAATATACTAGCGACCCGCCCCGGCTCCGCACGGGAAAATGGTTATTGTGGGTTATCCTTCAGTATATTATGCATGTATTTTACATATAAACCTTCCTCTTGAATCACTCTATCTATTAAAAAAAACCGCATCAAAATCCGTTGCGTAGTTTTAAAGATTTAAGCGTACAAAGGGACATAGGGACATAGGGACATAGGGACATAGGGACATAGGGACGGAGAAAGCGACTTTATTTTATACTATGTAGTGATGAGATGAAATATTGAATGGAAAGTTTATATCCTGGTTAAACTTTTATGTAATGTTTTAGAAGAAAACAACAAACTTAATTATAATTATATTTCTTTTATTTTTATAATCTATAACATACAATAATACAATGCTGCTGGTGCTGTACAAGAAATTGAATTATCATTTCACTTCATTTTCACTTCCATGGTATATGCTCTAATAAGTCCACCTGGTGTAGCTCCAAAAATAGTATAATATTTCTAGTATAATCTGCATATTTATGACCAGTTCTGCCTCTTCATTTTTAACCTGAAATGCATAAAAATACTTAATTACTACAAAAGCCTGAATCAACTTTTCGTTTTGATAAGTTAATATTATGTCAATAAAACAAAGACATCATGATCATACCTTTTTTATGGCTTATTACTTCCATTATTAGGTTGTTCCCTCTTTCAATGGCACCAGACCAGATGTAATAGTTTGAATTGATATCCCATTATTGAGATGTAAAGCTGCATACCTGCCAAAATACAATAAATGCTTTTATACATTATGTTATAAGAATATAAAGTGCCTTTGTGTATATTTTTTTTATTGCTTTATAACCAATTTACAGTCTGTATTTTTATTGCATAATTATTTGAAACTAGCTGTCAGCGGATACAGCTTTGCCCGCATCATACCTACAATCCTTTCTCGTATAATAATTGAGAATAACTGCTAGTTACTGAAATATCACCAATTTCTTCGGCTTTTCTACACTATTTGGCACACGGATTTGGCACTTCGATTGCAAATAGATTTTCTTCCAGTAACATAATAATTGGATGTAAACGTGGCTCTTTGGATCATATATACATAATATTCAAGCCTATTATAAAGCAGTAGCACGCTTACATACATCTAACAATAAAATTATGTAGTTTGTAGACAAAAAAAATGCAAAACGAAAATAACCGTAATTGTTTACCTTTCGAAGCAGCACAAATCTTGTAAGTAATCGGACCATCCATTGTTTTTATTTATAATGTTTGTAAAAATTGTAAAAACCCAATACTAGGTATAGTAATTTCTCTTTTTTTTCATAAATAACATAACAATTCAATTCAATGTTTATGAACAAGCTGGAGCGTTACCGCGCTCACCGCGCTGTCAGTTTGTATGAAAATAATGCTGAACGCTGATTGGTGTTTGAAAATACGTTTCGTTGTACGGTATTTTTTATTCGAAAAATAAATAAAACAAAATCTATACTATAATTGCAGTCTACTATTGTACTACTCTACATTACTTTGCGTGTTTTGGAAAACAATGAAACCATAGAGTTTGTTCGTTTACTTAGCTGGGTACCGCCAAATTTACGAAACGTTTAAGTGAAAACTGTTAGTGCAAACCAATTTTTTTTTAAAGCTCTGTTTAGCTTAGTTTTTTGTTAACTAGAGAAAACCTAAGACAAGGTTAGTGAAAACGGGCGTTAGAAAATGTAATGTTTGTGCCTAAACTAGCTATCAATCTTCTCTCTGTCAGCCAGTTAGTAAAATCTAATTATAAAATAATTTTCACTGGTAATTTGTGCCAAATATTTAACAGTAGTGGTATCCCTGTAGGTAACGCTAGTATTGTTAGGGGAACATATCGCCTTGTAGGCAGGTCCCAATCTAATTTCCAGGAGCGGACGAACACCGAGATGCAGGTCCAACGTGCTATGGCTACTGGTGTATCCAAGGAGGTGTGGCATAAACGCCTTGGTCATCTCAGCGATGATGCGATGGAGAAACTTCGGAAGCTGACTGAAGGTATTATTTATGATAATAATTCCCAGTTTGATTTTCATGAGTGTATTCCATGCATTGAGGGGAAGCAGGTGACACAGCCATTTCCTAAGGGTCAAGCCAAGAGAGCTGGGGCAATTCTGGAACTAGTTCATTCGGATGTGTGTGGTCCGATGTCTTATACAAGCTGGGGCGGTGCTAGATACTTATTATCTTTCACTGATGATTATTCCCGCAAGACATTTGGTTTCCTGATGAAAAACAAAAGTGAGGTTATGTCACATTTTGTTCAATTTAAAAATTTAGTAGAAAAACAAACTGGTAAATTGATCAAATGTTTAAGAACTGATAATGGCGGCGAGTATTGCAATTATAAATTTTCTAGATTCTTGTCAGATAATGGGATTTTACACCAAACAACAATACCTTATTCTCCACAACAAAATGGTGTGTCTGAAAGGTTAAATAGGACTATTATGGAGAAAGCAAGAAGCATGCTGTCTGAGGCTCGTTTAGATAAGCGTTACTGGGGTGAGGCCGTGATGACGGCAATCTATTTAAAGAATAGGAGCCCTACAGTGTCTTTGTCTGGCGGGATTCCAGAGCAAGTTTGGTCGGGAACTAAAGTTGACCTGAGCCACTTGCGGGTTTTTGGCTGCAAGGCTTATTCTCTAATACCAAATATTAACCGTCACAAATTGGATGCTAAGGCAAAAGAATGTATTTTTGTGGGTTATTGTGGGGAGTCTAAAGGTTATAGGTTAGTGGATCCCAAAAATCCTAGGAGAATAATAAAGTCTAGGAATGTACATTTTATTGAATCTAGTCATCATAATAATAATTTTATTTGCAATAAGTGTGACATGAAGAGCAATAATTTTAATAATAATAATTTTAATAATGAATTTGTTTTTTATCCTATTGACTTGAATGAGTTAAATAATATAGATAAATCAAATTGTAATATACATAATATACAGAATACTTCTAGTCAGAATATACAAAATAATAATAATGAAATAATAAATAATGAATTTAATGATTTTAATATTATTTCATCAATTTCAGGAGATGCTGCAGGAGGTGTCTCTCTTGGAAGTGAGGCCCCCAATGAGAGGCCCCCCTCTACTGAGGAGGTAGCATCACCTTTAATGCAATCCGACAGTGACAGAACTGTTAATGAGGATGGTGATTGGCAACCACAATCAGGTAACTCTTTGAGTGATTATGAGTTGGCTCCGGAGTCACCTGAGGCACCTGTCGAACGTCAAAGGCCAGTTAGGTCGACAAGAGGTATACCACCACATAGGTATGTAGATATGGATTTCTCTCTCTACTCTGACTCAGTTGATGAGCTTGAGGAACCACTCACATATGATCAGGCAATGTCCAGCCAGAACAAACTTCATTGGCAGGAGGCCATGAAAGCTGAGTATGATTCTCTCATACGCAATGGAGTCTGGAGGTTAGTAGAGAGGCCACAGAATAAAAACATAGTCAAATGTAAGTGGGTATACAAAATTAAAACTGACACTTTAGGAAATTTTAATAAATTTAAAGCTAGACTTGTAGCGCGAGGTTTTAGTCAGAAACAAGGTGTAGATTATGACAAGACATTTTCGCCAGTAGTCAGGCATTCTAGTATGCGAATTTTATTTAATTTAGCAAATGAATTAAATATGGATATTGAACACATAGATGTAACAACAGCTTTCCTTCATGGGGATTTAAAAGAAGAGATCTTTATGGATCAGCCCCCTGGTTTTGATATAGGAAGTAATAAGGTATGTTTGTTACAGAAAAGTATCTATGGACTGAAACAAGCCAGCAGGGTATGGAATGAGACTGTCCATAATCTTCTAACTAACAATGGTTTTAAACAAACAAAATGTGAACCTTGTGTTTATGTTAGGAAAAATAATAATTATTTAATAATTCTGGCTATTTATGTTGATGATTTTTTCTTATTCTGTAATAATAATAATGAAAAGAAAAAATTATTAGACCTTTTGACAAATAATTTCGATATTAAACATTTGGGACCTATTAAAAATTGTTTAGGTATAAATGTTTGTAGAGATAGAGTTAAAGGCACTTTAATATTGAGACAGTCAGATTATATTAGAAAACTGTTGCGTCGTTTCGGCATGGTAGATGCAAAAGGAGTTGCCACACCTATGCAGAAAAATGAAAGATTTGATATTTCTGACAATATTGATGAGAATTTTAATTATAGAGAGTTGATTGGCAGCTTGATGTATTTGAGCGTTTGTACTAGGCCTGACATCACATTTGCGTGTAATTATTTAAGTCAGTTTAACAATAGTTATAACAAAGAGCATTGGTTAGCGGCCAAGAGGATCCTTCGTTATTTGTCCAAGACTATTGATCATGGTTTAGTGTTCACTAAGTGTAATAACTTTGACCTTGATGTTTATGTAGATGCAGATTGGGCGAATGATCCCATTGACCGGAAATCCTTTACAGGTTACTTGGTAAAGTTGGGATGTAATACTGTAAATTGGGAGAGTAGAAAGCAGCGTTGCGTCGCTATGTCAAGTACTGAAGCAGAGTACCTCGCCATCAGTGACGCTTGTAAAGATGTTTTGTTCATTAGAGCATTTTGGCATGAAGTTATGGGCAAGAACTTAAAATGTATTTTAAAGAACGACAATCAAAGTGCTCAGAAAATCTTAGAATCTAAAGATAATCATAAGAGAACAAAACACATAGACGTACGCTACCATTTTATTCGAGACTTGTCATGTAAAGGCATTATTTCAGTAGAATATTTACCAACGAATGAGATGATAGCGGACATTCTTACGAAAGCTCTACCCTCCGTGAAACATAATTTATTTAGGCATGGCATGAATGTTAGAACATTAGAGTGATGTTTTATTTGACATGTTAGATAATAATTATTTGATTTGATATGTAAATGATAATGCTATTGTGTCTTGAACTTGGGACTCTACTTTGAAAAAGCCAATGTATGTCTAACTCTACATTCTCTTTCCAGATGATGATTGTTCATTGAATGTAAAAGGTAGAGTTGTCAGGTATCACGTTATATAGTGTAAGGGGAAGTGTTAGAATTAGGATTTATACCCTATTAACGTTGCCTACCTAAAACTATATATTTATAAGTAAACTATGTAAGGCTCTATGGACACATCCAACTCTATGGATTTCCCGCATGCTAAATTCTAACCTAATATAATTTGTCACGCCATTCGACATTATTGACTTTACCAGGATCTACTACTAGTTACTTACCTCTACCTGAAACCGCTGTATTACCTACTGTAAGTTTGTAAAGCATTGTTGTAAGCTGTTACATTATTGACAATTATTTTGCTGCATCACTTTCTGAATAAAGTGTTTCTGAAGCATCCCGTCGTTTTGCTTGACAAGCACCGCCCTCCTGCGCAATCCGCTCTAGCCATCAGCTCCAGTTTAGCTCTCAGTACTTTTTTGATAAAGGTATTAGGCGTTTGGCCTGAAAATTAAATATAACCATTCAATATTAATAACAATAACTTTAGCCTTCTTTTCATACATAAAAACACTTTATTTGCCTCATAACAATTTTATTTAAAAGTAAAGTTAGACATCATTTGTAAATAGACATCATTTAATTTAGAAATCTTGTTTTATATTTTACTAGCGACCCGCCCCGGCTCCGCACGGGAAAATACTTATTGTGGGTTATCCTTAAGTATATTATGCATTTATTATACATATAAACCTTTCTCTTGAATCACTCTATCTATTAAAAAAAACCGCATCAAAATCCGTTGCGTAATTTTAAAGATTTAAGCAGACATAGGAACATAGGGACATAAGAACATAGGGATAGAGAAAGCGACTTTGTTTTATACTATGTAGTGACTAGCTTTCCGCCACGCGGCTCCGCCCCCGCGCTAACGCATGAGTGGGGTATTTTCCTACAGTAAAAGGTAGCTTATTTCCTTCCCCAGGGGGTATTCCATCTCTTATCAAATTTCAACAAAATCAGTTCAGTGTTTTGATGTGAAAGTGTAACAGACAGACAGACATAGTTACTTTCGCATGAATAGGGTTTTTATTACTTAAAATGTAGCTTATTTAATATAAGTTAATCTGTGTCTAATATATCGTACCATTAAAAATATAATATAATAGATCGTACCATCAAAAATTTCAAATCTATCCCATTTCAGTTGGTTTTGCATGCAGAAGTAACAAACATCCAAACATTATCAATCTTTACATTATATTATTATCATGTAGATATCAGCAGAATAAAGTACCTGATTGTGAATGTTTTGTTTCTTGATGTTGGTGTAAGTTGTAAACTGACATCTGCACGAGCATATTTTGTGAAAATGCTTTTGACAGGACCAATCCTGAAATGATATGTTTCTTCCATAAAGCCAATGATTGGGACATGTTTTCATTTAAACAATCTTTATTACTAATATGCACAAATTAAGTGCATACAGAGGTTAAATAATATTCTGACTTGTCTGAGCAAATTTTCAAAAATAAATTACACTATGTGCTATCAGGAGAGAGAAGCTGTCTTTCATTATCTTTATCAGAGGTTGGCTTTTATTTAAGTGAAGAAGGTTTGCCATACCACTGCAGTGCAGACTATAAAGGATAAGGTTAGGTAGTAGTAGGTTAGTTCAACGGGCTAATCTTCCGCAACTCGACGTCAATAGGTAGTAGGTAATGGAAAACTACTCAGTAGGTACCCGTAGAACCCGTACGCAGGGCCGCCCCTGCCTGACTGACCCTGCACGACTCAGACAAGGGGTGTGTGGCGAGTAAGTAAACCATTGGTGGAAATTTGACTAGAACATAACTTGAATAGGAACTATCGGATGCACTTGGGTTGCACGCGCTAGCTAGGTACCTACAGTCCTACATAATAACGAAACAACATCACTTACCCTTTACTATAAATTTCGTATATCAAAACAAAACTTCCCCGTCTAGATTATTATCCTCTTTGAACAAAACTGAAAACACAAGACACCAAATTTTTTTTTTTTAGTTCTTTCTCCCTTGAAGGAAAGGCAAAGGGATCTAAGCCCATACAGCCTAGTCTTTAGTAGTTTCTTGCATTATCCAAGTTTAATAAGTAATTTTTTTAGTTCATCTTACATTATTTCAGAATAGGCAAAAGCATAAACCATGCAGCCGTCGTCTTATTCGTCTTCATCCAGTATTTAATTAGATATGAAAATAAGAAATGTTTTTTGCGTCACTGAAGGACTAATTAGGCTCCTTAATTAATTAACAAAGGGCCAAGGGAAATGATTGTAATTAATTTTCTCTCTTTTGTTATGTTATGTAATTAATTATGCATAAAGTGTTTATTTCAATTGCCTATGTACTCGGTAAATACCCATAAATCAATGGCTAGATTTAATTCAATAATTTGCTAGCATTATTTTGCATTCCTGGGGCACAGAATAATACAGTAAAAGTTTTATTACAAACATCTTCTTTATAGATATAAAAATGAAAGTCCTGACTAACTCACTCACCTATCAGCGACACATGTTTCGCCATTTTTTTTTGTTAAATCACCCCCAAGGGGTGAAAAAAGGGATGAAATCGCTAAACGTACAAAGCTGAAAATTAGCAAAAACATTCCTTGGTGACATAAGCAAGGGATACGAAGCGATTTTTCGATAATCGTTACCCAAGGGGTGAAAATAGTTGTTGAAAGTTTGTATGAAGAAAAAAAATTAGTTTGACGTTTTAACTTGAAACTTTGCAGGATTATACATGATAACATGACGAAAAATAAACACGTGTTTCGGGATTTAAAAAAAAAACCCATAAGGGGGAAAATAGGGGTCGAAAGTTTGTATGACGAAAAAAAATTCGTTGGACGTTACGACTTGAAACTTTGCATGGTTATACTTGACAATAAAAAAACGAACACCGTGTTTCAGGATTTTTCCGACAAAGTACACTAAAGGTTAAAAAAGGTGTTGAAAGTTTGTATGAGAAAAGAAAAGTGGGACGTTTTAATTTGAAACTTCGCAGAGTTCTACTCGATAGTAAATAAACGAACATGTTTTCTGAGATTTTTCTGATAAACAATCCGCAAGGTGTTAAAAGTTTGTAAAAGGAAAAAAAATGTTGGACGTTTTGACTTTTAACTTCACAGGGTTAGGTCAGACAGTAAATAAACGAACACATGTTTAGTATATTTCCCACAAATAACCCCTAATTGTTAAAATGGGGTGAAGAATTTATTTTAGGGCAGGGTTTAGCAATATAGTCTTTTCACTTTGGGCACTTTAATAATATGAAACAGATTTCAACTTCAAACTTGTATTTTCGTCAAATTAATTACAAAATTTTAGTAGCAGAGCTAACGTTTCAGTCAATATCGAACAACAACAACATTATTTTCCTAACGGAAATTTTTACATATATTTTCAGATTACCTACATTAACAAAATATGTAACATTACTTACCCCTGGCCACAGCTTCGCGCGTCGGCGGCGGCGGCACGTTAGTATTGTAACATTTTACGATAATTTGGAGCACTTTGCGTCACATGACTTAAAACGTTACTTTTACGTATTTTTAATCTTATTTGTGCTTACTTTTTGCATGAAAATTGAACGTTTTTTGTAAAAGTTGGGTAATTTCACGCCTCTAAAACAATTTATTGATTTCGGTCGTACATTTTTCTAGCGGGCACAGAATACCAAATAGTAGTCCCTACAGAAGCTGCACTAGGCGACATAATTCAAATAAATTGCAACCCTAGCTCCGTTATAATAAAGTGCAATTCAGATCGCACGGCGCTAAGCGAATACAAGTACTTGCTGCATCTCTTTCTCTCGCGTATTGCGCCACTCTACTAAAACCTTTAGGGCTGTCGTCTTTGAGAAAATAAAACATCTGATTTATTAACCTATAAGGTACCTACCTCTTACTCAAACAAAGGATGATTCAAATAAACCAATGCTACTACTACTGTATTTACTAAAAAGCGGTTTAGACAGCGGCGGCGCAGGGGCTAATCGAGCGGCAGCGTTCAAAACAAAAATATTAGTTTTTGAGTGTGGAAAATGAATACTGAAGATTTTAATAATGAAATAATGACTCATCCACTTATTTAAATGGCAAAACTTCTTCAACATAAATTTAATTAAAAGGTTGTGTGTGTGTGTGTGTGCTAATTTAGGAATGATCTGTTGTAGTACCTCAAAAATCAAATTATTTTCTCGTAGTGTGGACACTTACGAGTATTTTAGTAATAAAATATTAAAATACTTATTAACTTGTAAGATCGCGCGGATATACTCGTAAATGGATTACTTTTTGATGAATGTGAATGTGACCGCCCGGTCCGCTAGAATTATTTTGAACTTAAAATATGATAATTTAATTATGTGATAACGAATTTTGCGGCAGAAATATGTGTAAATAAGTTTTGTGCTAATTTAAGAATAATAAGGCACCAGACGGCATCGTAGGTACGCTTACGAACGAATGGAACGACTAAAAATATTGAACAACGTGCGCGCGCTTCGTGTGCCGCAGCCGCACTGAATTGGGGCCGCAGAAGGCCTGAGACCGCTCGGCCGAGCGGTAGGTAATTATAGCGCGCAAGTACATGGAGTGACGGAGGCCTGTAGCGGGTTTTAGAAATGAAAATTTTTTTTAGTTCTCTCATGTTAATTTTGACTATGGGGTGCTATGGGTTACTGACAACATTCCGCTGGTCGCCGCCGACGCGCGAAGCTGTGGCCAGGCCCTTAGAGGTAGGCAACTTTGGTACATGCATTCAGCCTAATATAAAGTATTGTTATTCAAAACAAGTTATATTGATAAAATTAAAATACAATTTTGTTTAAGGCCATAGTGCTGTCCTCAACATGGGGATTGAAAAATTGTATGGAGGGGCAGGCCCCCCACGAGGTGGACCGACGATCTGGTGATGGTCGCGGGAAGCCGCTGGATGCGGGCAGCGCAGGACCGATTATTGTGGAGATACTTGGTCTTTGTCCAGCAGTGGACGTCTTTTGGCTGAGATGATGAATATTTGACATTAAATAAATGAACACGTGTTTCGGAACTTTTCCTACGGGTCAAATTAGGGGTTGAAAGATTGTATGGAGAAAAAAAATTATGGTCGTTTTGACTTGAAACTTCGCAGGATTATATTTGACAGTAAATAAACGAATACGTGTTTCAGGATTTTTTCGACGAATAACCCCCAAGGGTAGCAATAGGGGTTAAAATTAAGAAAACAAAGGAGAAATAAAATATTCGTTTTCCACGCGAAGTCTCCTGCAAAGAAATCGGACCCCCCTGTCATAAGCGGTGACTACTCGCCGCTTACGATAGGGGGTCCGTTTTCTATGCAGGAGACCGTACATGAACACTTGCTGCATCTAATCAAATCTCTGAGTTTTAAATAAGTCGGAATTTAACATAGATTTTCGTAGTAACGAAACTTAGGGCTCTTAGAAAATTGATATCTAGGATCCCCAGTGGTGTCCGATGACGAATCAGAGGTCATAATTGGAAAAAATGGCCGCCATTTTGAACTTTTTTATTTCTGAACGGATTGCTTTCAAAATTGATATCTAGGGTCTCCCTCCAGTGGTCTCTGCGAATCTAAGGACGAAATTAGAAAAAATTGCGACTATTTTCAACTTTTTTGTTTCTGAACGGATTGGTTTCAAAATTGATATCTAGGGTCCCCGATGGTGTCTGATGAGAATCTGAGGTCAAAATTGGACAAAATGGCCGCCATTTCGAACTTCTGTTTCTGAACGGATTGCTCTTAAAATCAATATCTAGGGTCCTTAGAAAATTGATATCTAGTGGTGTCCAATGACGAATCTAAGGTCAAAATTAGAAAAATTGCCGCCATTTTGAGCTTTTTTGTTTCTTAACGGATTGCTTTCAAAATCGATATCTAAGGGTCCCCAGTGGTGTCCGATGACGAATCAGAGGTCATAATTGGAAAAAATGGCCGCCATTTCGAACTTTTTTATTTCTGAACGGATTGCTTTCAAAATTGATATCTAGGGTCTCCAGTAGTGTCCAATGACGAATCTAAGGTCAAAATTGGAAAAATTGGCCGCCATTTTGAACTTTTTTGTTTCTGAACGGATTGCTTTCAAAATCGATATCTAGGGTCCCCAAAGGTGTCTGATGACGAATCAGAGGTCAAAGTTGGAAAAAATGGCCGCCATTTTGAACTGTTTTGTTTTTTTGGACGGATTGCTTCCAAAATCAATATCTTGCGGAAGGTTGCCTGGAAGAAATCGCTTAAAGCGATAAGGCTGCCATTTGCCGCAAATTTATGTTCGTGTTGTTTTTATGTAAAATTTTTTTATGTGCAATAAAGAATATTTTGTATTTGTATTTGTAAAAAATAAATCAAAAAGTAAATCAAAAGTAAATAAATAATAATAAAAAAAAATTATCAGAAATTATATTTAGTAAAAAATTAATCAAAAATTTGATCAAAAGAACAAGAAATAAGCAAAATCGAAGAATAAATAAAAAAACAATCAAAAATAAATTAATAATAATAAATAAATAATTCATGTATTAAATTAAAAAAATTAATCAAAAATTTATTTAAAAAATTAACAAAAAAATCAATTTAAAAATACATTAAAGAAATTAATCGAAAAATAAATCAAAAATATTTTTTGTCAATTTTCAACTTTCTAGGTTTATAGGTTTGGGCTGGTCGTTGATGAGCCATTTCGTCCCTTTTTTCACCATTTGGGGGTGATAACAAAAAATAGCGAAACACGTGTCAATTTATTTATTTTTAGGAGTAATCCTGAAAAGTTACAAACCAAAAAATGTAAGAAAAATTTTTCACTAAAAAAAGTGACCACCCTTGGGTGTTATTTTTGATAAAAATCCTAAAATAGGTGTTCATTTATTTTATTCAAGGAGTAATCGTACAAATTTTCAAATCAATACCTGCAACTAATTTTTTTTTCCCTATACTAACTTTCAAACCACATTTCTTCCCTTGGGTACCTAACTATTTTAAAAAAGTCGCTTCTTATAATATCGTGCCTCCGTCACCCAAGGGATGTTTGTGCCAAACACCTTTATACGTTCAGCCGTTTGGGCTGGGCGCTGATACGAGTAGGTGAGTGAGTTAGTCAGGACTTTCATTTTTATATAATAGAGGATAAAATATAAGACTAGCTTTCCGCCGCGGCTCCGCCCGCGTTAACAGTTTTTCCCGCGGTAAAAGGTAGCTTATGTTACTCAGGGTGAAAGTAACTTTCTAATGGTGAAAGAACTTTTGAAGTCGATACAATAGTTTTTGAGTTATTCATTACAAACATACACACAAAAATACAAATATTTCCTCTTGATTTAGTACGAAGTATGATAGAATAAAGAATAAAAAGTTACAATGAAACCAACCCTCAATGAATTTCCACGAGCTATTATTCTGTATATCTTTGTTGTATTAATTAAAATCTTCCGGCCAAGATTATTTGATTGAATAACAAACATTATTTTAATTATTCTTTTTTTTAGACTTTAAGGGGCTACCCAAGGTTAAGTGGCGCCGCCCTCTGTTAAAAAATAATTACTCGCGAAGTATATTTTTTTTCTAAAATCCGGTAGGTCATTTTGAAGTTGGCGTGCTATAGGATATATAGGGGCCATAAACTGTATTTATTATAGTCCGCTGTAGTTACAGATAGAACATTTGACAAAAGTGGCCGTTTTTAGCCACTTAGCGTTGGGTAGCCCCTTAATGGAAATAACTAAGAACTTGAGGTTTTTCGTTTCATTTTTAGAAAAAGTAAGGCACTTATTTTTCACTGGCGACGACAAAAGACGAAAGGGACGCAGTTATGCGTTAAAATAAGATACAAATACACCGCGCTCACTCTTGCACCATAACTGCGTCCCTTTCGTTTTTTGTCGCTGTCGCCAGTGAAATACCTGCCTAAACCACAGAATACCAAATGTAATTTCAATTGGATGACGAGGACGACATTCACGACGGGCAAAGAGAAAAAATATAGGTATTCAACTGACAGGTACCTATTCAAGTTAATATCAAGGAGTTTTTAAGCGGGAATCAAGCAGAAAGGCCGGGTTGATTGTTTCGTCCTTATCAAAATTAGTTTTTCATGGTAATTGTTGTGTTAATATGGTGTAATTAGTGCCAAAATGTGCCGTTAACGAAGAACTATTCAATAAAAGTGAGAAATAATAAGTGGTTAGCTATTTCTGGTTGGATACCCCGCGTTAAATTCTGATGTCAACAATGTCAATGATGAAAAGACTTATAAAGATGTTCAATACAAATGCAAGAAAGAAATGACTAAAGACTACGAAATAAAACTGAAGATCTCCTGTTATTACTATAGACTAGGCTGTATGGGCTTTGAACCCTTTGCCTTTTCCATAAGGGATACGTTTTTTAATTTCGATCAAATCTTATAAAATGTTAGAAAGAGACAATAGATCGTTGTGATGTTGTTATGCGCTATCTCTTTCTTAAAAAGCATTCACACACAGCAAAACTACACAAATGCTACACAACGAAAAAACCTGTATGAAAGGACTGCCAGAGGCATAATTGTACTGCCAGATCTTTTGTTTATATTTCTACCAACCAATGTGCACCTTTATTTTTTTATAAATGATCCTGATTATCGTAATAATATTCCCTTTTACTGTCTAGGCGTAGAATACTTGTTAATTTTTCCAAATAATTAAAAACCACCTTTCATCTTTCTGTCCATGTGCGGCGGGCGATCGATACAAAATGAATGTCAACACTGCGTTCGGTTCGGTATTTTCAGCTCTTTCTTCCCGAAAGCACGGAAACGTCCTGTTTTTCCCACCCAACGAGTGCGCGGTGTGCGCCTTGTTGAATATTTTGTATGCAAGCGGAGCATTCCGGTTCCCGAATCTGAATCCCTGAAAAAACCTGTCGTGTTCGCCCAGGGGCACCAAGGATCTTATAATTACTACGGTTCTTCTTCTTTCATCACAGACAAGCATCGTCCGAGCTGTATCCCTATCTAAGCATGTTTACGGACTCATTTAAAATAGGTTAGGACAAAAAACGACGTTACCTATTTTATTAATCACAGTTAAGAACTACTCCGGTAATGCTGCCGCGCACGTCGTCATGCGCACCATACAGCTTGCTTGGTGTGTGCGGTATAAATCTGCATTCCGTTCGGTTTTTTCCAAACGTGTGCGCCACAAGGATCTTATAAGTGCTACCGTAGTAGGTACTGGCCGTAAAGTGGAGAAAACATGAGTCCGTAAATAGGTATGCTGCTAACAAAAATCATTTTGGTGTGAGTGACTCAAAATGAGTCCAAACTCGAAGAGTTTACTAGTAGTCATTGAAGAGTTCCACTATCTACCTTCAGGACTCTTCATCAGACTCTGGTTAAATGGATACCTACCGTTTGCAATATAAAGATTTCGATAAGGCAAATCAAATGAGACAAATTGAGGGGTTTCTAGCAGTAGTAGGCAGTAAAAAGTTCCACTTCCCACCCTTAGAATCCTTTGTCAGACCCTGGTCAAGTGATCACCTCTCCCATAAGTGTAATTTAAAGGTCTCGTAAAGACAAAATGCTGATAGTGAGAGCTTGTTTGTGTCAGTTTATTGTATTTCATCTAAATTACATTATTATAATACAATTTTATTATACATTCCAAACGAAATGATACGATTAGTGTGGGTTATAATCGGCTTGCAAGATTTCTGACATAGTTATGAACACAAATACTTACATACAAGTGAAGCTATTAATAAGTGAGTTTTATAGTAAGTAGGATATTAAAATATTAACTAAAAAGAGGGTAAAACAAACAAAACACTTATTTTTTATCCATACATAAAGTCAAGTGCACTATCATGATAATTTAAAACCAGCCATGAAAACGAGGCTTCGATTTGACAGTCTATGGCTGGAGGCAGTGGCAGCCATCTTGGCTTCCATTTATCGGGCCGGACATTATCGGGTCGGGCAATATCAGCACGGGCGGTATTTGGTGACCACAGTATTGCACGGTCTGATATTTGGTGTACAGTGGATTCCAATTATTGGCTGTACATTACTGGCCGTACATTATCAGCTCGGGCTGATATTGTACGGCCAGGAAAGCACGGCCAGGAATGCGCAGCCCGTATTTCAAAAACCATGTACACGAAATATCGGGCCGGCAATTATCAGGGTGTGCAAACTCGGGACGCCAATTATCGGGTCGTGCATTATTGTCACCCCACTTTTCTTTCTGGGTGGCAACAAAAAAAAATTTACTAACACCCCGAAGGCTAAGGCGGTCTCTCGCTCGCTGCGCTCGCTCCGTTCCCGCCTTAGCCTTCGGAACCTAACACCCTTCGCTCGCACCCGCCTAGTCTATTTTATTCTAACTAAATAATATATTTTTACTCTTAACATGCATTTAACGTAAATTATACAATAAAATTGTTTTCACTAACGAAAATAATAATTCTAATGTATTTTAAAGCAAAATAAAGTAGCAAGAAAAAAAAAAACTTTAAACTTGGCTGTATGAACACGGTACGAACACACTACCACGCAAAAAAAAAAAAAAAACGTGGTCTTTTTACAACCAAATTTGTTGATTTTAGAAAATTAATTTCTCGAAAACTATGAGTCTCCTAAACTTGAAACTTGGCATAAATGCTTCTTAAGTATAGACCTTTTAGCCATAAAATCATGAACCGCCAAAGCCTGGGATATTAATGGAAAGTTTAGCCAAAGATAATAGAAATAATGGAAAGAAATAATAAAAATCAAATCTAAAATATGTAAAAACCTCATAAATATATACATATTACATACATACTTTCGGTATCATTTAAAATACCTCTATGTATAATGTATATTTATTTTCTGAAGCTAATAAACATAAAGACTGTTTATGTCTACATAATATTTAATAGATAGTTTTATAAATACTAACTTTTAAATAGTTTATGATGAACTTCACCGACGCACTCAAATAACCCATAATGTACTTAAACTTGCAGTTTTAATGAGGTGCCTAATCAGATTTTTAGATTTTCTTTTGTTGAAGGTTGAAGATTTCACAAAGAACAAGCCAGAGTCAGCCAGACCGAACGAACAAAAACGATAGAGAAACAAAATTCGAAACCAAACAAAACACCAAACAAAGAAACGGGGGGGAGGGGAGAGAATAGTTTTTGACGTTTTGAAGGAAGTTGGGGTGGGGGGGTCGAGGTGAACGAACTTTCATTTCCTAACTTGGAACGCAGTGCAGTAGAGCAGGCTAAATAGAATCGATCGATTTTAACATCAAGCGACATTTTAACCTATGTAAGTGCGCTTACGCACTACATTTGTACCGCGCTGGCTCTCACTGTTCAAATCAAGTGAAAAGCACCTTTACCTTTTGACTTACTTATAATATGCTTAAACACAATCAAAAGCTGTACTGTGTCTGTAAAATATTTATTGTGATTATACATTTCATATTAGAGATGCATTGCGTAGATCATACATTATAAATTTTAATAATAGATCATAAATTCCTTTCACGAATAAAATAGGTAGGTATTGTACGAAAACTAATTAAGAATTAATTAATACCTACAGTTAAGTAAAATTAAAAATAAACTATTCACTAGATATTAAAAATAAAAACCCAACAATCTAAGTATTAAAATAATAAAACAAATACTAACCATTTATTAAGAAATAAATAACACTAGGTTCCCGAGTAATGAGAATTAATGAATAAACTGTGATGAACACTCACTAAACTAATAAGTATGTAAACACGAACACAATACGTATGTAACTGCATTTTGTTAAATCCTAGCGCTCCTATTGCAGCCGTGCTGGCGCATTAGTAGCAAAAATAATACTGCAAAGGTAGGTGACGTCGGCACCACCGCATCGTGCATGAACATTTTTAATACCAGTTCACTTATATTCTATAGTATATTCTTCATTGCCACAACGCGTTGAGATTGAATAGCATGTCAGCCATGACACGAACTTCGCTATTTGGTCTTTCTGTGATTGCCACAACGCGTCGTGTGCGTTTTCATTAGAGCCATAACACGAATTTCGCCATGTGGATGTTTTACTGTGACCACAACGCGTTATGAGCTATTTTTCCGCTCACTGAGCGTTTTCGATCTTTGAGCGTAACATATACATGTATTTACGCAAATAAATATCTTTGTCTTTGTCTTAAATGCGTTTACTTAGCAACTTAATTTTCAGATAAATTATCGTTCAAACAATTTCAAAGCGACGACGACACGGGACGGGGCAATAAATAAAGACAAACACATTGTTGTTTTACAAAAATTGATTATTACAGCTATACTACTAAAGAACGTGTATTTAACACCTTCAGTTAGATAAGAAGTTTAGGAATTTATGTACTTAGGGAAAAAATTAAATGTAGGTACTTAGGGAAAAAATAAAGCAAAGAAAACAAACAAGTAATAAAATAAAATATACAGTCAGTAGGTACAGTAAGCAGCACATGCGACTGGACATATTGACCTTGAGAGTGCCGTTATTCTGTAGCAGTAGAAGCGAGTTTCGTAGTACGAGTGTCCAGCCGCATGTGCTGCTTACTGTACCTAACCTACTGACGAAACGACTGGGCAGAAGGCTAGGTTAATATTACGAACCATTCGAAAAGTTCCTCTCAAAACGTCACAACCACAATTTTCTGTTTTGTTGTGTCAGTTTTCAGATTTATATTTTCAATACACAAAACAACCCTTACCTTGAACAAAATAAAGCTCGGGTGTGCTGATATTTTCCATGCGTGCAACTCCACTATTACGCTGATATAAACCGATTTTACCAGGTATTATTATTCGAAGCAGTAAATATAATGGGAACGAATAATGCGATATCGACACAATTTTACCAGCTACTGTAATTATAGTGTGAACTGGTCTACTGCCTAAATCACACTGGCAATTTTTTGTTAGGGCACGTTAGGGTTAGTATTTTAACATAAATAAACATAAAATATCATGGGCGTACCGTAGAATGATGGGGTGTTGACAATTGACATGATACATTAATGAAAATTTCGACAAACATAGACGAAAGACAAGAAAACTTGTTTCAGAAATAAAATAATTTTAATTTAACTGCAGCTTCAGATGCTTATAAAATATTTTAACCACAGCCTCTTACTATACCTACTACCGTATAGATCTGTTTAAATCTCCATATATGATTCTAAGAAACGAATCGACATCGATTGTGTTTAGGTATGTATAGTAGACATCACTTAAAAAAAAAGAAAATAACACTTCCGCTGGCGGCGATGGCGCCGCGGCAAAAAGTTCGATTTTAAAAATTAGTTTTATTCTAACACAGACAGAAGTATTGTTTGTATTGTACTTTGTATAAAAAATAAAGTTTGTTATGCGGCTTCTACAGCATTAATACATTCATGTGAGATAAACGCACATTCCCTTTGCAAAAAAATCTAACCGTTTAATGTGTACCTAAACATATTTTGGCGTTTGTCGATTCATTTTTATTAAAATAGAGATCATATGAGGAGGTCAGGAACAAAAAGTGATAATTTGCTATGTTGGCACTTTGAATTTTTTTTTCGGTTCCTGTGTCTTCATCCTGAATACTATCAACCTATTGAATGTTTTGCCTCAAAACGTGTTAAAAACGCTAGTAATTTGACGTCACATTTCCCAATTTGATTCAAAAAGTGATAATTTTAATTTTTTTAAGTTTGAAATTCTACTATTGCTTCAAAAAGTGTTAATTTTCTAGGGAAAATGTACACGTTTGTGACAAAAGGTGATTAATCTATTTTTATAAATTTAACGTTTTGTTTTATTGACAACTGCCAAAAAACCTAGTACCTGAGCCTGCAAATATGAATTAAAAACTTGTATGGTTCTGTCAATGTTAAAAAAAAACACATTTCACTGTCATTCACATGTCATTCTGTGTTTCCTTAATTCACAAAGGATGGAAAGATTTGTATTAGAATTTTTTGTGATGGGTGTGGGGGACAAAATAAAAATTCACATGTAATGCACACACTCATGTTTTGGTTGGCAAAACAGTCCCCCACATCTTTGCGAGAGATAAAAGTTTATTTCCCTGTCCGGGGCCACAGTTTTTTGCCAGCCGATAGGGTCTTCGGAAGAGTGGAAAAGACCCTAAGGAAACACAGCCTAATTACCACAGAAGAAGAATATTTATGTAGAGTTGCTGTCTGATCATGGAACTGTAAATTTTTTAGGAGATGTGAAAAGTCTGGAGCAGAATTATTTCAAAAAAATTCAGGGTATCAGAGATTTGAAAAGGATATTTTTCAGAAAAGTAAGTTCGAGACAAGGTGTGAAAATTGAATATGTTGGATACACTAACAACAACTGATACAGATTTCAAGATAATGAAAAGTATACTAGTCTACTAAAAAGCAATAAAACTTTTCATCGTATGAGCTTAAATGAAGTTAGTTTGGGTCATCCAATAACAGCTGCAAAAAAAGGAGATGTAATAAATTTATTAAAAAAGCAGTTCGGAGAAGAATGGGAGACTGATCCACAACTAAATTGGTATGTGGATATCTTAATAAACAATCAAGCAAGAGATCAGGACCTTAACCCAGTTAATGAAAATGATAATGAAGAATGTTGTGAATGCCTTGAACCTGACAGTGGCCTACGGGTATAGAATTAAGTGAAAAAATATTATTTTATTTAAAAGAGTATAGACTGGATATTGTTTCAAATGGGGTTAATTTAGTTTTGTTAAGAATCAAAAAGTGATAATTTCCAAAGGGTAGAATCATAAGGTGATAATTAGCTGATTTAAGGGTCAAAAGGTGTTAATTTTGAAATTTAATAATAAATATCTTCTAAAATGTTAATTGTTTTTGTTTACTGTTTTGACAGTTTTATAAATTAAACAAATACCTATATATATACATATGTTTATATTTTCCTATGTTACATATAAGTACCCTAAAAAATATTTCTCATTTTATTTTAAAAAAGAAGCATACATTTTATTACTTTTTGTTCCTGACCTCCTCATATAATATATTAGTACCTATCTATTTATTTTAAATACTTACTTTACTTTTGTATCCCTTCCGTACTTCTCGAGACTATCTAATTATTAGATAATTATATAGGTACATAATAATTATAATTATTTTGGTATTTTCATTAATATATTCATAGTTTAAAAAACAACATTTATTTTGGCTGTTTTATGAAAAGTTTTTATTGGCACAAGATACCTGAACAAATCTTTTCTAATTATTAGATAGTCTCGAGAAGTACGGAAGGGATACAAAAGTAAAGTAAGTACCTATATAATATAAAATAAATAAAGTCTATTACACAGGAATGATTCCTCTGCTTTCTTCCTATAAAACGTTTACTACTTAGAGCTTAGCAATAAAAATTTTATTGACCGTAAAACAGTAACTTCAATCAATCAGTTAAGTAGAATTTTAAATGTCAGTCGGTCATCGAAAATTTAAGTACTCGTAAAGAGAATAGGGTATGGAATATATGGATGTATGGATGGAATCTGTTTGTTGGTTGATTTGTTCGCGTATGCTTAGGTGTTAGAAAACATTTACCTATATGATAGGTACCATATCCAAAAGAAACTATCATTATTACCAAAAAAGCGGAGAGTTGATATTTATCGAAGTATTATGTATGGAAGTTTGTCACTATATTACAAGTACCTAGGAGTCGTTTGATGCAGGGCTTGAAACCGGTACCTATTTTGGAAACCCCCAAATAAAGATCAATGACCGTAAATAGATTTTTAAAAATTCGCAATTTTTGCTAGATGTTTTTGCCGTTGGTCTATTTTGGGTACCGTAAAGTTATAGATAAAGTTGTAGGCGATTTATAAATAGAAAAGATTTGTTCACGTAATATAAACATATAAACAACCACAATAAATGTTTTTTTTTTTAACTATAAATATATTAATAAAAATACTAAAATAATTATAATTATTGTGTATTTACGTAAAATATAAGTAGTTGTTTGCATACTGTAAAATAAATAGTACGGCACATAATGTCTTACTTACCTACTTACCTTCAGTGCCTTCAATACAAAAAAAGCCTCTCTTAGAATACCTACTGTAATATCACAAAAGTTATACACAATATTTACCGAGATTTAAATGTATTGTTGATCCAAGGTTTTGTGTTTGAAAGGCACAGAGAAAGTCACAAATTAGTAGGCAATCCGCGCGCGATACCGTGTAGACTTGGGTGATAAATAACGTCACAGTGAAAAAGTCACAGTGATCAGGTGCCTGCAAAAGTCACTGTGACTTTTTAGAAAATAACAACGTTCCAAAATAACGTTGTTACTTCGCGGCTTCCAAGTCGTTCCGAGCGCGACCGCGCCGCGCGTTATTTGTCACGGTTGGCGCCAAGCGGCCGCGCTTCCGCCCGGTCCGCGGCGGCGACCAATCATCGGTAGGTAGATTCGGCGATATAACCAATAAGGCGATTATTGCAAGCGCGCGACGACGACAGAGCAACAAGTATAGTAGACACGGAAACTATAAAAAAATGTCTTATTTGATTATTATTTTTTTCGATACTTATAGGATAATGTAACAAATATTTAGTAATTACGGAACTTGGAATTATAACATGGTGACTTTTATCCTTGAAATAAAATAATAGTATTATGATAGTAATTTTATTTATACACTCTCGAATTGAATATCTATTTTTTATTAACTATCCTAAGCCTGTAAAAAGTGTGAAGGAGATTTTGTGATCAACTGTTCAGTCAGTCACTTTCGCCCGCGCTCAACTATAATCGACTATCGTTATGATTCCAAGTTCCAACCGTTCCACCTAGTTATCTAAGTTCCAAGCCCAATGTCGTTCCATGTAACCGACAAGTAACGACGTGACAAAGTCACGGTGATTTTTCACAGTGATTTTTTTGGAACTGGAACGACAGTCACGGTGATCGCAAAATAACGACTTAGCCCATGTCTAATACCGTGTAGTCACTTTTAGTAATCGCACAACACTAGACGTCAAAATCGAAAACACGCGATGATAACATTTTTAATAGTTATAAGTTATTATGAATCTTTATTGGAAAACTGTTATAAAATCATTCAGGTTCAATTAAAACACCTGCAATCTCTGCAATGGCACCTGCGATGCTTGCATGGTATCGTGAACTAATTTCCTAGACCGCACCTAACATAAACTTAAATTTATTTTGTTTCATTTTTATTACAATACAAATATTTTGTCATTGTTTAAAATTTTTCAAAGTTTAAGTATTTTACTATTTTACGTAGACGCGTATTCGAGTCGTTGTTTTGGAATACCTAAGTACTGCATTTACCAATTTATTTGATATAATTTAATCGTGAACTTAAAAATAGTAAATAGACATAGAATATTCGCCTTACGTAAAGGAATTATACAATACAATACAAGTACTATACAATATACGTATTTGTCAAGTGGCAGTTTCGTAGAACTTGTTGCTTCTGCTACATTAGTCATTACGTAGCATTGCTACACGGTGCTACGGTTGAAGCTACGGTTTAAAACTACGAGAGTAAGCAAGGAAGAACGGTCTGGAAACAAACTACTACGCCGCCTTCACGAATAGAAAAGCTTTTATACGAGTATGTAGTTACACCATATTTTCGTACATTTGTAGTAAAACACAACATAATAATAATAATAATAATAATAATAATAAAAATCTTTATTTGTAACTTTACAATGATACAATAATATTGTAACCCTGAAGCTTGTGTTAGTTAAAAACTGTGTTACAAGCTTCAGTGTCTTCCCATGCAGTACAGTCTTGTTACATTATAGTAACTTAAGAGCTAGGACAAACATGATTAACAGCTACATAAGAATGGCGTGAGGAGCATGTGTGAATGTGCTTGTGTGTGTGCGTGTGTGTGTGTGTGTGTGTGTATATATAAATATAAATATATATAAGTCTGTGTGTAAGTGCGAGAAAGAGTAAAAAAGGTTTAGGTACATACTATATGGATTGTTCAAAAAGCTTTTCTGTATTTTCGTAATCAAGAAGTTTTAGGATATTATGAATTAATTCTTTAAACCGGTAATTATTGTAAGTTTTTATTTTGGCAATGTCTGGGATTATTTTATTGTACATCATCGGAGCGCAATAATCATAAAATCTTCGCGCCTTTATCCCTTTTACCTTAGGTAAAGGGCACTTTACTACCCTTCTAGTGCAGACGGGTAGTAGAGGAACAGTACAACGATGATAACGACGAAGAATTTGATAGACATATAGTCTTCTAACAGACAGCACGTCGCTTTTGTTGAGGAGGTCCGTTGTGGGATGCCTAAAAGGTAGACGCAACATAACTTTCAAAACAGCACGTTGGGCGCGTTCTAGCTCAATAAGAAAGGTTTTCGCGGCCCCACCCCAAACACAGATACAGTAGGTCAATAAACTTTTACAAAGGGCTGAATAAGTAATTTTTAAGATGCTGATATCAGCAACGTCTCTTAGGTTTTTAAAAACATGAATCATTTTCCTAATTCTTCCTGTTACCGCCTCAACCTGCAATTTCCAATTAAGTCTGTCATCGAGTACGATACCAAGATATTTGATCGTATTAACGCGTAGCAAAGTTGCACAGCCACAAGTCGATGGAAGTGTTTCAGTTCTATTGCAAGGGTAGGTGTGTATACGAATTTTAAAGCTTCCCTGTGGACTTGTTCGAATGGATCTACTAAAACAGATATATTTAGTTTTATCTGTGTTAAGAGATAAAAGACTATCTTCAAGCCAAGCAGAAACTCTCTTTAAACCATTCTCGGCCAACTGGTTCACTTCACTCCAGGATGGTCCATGAAACAATAGTACCGTGTCATCAGCAAACAGTAATGTGTCTATGTCCCGGTTGTTGTTAAGCGCACACAATTGGTTAATATACACCAGAAACAGTGTAGGTCCCAATGCGCTGCCCTGGGGAACACCATAGGAGTTAGATACAGATTTACTTAAATGATTACCTATCTTAACCCTTTGTATCCTCTCATTAAGATAGGTACAAAACCACTTCAGTGGTGCCCCCCTAATTCCCATCGCCTCCAGTCTGGCCAGCAGAATCGGAATGGACACGGTGTCAAAGGCCTTTTGTAGGTCAAGAAATACCCCAAGACATTTCTCACCTTTGTCAAGATATGAATTTATGGCTGAAGTCAGATTTAACACCGTGTCCTCCGTTGACCTACTCTTTCTAAAGCCGTACTGGTTTGGGCTGAGCAGCTTATTTTTCTCCAGATATGACGTGAGTCTTGAATTAACAATTTTCTCAATAACTTTGGAAAATGTGGTTATTAGGGAGATTGGCCTATAATTAGTGGGTAGATCTTTTTGCCCAGACTTAAAAACGGGAACTATAACAGCATTTTTGAAGCAGTCAGGAAAAACACCTAGTTCAAAACTGCGGTTGAATAGATAGGACAGAGGTTCGCTTAAAGCACCACAGGAGTCCCTGAGGATCCGCGATGAGATCTTATCCCAACCTGGAGCACAATTTAGCTTAAGACTATTTATCGTTTTAGAAACCTCTAATGGACTGGTCAGGAATAAAGCAAATGAATGTGCAGGTGAGTCACCCCTATTTTCCCTTTTAGCTAGGTCCTCATCAGATACGCCTATTTTGTCCATCGTACGCCGCGCTAGATTAAGCCCTATGGACGCGAAGTATTCATTGACTACATCAAGTGAATTAGTCACCGTACACCCAGAGTTGAGCAGTTCATCTGCATTTTGCCTATTACTATTTAAGTTACATACTTCTTTTATAGTTTTCCACATTTCTTTGGTGCTACCAGCGCTACTTAAAAATTTAGACCTATAGAATTTAGCTTTTAAAAACTTGATCAGACTATTACAAATGTTACGGTATTCGGAATATTTCTCCTTGGCACTTATGTCACTAGGTTTGTTTTTAGAGTGTCTTTGGAGTTTATTTCTTTTCCTTATAGATTTAAGCACTCCTGGTGTAATCCACGGCTTGAGACGTTGTTTTCGATTTGGTATTATGACAACTTTTGTGTTCTTCATAACTATGCTTTGCAATTTATATTCTAAACAGTTTGCTATATCAATCGCTATATAATCGAAGAATAAAAGTATATTAAGTGGAAAAAATTTTGCAGATCTGCGTTTTTCTTATGTTTTAATAAAAGTATATCTTAAATTAAAAAAAAAAACTGTAACCTAATGGTGTTAGTTAATTACATACAAATTAGGGATGCCTCGATACGCCTTTTTGCCGATACGATACCGATACTCTTATAAAAATATCGGCGATACTGATACCGATACCGATACGCTTATTGAATTCAAAAAGGAAGCTAGAATAAATAAAATACAATTAATTAATAGTTTTAGTAATCAAAATTAACATTTATAAGATTTTTATTTAAAAAACAAAGTATTCTTAAGTTTCGCGGGCAAAGGCGATTTCGCAAGTCTGTTTGAATAAGACCTGCGGTGGAAAATAGTCTCTCAGATGCGACAGAACTTATTTGGAAACTAAAGTACTTCTGCGCCATTTTTTTAAGTTTGGGTATAAGACGTTTTGGCGCCAGAAAACGAACGACGAAAGTATCGTTGAATCTGCCATAAAAATATCGCCGATACCGATATATCGGCAAACCCGAAGTATCGCCGATTTATCGGTATCGGTATCGGTATCGGATGCATCCCTAATACAAATACAAATATTACTATATATAAATATTATATTTACATAAATCATTTACATTAAATAAAAACTAAGTAACTATCACAACTACAATTTAAAAGGATATTTATCATGACGAGGTTGTTGTGGCACCAAATAATATTACCTATATAATTTTAAATAAAAAAGTAATTATTACCTCCAAAAAAGTAAATAGCTACCACACCATTAGAAGCTTTTATTCGTAACCATGAAGAACAAAATGGTAAACAGAGTTTAGCAATTTACAAATTAAATGAATCAAATACATTCACAATTACTTTGGTTAGGCTAGCGTTCCCACCACCACCGCCATCGTGCCGAGTTCGCGTGCGCTCCTTGACTAAATCAACATATTTTTTCTATAATGAGTATTGATTTCTCGCCTCGACTTTATCAGTTTCCGGTAATTTGCTTGAAATAACGGTGTAATAGGGTGGGAAGGGCAATTGGCATCAAAATAATTCTAATTCATGGACCAAAATATACATACCTACATACCCGTTTCGGAGCAAAATGTCAAAGAGCAAAATGACAAGTGGGCGTAAAAGGTCAAAAGCGCAGAATGCCAAAAGCGCATAATGCCAAAGGCGCACAATGTCAAAGGCGCAGAATGACAAAAGCGCATAGTGACAAAAAACTTATATTATATTTCCCACCACTCCGTTCCCCCCTACTATATAATGCCGCAGGATACCAAAACCCACCTATAAATAATAAACCTAGACAAACATCTAAGAAACAAATTAGCAGAGCACTACTACCCTAGAAATTTTCAGGGGCGCGAGAGGGTTTTCTATAATCCTCATGCTTGACAGATAGATGGATGGAGTGGGGTCGGTCAGTCTTTGCAGTAAAGTTGTTGTTGGTCACGCAAGCACTGATCACAGAACATTTTAAAAGAGGTACCTACTGATGTTGCCTTTTACGACATCCACAAGGAACACAAACCCATTTAATTGTAAAGCCGGATCAGAAAAATAAAAAACCTGCTCTGGTGGCGCCACATGCATATTTTATGTTTATGGCAACAGTTTTCCTTATAAAATTAAATTTTCCACTGAAATTTTGCAATACGGCGAGGTTTTTTATTTTTCTAGTCGGGCTTTAAATGTCTTGAAAGATCTGGCGATACGATATTTTTATGATACCGATATTACCTCCAAGACCAGTTCCATTACATCCATTATAAAAGCTCTAGAGAAATCAGCAATGATAAATAAAATACCAAACGTCTTCAAACACTCCCAGATCGTAATTCATTCTAACCGTAGACGCCAAAAGGGATTTGCAAAATGAGGTAGTTGAAAAGGTCAGACAAGTTACTTAATATTCATTTGCTCGCTAACTTAAGGGCACACTATAGTATCATCCTTAGTAAATAAGGGGCCCACCAGTCCAATAGTATTTTTTTTAATACTTTGTTTTGATTGCAAGCAAGTACTTAAAAAAACTGTAGAATACAATACTGCAATAGCATATCCAATGTAAGATGGACAATTTAGTAATTCAGCACATTAATTTGAAAGCCTTGCCCGATATTTTACTTTCTTTATAGGATCACTCGGGTGTCCGCCCGCACTCAGTGCCTATTTCCTCCGAAACTACTGGGCCGATCGAGTTAAAATCTGGTACACGTATGTATTGTTTATTGACCTACGCTTGTACCGCAATGTTTCACCGGACTTGCATATTCCATCAATATTTAATACTTAACGTACGGCCCTGATGTTACTACACAAGTAGACCTAATTAGAAACAAGGCAGAGTCTAGGGTATCAGACTTGACCAAACAAAAACTTGAAACACAACTGCTCATAACTTAATTTGGGCTGGATTTGTACCCGCGATCCTGTACTTCGGTGGCAGTACTGGTGATGTGCCGTTCCCGGAAAGAATGCTACTTTCCGATTGAGGCCAACTAGGACGAGTCAGTGAGATCTGTAGGGTCGGTCGGGTCGTTAGGTAACTAACCGGAAAACACCAACCCGGTCTGCCACATCTAGTCAGCTTGAACAGCAAATTTCATTGGGAATATTCCTGGCAACGCAAATTTCATGGGATTGGTGGGAATATTCCCCTAAGGGGCTGTCAAAATTTGTCATTCATTCATAATAGTCGTACATTAACCTACCTACATACATGGTGTTTTCGGTCACAATCACAAGGTCAAATGCAGAGTTGTAAATATTGGTGAAGAAAACATGGGCTGTGTAACGGGCCACGTTGCTATGACTACTTGCGTACTAACAAAATTAGGCAAATATCATACGAAAGCTTAGTAAATAAATTTTGAAACGTATAGTAGGTACAGACCTCGATCACCTGACTAAGTGAAATACGTTCATATTAATAGAAATAAATCATAGAATAGAATATATTGCACACAAGGACATAAAAACAAACAGGGTGTACATGTAGGCGGCCTTATTGCTAAAGGTAGCAATTTCTCCCAAGCAACCTTGATCGAATCATCGTCTAAAATTGTATTAAAATTTTATTTTACTAATAATATGTAAATACAATGAAGTCAAAACAGTTTACACAATGAATATTTTTTATTTGAAGGTCTTATCATACTAATATTATAAAGAGGAAAGATTTGTATTTTTGTGTGTGTGTATGTTTGTAGTAATGAATAAACTCAAAAACCACTGTGCCGATTTCAAAAATTATTTCACCATTAGAAAGCTACACTCACCCTGAGTAACATGGGCTACCTTTTACCGCGGGAAAATGCCTCATTCCTACGGAAAAAACTGTTATCACGGGCGGAGCCGCGGCGGAAAGCTAGTTACCTATATTCTCAATTTTTCTTATGGTAAAATACACAATTTTCACGTAAAATTGTTTATGCAGACGCAGAATAGCCGTAAGAAGAGGTAGTATAATATAATAAGTTACGGCCCCTAATCAAAAAGGGACGATTTTAATTTCAACATGAACAGAACAATCGGATTCATTATCCCAATTTATATTTCAATTAATATCTCATTGTACCTCCTCATATAATGTAAAAGCTTTTATTAGGTATTTTTAAAGCTCTTGATATCTCGAATTTACAACGGAATAAACCATAACTGGTACGGCTTGTTAGTGAACATAAAGAAAATATTTTCTTTGTCTGTTAATCTCTTCAAAAACCTTTGAAGAGGAAGGAAATATTTATCTTATTCGTCCTACGCAGAATCTCTTTATATCCCTTAAACTTGTGTATTTAAGGTATTTCTGTTTGACCCACACTCGCTTAATCTAGCGAAGGCATCTTGCTCGTTTAAAAATTCAATACTACATTAGAGCTCAAACATGTACGGCGGCGCAGCACGATTAACTATACACGGTTTCAAGTTAGACTCACGTATTCAGTGCTCACGTTTAGAAAACTTGAAAAAGAAGCATCACTACATAGTATAAAACAAAGTCGCTTAACTTTTCTATCCCTATGTCCCTATGTATGCTTTATGTATCTTTAAAACTACGCAGCGGATTTTAATGCGGTTTCTTTTAATAGATAGAGTGATTCAAGAGGAGGGTTTATATATATAATACATGCATAATATACTTAGTGATAACCCACAATAACCATTTTCCTGTGCGAAGCCGGGGCGGGTCGCTAGTAGCTTTATAAAATTAACGTAGGGTCGTAGACGTGAGCAAGCTTCCCCGTGCTAAAAAAAACAGTAGCTTAACACAAAACTGACTAGGTAGGTCTAGGTAACTTTGGATTATTACTGGCATGAAGGCGCGCTGTGTACTGAACCTTCTTAATCCGTAACATTAGTTGACTCGTCGGATTACGCGATAGCTGCTCTTTTATGCTTAACGTACTATTGAATTAATAATGGAATCCTAAATAAATACAGACAAAGTAGTAAAAATATGTCTCGCATTTTAAACTAAGCTCGTTTGTGATGATAAGATAAAGTAGTTTATGTGACACTTCTCGGACGATAAAAAAATGTGATACATTATGGTTATATTACAGTAGCAACTCTATTAAAAAAATTGCATATTACTATCAATCATAGAAATATTCAATCGTTCCATAAAAGTTCGTAGTAACTGCTACGAGCGCTGTAGCGTTTTCGTAGCACGTGCCTCGCTCGCGTAGCTTAATTTATTTGTTCGGAATTTGAACAATATTATATAGCTAGGTTAGGTTAAAGTTAATCGTAATTTTGCGTGTGCATAGGCCCTGATCATTAAAATAGTTTGTTGCTGAAGAAAATGATATCACCTTTTGACCTTTGCGCCGCCAGTAAAGGTATCTTAGGTAAACACATTTACACCGGACCGTCCTCCCTCATCAATATAGATACAATTTTCTCAACCACTTTAAAAGGCGATAAAAAAGTAGTAAACTTAGTAAGTAAGTAGACTGAGGAATTAATAAAAAGAGCTCGTAATTGCCTCGTAATTGGCAATAAATTCAGATTCTCCTGCCTTTGATCCATTCTAAGTCCTCCTTCAATATAGTTAGATTTAAAAAAACGGATTTTGATTTTTAGTCTAATTACTAATCTTTACTAATCAATAAGGGCATGTCGCTATACATATATTTATCTCCACTTAGACAGTTTGGAAATAAAACCAAAAAATTCTAAAGTTAACTTAAGTCAACCCCAGAATAATAAAGGTTATTTTGATGTCGTAGCGTAGGTGACCGTAGTATGCGCCACGGAGTACTACGGTAGCGTAAAATATTTTATGTTCGTGTCTCGTACAGATAAAGTTTACGACCACATAAAAAAATTTGACAACAAACTTGGATATAAGTTCAACTAGTTACAGAATAGCTTCTTCTTTATCCCTTTTCTCGTCACGCGGCGGGGTTGATTTTCTTAACCTTGAGACGTCATTACTTCGCGGGTAATTTTTCTTTTCTTTTGTAATTGACTTACCAAACCTATAAAATCGAAGTTTCAAGCTTCACCGAACTTGTGGGGAGTGGACACAAGAATGTCCAACTTTTTCATGTCCCTCTGGATTTTGTTAGCCGGGTAGTTTATGGTAGTTATTATTTGCTGTAGCCATAGAAAGGCATTTCTTCGCCAATTTGCAGAGTAGCTAGTTAAATTACAGAGTAGCTAGTTAAACACAGAAGAGCCCTACTTGATTTGTATCGCTACAGTATCAATCAAGTCGTCGATCGACAGTCAAAGTAAACAAACGGTGTATTGTACGTAGTAAACATACTACAGTGATTGGTCGATTCAGGTAGGTGGTCACCAAACCCCTGCGATCACCTCAATCAACTATATATTCTAGGTATTTACTTATCTACGATACAAGCAAAAGATTTTACAGTATTTTGCTAATATTCCAATGTTTCTTTTTTGGCATTTCTTCACCAAATTACAGAGTAGCTAGTTAAACACAGAAGAGCCCTACTTGATTTGTATCGCTACAGTATCAATCAATAGCTGTCGATCGACAGTCAAAGTAAACAAGCGGTGCATTGTACGTAGTAAACATACTACAGTGATTGGTCGATTCAGGTAGGTGGTCACGCAAACCCCTGCGATCACCTCAATCAATTATATATTCTAGGTATTTACTTATCTACGATACAAGCAAAAGATTTTACAGTATTTTGCTAATATTCCAATGTTTCTTTGTATGGTCTGTTTCATTTAAATTCGGACGATCTTTTCTTGAAAGTTATTATTAAATAATTATAATACATAGTTTAAAAAACTAAAAAACACTCTTCCTGTCCGCCATCTTGGACGTCCTCCATATAGGATTTAAGTCACGTGGCTTTTTTTTTCGTATTCCTGACAGCAAACCCTTTCATTTGATACCCATATCATGGGGGTGGATTTCAAACAGCCAGTTCGCCATCTTAGGGAGGCCGCCATATTGGATTTGTAATGACGTTTCTTAGCTAGTCATGTATTGTCATCAAAACTCAGAGCGTGTGCAAAATTTCATCCTAATCGAAGACCGGGAAGTGGGTCAAATTAAGATTCCAAGATTTTTTTCATACATTATAATGGGGAGGCCGCCATATTGGATTCGTAATGACGTTTCTTAGCTAGTCATGTATTGTCATCAAAACTCAGAGCGTGTGCAAAATTTCATCCTAATCGAAGACCGGGAAGTGGGTCAAATTAAGATTCCAAGATTTTTTTCATACATATAATGGGGAGGCCGCCATATTGGATTCGTAATGACGTTTCTTAGCTAGTCATGTCATTGTATTGTCATCAGAACTCAGAGCGTGTGCAAAATTTCATCCTAATCGAAGACCGGGAAGTGGGTCAAATTAAGATTCCAAGATTTTCTTACATACATAGTTACTTACAAGTGAAGCTAATATAAGCGTGTAAAATAATGTATCGCCAAAATGTCTGGCAAGGTCACACGGTCACCCCATCTTCTTCTAGGAGTCAATGACCTTTTGTCAGGATTAATATGAAACAAACCATAGTGTTCGTTCGTTAACAGCTCACATATGTCCCCACCGAGGGGCTCGAGCCTACCCTGATACCATAGTGTAACAGTTACGAATTGCCTTATTATCACGTATTCGTGTATGTACCTACACAATTCAATTATATTCCATCAAGCCGTTCTTGAATAAACAATGAGGTGCAAATTCCAATCACATTTTTTTTTACACATTACCACATCACATACATACATATGTTTACATGTTTGAAAGTGCATTCATCAATGTAATTATATATGTATATGTCGGCTTATTTTAAACTTTTGTTAATGTTGTCAGACATTTTTTAGTAATTTAACTTTTATTTACATAATAAAAAGGCTATATTATTTTTCGGCGATTTAATGTAGGTTTTAATAATATTTTAAATGTTTAATCCTGGAACTCACCATACTCACTTCACATTGACGTCAGAATCCACAATGTTCATAAGTCAAGGACTGGTCAAAACTAGGGCTGCCACACATTTTAAATTACAAATTATAGCAAGATCAAGTGCACATAGACAAACATTATTTATTTGAAAAACCCAATACAACACAGCAAAATAAATTGTAGAGAGAAGCAAACTCATTTGTGAAGATAAATAAGTAAGAAATATACATTTTCCAATCACTTCTTATAAGGGAAAACCTTTGTTTAAAAAATCAAAATACGAATTTTAACTCCGATTCATAAAGTGCTGACAAACTATTTTAACCGATGAGTTTTTAGACATACACCATAACAACAACAGCTACATATCAGATTATTCTATAAAATTGATTTTATGAAATTTAAGAAGACAGTATATATCATAGTACCTACCTACTTACTTATTAACAACATATAGGATTACATCATCAATTACCTAAACAGTGTGTCCGGCTTCCGGTGGTGTCAGACCCTTAAGGCTAAATATTTCGTCTCATCTCATAATGCCAACTTCGCAAAATGCCAACCGCTCGCAAAATGACAACTTCTCAGAATGCCAACTACTTATAATGCCAACTTCTTAAAATGCCAACTTCTCAAAATGCCAACTCTCAATGTATCGATTTTTATTTTATTTTTTATTAAAGTAAGTGGCTGGAGGTTGAAACTTTGAAGATTCGTCAAATATTTTTTCTATCGATATTACTAGGTACCTTACAAAATTTCATTCATAGCCTTACAAGGTCCGCTACCTGTAGCGTGACACATTGAATAAGGTGTTTTTCACTACAACTTTTTGAATGGCAACATTGGCAACCATAACCAACGCAAATTAAAAACGTATAATAATATAGATATCCCTATGTATGCTTAATATAGATATACAGTTTTCATGTTGCACGCTGTACGCTGCCTGTCCTGGGCCTACAGTAGGTATATGACCAGGTCAGGGTGAAATATAAAAACTGCACTTTATTTTTATGGTTAAAAATAGAACCTAAACACTTCTTCGAGTCAATGGTCATATTTGTTTTGCCCAGTACTCCGCAACAGAAATGGCGCAATCTGTTGCCCCAGACAGATCCGTCTTGGTGCCTAACCTAACCTAACCTAACCTAAACACTGACTACAAATAAAAATGACGGCGTTTAGCACGGAAACGGAAATTTTCATTGAAATATAAATATGACTACATGACATGTATTTTTTTCAATTTTATTTATTCAACAGAATATATAGAATAGAATGTTGTTTGAGCAAGAATAATTACGAATCCTAGACATGTCGACGGAACGACGGTAAAAACAATTTTCTATGCGTATGCACTTAACTATTTTGTCTATGTTTGTTTTAAACCTTTTATTGCGTAGAAACACAAAAACAAGAACAAAATATTGAAAAACAATTCAAAGAGTAAGATAATGCAAGGCCCAGACTAATTTAAAAAATCTTTCCAAAATTGAGAGATGGTTAAATAGCTAGTCCTTAAATTAAATTAAATTAAAATATATAAATAAAATTAAAGAATAATATACCTACACAAAATTCATATTTAAAATTGTTTTTTTTTTTCACATTTCCTATTATATAACACCGTATTTTTGCACAAGTTTTTAATTGCCCTAGCACTAACCATTAATCGATCTCTACATTACTTTAATTTATTTATCACTAGCGACCCGCCCCGGCTCCGCACGGGAAAATGGTTATTGTGGGTTATCCTTAGGTATATTATGCATGTATTAAACATATAAACCTTCTTCTTGAATCAATCTATCTATTAAAAAAAACCGCATCAAAATTCGTTGCGTAGTTTTAAAGATTTAACCATACATAGGGATATAGGAACATAGGGACATCGTTTTATACTATGTAGTGATTTTACCATCAAAGACCTTCAGGTTCAGGTGGTATTGTAATTCAATGATTTTTGCACGCGAAACTCCGTATTCTTATAAATTACGGTCCGGACCTTGATTGGCTTGCTAATTGCTTTCAGCCGGAACTTTCATTTACACGTTTTTCATGGTACTGTTATTGAATCATAAATTAAATTCTTTCATAATTATTTTCAGTTTTATTTATTTTATATGTATAGTGTTTATTTGAAAAGTTCTGCTAATTGGATGGTATAATGAGAAATGTCAGAGTTGAACAAGTGTAATCGGAGCGTACGCTACGTGATCTCGGTCTACGATATTTTCATTTATCAATGTCAGAAAAACACCGGTTTTATAGAGCACCGAAATTTGACAATAAACATATTTTAGTAATATGATTTCAAATTACTTGTGAATGGTTGGACTAATCTGGAGTAATTCTAAGAAAAAAGAGAACATTGGATCATATAAAAAACATACAAATTATGCTGCTTTATAATTAATCTTTCATGTTAGTACCTAACTTTTGGGGCAGATTACAATTGAAGTATGTGATACTCAAACTGCTATTTGATTCTTCATAAATAAAGCCTGTTTTATCAAAATGAAACATGTATTATAACTAGATTAATATCCAGACATTAGAAAAAGTGATGATAGGTACGTAAATATCTTGACTATTCAACCACTGCGATCGATCTCAAACTTTACAGGCAATTATGACATGACAAAACATTTACAAAATAATACTTATATATCGGTATTTTATTGGATTTCATACTTCGGCAAACAATCCCATAAACTAAATAACGTAGTCATCGTGTCGATGCAAAATGGAGTAGGTATCGCGTTCAAAGATGTTTTGTGCATACAATAGAAACATCGACACAATCCATTAGCGTCGTAACCTTTCACCTTTACAGATACGAATACTAGCGATATATCTATTGAATCGTTTATCACTCCCAGAAGCTATAGAAATATTAGGTCCTTACATATGAAATTGCCGTTCAGTATCAAAAAAGTGAAACAAGTTTTTTTTAATGAAATTATTATTTAATCAATCGAAGTATGCGCCGTTGTTATCGATACACTTCCGCCATTTTATAGGCAGATCATTGATACCTTTGGAAAAAAAATCCTGGGAGCGAGAGTCTATGAACTGTTTGAAGGCGGTTTTGACTGCCTCATCAGATTTGAAATTTTTACCTTGTAAAAAGTTATCCAAATTTTGAAAAAAGTGGTAATCGGTTGGGGCAAGATCTGCGTCACCCACCATACTCTCCAGATCTTGCCCCAACCGATTACCACTTTTTTCAAAATTTGGATAACTTTTTACGAGGTAAAAATTTCAAATCTGATGAGGCAGTCAAAACCGCCTTCAAACAGTTCATAGACTCTCGCTCCCAGGATTTTTTTTCCAAAGGTATCAATGATCTGCCTATAAAATGGCGGAAGTGTATCGATAACAACGGCGCATACTTCGATTGATTAAATAATAATTTCATAAAAAAAAACTTGTTTCACTTTTTTGATACTGAACGGCAATTTCATATGTAAGGACCTAATATTTCGTTTTGACTTAACTATCACTACTGGGCTGGTCTATGGGCTTGAACGCTAACAATATTGGTATACTAGCGGTCCGGCCACGGCTACGCCCGCGTTGTATGCTAATTTTCATTTAAATCGGTCTAAAAAAACGGTTCCAGAGATTAGCGTTTGTGTACAAACAGACCGACAGACAGACGAACATTTTTTTCATGTATTTTTGTGTTCAGCTTTCGACTCCCTTTCTCACCAGATTTTTGGAAAACAAATCAATGCTCAGACACGCCGATTCTTCAGTTTTATTATCGCTCCGTTGTTGGAGCCTAGATATGCCAGCAAAGCTCCTCTTTATTATTATTGGAATGACATTAGACTACTTGTTGCGGCAATTTCAAGATAGGTTTTGACTCCGCCAAAACTAGAGATTAGTGATGGAATTTACCGAAGTGGAGACGTATGAGAACATCAGTTACAAGTGAGCAGCGACATCACCGCTTTACGAAATCAGCAAAGATCTAACATATAAAGACGTAATACATCTAAAACTTAAAAAAAAAAATTCTGTCCATTAGCTGGGGTGCGGGGGGTTGTCTCGGGGTTATAATCATAAAGGTAGTTTTTTTTTTTTGCTTCACAATACAATTGCTCTAAAAGTCATGCAGTTTTCTATTGGTGACTTTCTATTGGTCGAGTCGCTTTGTGTCTTGTCCGCCTCTATAGGTAGGTACTACCGAAAAAATACATATTTTCTTTCTTACTCTATGGAAATCAGTTACTGCCTAAACTGAGAGGAAAAGATAGCGGTCCAATCAGACGAAGCGGCTCCCACCTCTCTGGGTCCAATTCTATATTCCGTTCTATGCTGTAAAACTATGGACTTTTATCCTTGAAAAGTGTTCATAACATACTTCTCTTATACACTAAGATGCACTTGGAGCGCGAGTTCCTTGTTCTTTTAGGTTATACAGAGAGATTGGAGAGCCGCGCTTCTGCGTTATCTAATGCAAAGAAGTTGGAAAAGACGAGTATACGAGTATTCCCACTTCTCTGCTCTAATGACTAATCACGACTCAACCTACAATTTCAGGGTCACTGTTCAGTCACTGTCATGGGGATTTCCGAGGATTGAGGTTAATCGTCTAAACCGATTACTTTACAGCCAACGAACTAAAAAGCCTCGACATACCAACCATATAATTCCATAATTGAATATAATGAAAGCCTGTTTACTGAAATTGACAAGATTTTAATCAGATAAACTTTTCATTTATTTTTTATATTTGATAAAGGTTCTTTCTTACTTATTTATGTTAAAAAATGTTAGTCGATATTATTTTAGTCTGATGGCCTCTGATAGGTAGTTGCAGCACGCAAAGGGTTAAACTAGGTGGGTATAATCAATCAGTAAAACAGTTTGGGCTTTTACCCGTATTATTATCATATCAAGGCTTGCCTGGGAAATGTCATCGATGTGGAGTAAACAAACAAGGGAAAGGCAAGCCAAACATTTTTTGGGCGCATTAACGCGATAGGTTCATTGGAATAGTGACCTCACAATGTTTATCTAGGCCAGTATAAAAGCAGTCTAGTCTATCAGATACCTACCAGTAAAGTTAACTGACCTTTCCGCCTATTTTTTTCATATATTCAAATTGACTTAGTCCGTATCCAATGTACTACTTATAAATTACTCTGGCTGTCCGCCCGCTCTGAGCAGTTTTAGACTTTTCCCGTGGGAATAAAATATTTTCCTGCAGTAAAAAGTAGCCTATGTCCCCGTATAAGTATATATATCTGTAAAAAAACTGATCAATCCGTTGCTTAGTTTCAGTGTGAAAGAAGGACAAACAGACAAACGCTTTTTCGCATTTATAATCTTGTATGGATATTAAACAGAGAAACAGAGCAAAGGAGGTTTTAAAGATTATACCAACTAAGATTGGAAAAAAGTAATTTTACTTTATCTCAGTAAACGTACGCATAATATTATTGCCTGCTTAAATCCACCTAAATAGAAAATAAGGTAAAATATGAACGTAATTCTGTTACGACGATGATGGGACGAATTTCTTAGTAAGTACCTATCTTAAAAGACGTGCTCTTGCACCATTTCGAAGAATTTAAAATTTGATGGAAGTTTCTTAGGAATTTCTCGTAGGTATCGTCCTTCTTTTAGCTTTATCCGAATTCTTAACATAATTCGAAGTTAAATTGTCTATAAAATTATAATGACAAAGAATCATATACCTATATAGAAAAATATATACCTATATATTTTTCTTAAAATTCTCGAGATTGTTATGAAATTCATGTCTAGATCTCGTAATAATTGGAACTTAGAAAATTATTGTCTGGACTGTTATAATTCAGTATTTCAGTATTCTTCTCTACTTGGGCTAGTGCGGTTAAAGCATGTTCATTCACCTTATTTCAAAGCTTTGAGCTGTATATCTTTAAAGATCAGTGTACGTAAAACCATTGATGTGGAACAGAAATCACTGTATATTAATTAGTAAATTAAGAGGGGTGGCGTGTGAATAATTTATCGAGTATTGACACCCAGTTTCGCTAAACATAGCTTAGGCTGCTCTGGCCTGATTTTGTGCCGTTGTTTGCGATCAGTGATGTTTGCCTGCTAAATTATGTATCAAGTTATTGGCATAAAATGCCAAGTAGCTGTGTGTGTAGCTAACACGAAGCGAAAGGTCCATCGTCAGTATGTACAAAAAAAGGAGTATAGTTCGAGTAAAGAACCAACTAAAGGATGAGTGTGTGGACTGTGAGTAGTTGGAGTCTAAACTAAGCCAGGGCCTTTATATATGTAGGGCCTATACAGTGATTGGTTTTCTTAATTACAATCTGTTGTAGAAGTCAGCTTATTTTCAATAGTTATTCTTTTTTATAATAATTTAAAATTCTACCCAATAGGTACATGCCTAAACTAAATTTTTATTTCATTACTTTTTCAAAATAATATTTATGTTTTCTGTTAGCGAAGAAGCGTTAAATAATTTCGTTGAGCTTGTACGGAGACTGGGTTGTACAATTGGTAGTGCGCCTGTATAGTAAGTTTTTCTAACTTGAAATAAAAAACTACACTATTACATTTTTTCGTTTTATTGAATGAACAGAATCGCGTGTAACAGAATTTTGACACTTGAGGGGAGGAGCCAGTACATATTCATAATTTTCATACAAAATGAGAAAACTTGAGCCCCGTAAACATGGTCCTTAGATTGTTCCTGATAATAAAGTAACAACAGTTGACGGTGATGTATAACTGGCTGGCGATAAAACTAGGGCGCCCCGCGAATCACGTAGGTGTACCCACTCACGTATTCCATGTGGGAACATGAAGCCTTGAGTTACCAATCAAAGCTCCGTCCGAAAGGTTCATGAAACTCTAGGAATTATGCAACCGATTAACTGATTTACTGACATTTCAATCGAGGAGCAAACACAAAATATTTATAAATTATTCATCTAAGTCCTACGACGAAGTATGACGACACGCCAATTGGGCTTGCTACGACATTATTGCGTCGTAGCCGTGGTCGTAGCAAGCTACGGCTACGCTACGACACGCGCTCCGACCGCGGCGGCGGCGTAGAAAATAATTCGTAGAGGATTAAAATTATATTTACGAGTAACAGACTTCAAAATAGGAGAAGGTTCTCAATTCGACGCGTATGTTTTTTTTTTGGGTATGTTATAAGACTCTGAGTCCTTTAATATTTTATATCTGATGATCTGCAGCTTTTTAGATCTGGATGTGGTTCCGATTAAAAAGCTAGCCTAATAATTAACTGCCCCGACTGCAAGGTGAAGTGTATAACAATGAATACACATGTTTATATTATGTTATTACTTTATGTAAATAAGGAATATTATTAGCCTTATAAATTGCTATGCTTTCAGCTAGATCTTTACTGTAGGGTAGGCTCTTTGAAGGAGGTTTTATATATTTGTGAATTATTTTATGGAGTAGCTAGTGCCTCGTAGCAGATTAAAACTATTTTCGTTGTGAAATTGTGTTTGATATTGATAAATAGAATGTATTATAATACGAATTCGAGTAAATGCGTTTTCAGGAAGCTCATAAATCCTATTAAATATTGTTGTCAATTCCAGATTTCATTGAAAATAAGTAGTTTTACTAGTGTTAAAAAGAAATATTTGAAGTTCAATCTATCTAATTAAATAACGTATTAAAGCAAAGTTTAAGCAACTAATGGGAGAAAATTTTATATGTTAGCTATACATTATTCCTAGGTGGGTTAGATACCGGTCATATTCAGTTATGTTCTCATAAATTATAATCATAAATGCAACATTTATTACACCTATATTTTTACTCCAACGAACACGGTCGTTCGTTGCTTGTAGTACTACGCGTTCGAATCAGCAGTAAAAGTTATAGTGTTCTGCTAGTTTTAGCGTCTCGTGAAATGGGTGCTGGCGTAGATGAAAGTTCCTGAGGCGACACCTTTACGACCGGAGAACCTTGGCGTCGCCAGGAATCTCTCCCACAAACCAAGTCAATATAAAGTTGTTCGTTTAAAACTGGAATATAGACGGCTTTGAATTATTCCAGTGTTTGAAACCCCTGAAACTTATTTTTCTATGAACTGTATGTGATATCCTTTCGTTATTTATAGCAGCCATTTGATAACATTCTGAACTGAGTGGAATAAAAAATTTGCTTTCCTATTCTTGTAAGTAAACGTATCTCTAAGGTACCGTACTATTTCTTGAATCGTGCCTCATGTTCAGGGTAGTACTACTTCTTACTCTGTGGTAAAAGTGCTGTTTTGCATATCGCCACGTGCATGCAAATGCGACAAGCACGAGATAAATCAGCCATTTGTATTCTTGTACATTTGAATTGACAACTTATAATGTTTTGATATTCAATGAGGGATGACGTAGAAAATAAAATGATATTAAAATACAGATTAAAATAATTTAAAAGCATTTTGTAGCATTTTCGTCGTTCGTAGTCTTCTGATACAAACTGGGCAGAGCGTTTTTGAAACCGCGACACAAACGCTTTCAGCGTACACGTCTGTACTGACTGTACTGTACTGACAAAATCGTCGACGTTTGAACGTGTTATCTTCATTCACCGCTATTGAACCACATTTCTACGCGACCACACAAAGTTAGTGTAAACTATTTATTAAATGGCTTAAAAGCTCGATAAACTGCTTCAAAGCAAAGGTTTGAATTAGGCGAGCTAGTGTAATTCGCACTTTTTCAAATAATTTCTTGATAGAAATTAAGTAAATTTTGAAATAATATTTTATGAGCATGTAAGGGGTTGAGAGAGCCCTACGCCAAACACTTCAAGTAGTTGCGTTTTGGTTACGAATTTTTCAGTCCGAACTATTTGAAAAAGCCGCACTACAGGTGTTTAATACTCAAAGACAGGCCTAGATGAAAAAATTACACCAAAATTGAATGAGGCACCATAGGTCTTCGTCGGTATCCCATCGGATGCATTCCATCTACAGACGTGGCCTGAGTGCCGTGCCACAACAAATCACAATCGATACAGAAGAGGCAGACCTCTGCAACTATGGCGGAAGATCACACCTTTGCACTGCTGCAAAACAGAGAAAGATCGAAGCAAAAAAGGTAGCCTATATTATATAGGGTCCAGGCAGCGGTGAAATGCTTACTTTAATAAGCTAAATATTTTAAAAATCGTTACCATTACATAAAACAATTTAATTTAAGCGTACGATTAGTAGTGATGATAAAATAAACAGTTCCCTATTGTGGTCTAGTCACCAAAAGCATCGGTTGAACTGGAGCAAGGTCGCCGTCGCTGCGACCACCGGCGGCGACTTTCTTACTAAAAATCAATATTATGGTGGTCACATCGTACCGCCGCTATCATGAAACAACACTAAGCTCATTTGCGTGATGCAAGTCATTTGACATTGAACCGACTTCGCTCTTACATTGAAACAAAAATACATTCTACAACTTTGTATTAAATATATTTGCCCTTGTTGATCATTAGCCCATCACAAAGCGTCAGTTTCAGATCTTTAACCGAAAGAAATTTTAATTTTTAATAAAGTATTTTGTAGATATTTGCAATAGTAAATCAGATTTTATGATTTACGGTGAAGCCCTGTAATCACGCGCGGCTTTTCCACCTCCCTAAGTCGAACACTTACTAAATATAAATAATTTGTAGACAATAATAGTTAAAAGTCAACTAAAGAAATATTTGAAAAATAAAGACGTTGTGAAAGATTATGCGAATATGCTGACAAGTACAAACATAATAAAACAGAAAATACTAAAAGAAGTAACGTACCTCAAGTGGAATCAGTTTGTAGGAAATATATATCACAGAAACAGACAAGTAGGGTCCGGATGAAGTCATAATTCGCACTGTTCCATTACCGCAGGCCTCCGTGTGTTGACTTGCTAGCGGATCGGGGGGTGCACTCATGTTTCACGCGTTTTATTATTATGTTAACTTCACAGACTATTCCCCCATATGAATGATTTAACTACACCCACGTTACAAGGACGAGGTTGTTTGTACGTAGTTCTGTTGGATATTTATGGTGCAAAAGTGAGATTAATCAGCTTAATTACGGTTTTAATACGTTTTAATAATCACAGTAATTTTCTAATATGAAATGCTAAATTACAACGCGCGATACATAAAGAAAAATACTCGTATTTTTTTATTCGATTAAATTATACTAAGTATGTATGTATGTATTTTGAATTATAAAAAGACAACAAAAAATAAAAGTTAATTCACATTTCATAATCATCATCAAATCATCAAATAAATAATTATAAATAATACATATACGTTATTAGTACTACCCGTATAGGTAAATATTTACTCTAATATAAAATAACAGAATTAAATAAAAATAAATATAGGTAGGTACCTATCTTTATTTCATAAAAGTAAATATTACCTTAAAAAATATAAAACTAAATTTTGGACATACAGAAAATAAAGAACATTACAATATTTTAAAACCTTTTGTAATCGCTCAAGCTATAAGGCATTTATTTTGATTGTCAAGTTATAAGTAACTTTTAGTCTATTTGCAATTGGAACTCATGCGAAAACGAAGCGAGTTTAAACTACATGAACTATCGAGTTTTCGGAAGCCAGGAAAGTTCATCGCCATAGTAACTATTAATTTGTTTCGATGCAACGCGCACCGTTTTTTACATTTGTAACAGAAAAGTCACTCACCGATAGTCCAGGATTGCAGCCCGAAGTGATGGAATTCTTCCTGAACTTGGGAACGCAGATCTGCATTGAGCTCTTCCCGGCTGCGGCTTCCCCAGGCGGCCCAGCGCAGCCAAACTCATCGTTCCTCGTCAAGTTAATATTGTTGGTGTTATTCACTTTGACCAGGATATTGCAGGTCTGGGAGGCTATTTGAAACAGCCCCTCCTCTAGGTTTCGTTTGTTATTGTACTGCCTGTTGAAACGTATGTAGTCCCACCAGGAGGGCATTGTTCGTGGGAGATGTCGGTTGGAAGTTCGCGCGCGGTATGGCGGGAGGCGGGAAGCGGGAAGGTACAGTGGCGCGCGTGCGATCGCCTCGCTTCACCCCCTACAAGTGGCGTCTTGTATTGTACATACTCTGTAAAGTAAGCAGTGAGACGGACTTGCGCGTAAAGTTCAGTTTTTGTATTACCTATATTATACATTTGTTGGAGTGAGTCAGATACTTGTAAAGTAAAATTTATGTTTAAGGTGGTTGAAGTTACAGTTTATTAAGTAATTGGAATGGAACCCCAATGGGAAATCAAAATAAGGTGGGTTGTATACGAAAATCTGGGCAAGAAATACTCACTTTGAAAAAAAAGTCTAGATTTACGACAAGACTAATACATTAGTAGCTGAATATTAGTAGTTTTTAAAGCTCACAAAAGATACAAGCACTAAATTTCAACATTATCCTACGAAATCTAATTTCGGTGGAAGCTTTTCAATAGGTACCTTACCTACCTACAGTTTTCACGAAAGTACTTAGTAATTTTTAACGATTAGCGATTGCTATAAAGCGAGCCACAAGCTTCATTTACTCGTAAGTACTATTACGAAACTTTGGTAATGAAATGACTTATCATTAATTTTAAATAATTGAAATATTGAAAGCTATAATTTAAAATAACATTAGGTAAAAACTTAGCATCAGAGTTTAAAATTGACTTTGGGCCTTTCGTACCTACGTACCTATAAAACAAACGAGCAGTCCAATAGTAAAAATATAATAAAATTTATAATCGATTTTAAATAGTTTTATAGTTAAAAAAATTAAAGTAAGTGAAGAACTAAAAAAATTTTTTTAGCACTCAACAAATTTTATAATCATTTGTGCCACGGGAAATTCTTATTCCTACAGGAAAATCTAAAAAGTGGCACGATTGAAACCGCAACCGTACAGCAGCTAGTATAAATAAATACACTTTGTAATGTAACTTATTCATAAATTTAAAAAAATGTCTAAAAGAAAATTTCATTACATAGTCATGTTAAATAATGTAACTAAATGAAATAATAGAGATCAAAATAAAAAATGCATAACAAGGTCGTGGTTTCTTGCTACTAACTAGAACTACAAGACGCAATATTCCATAATAACTAGAACACCAACTCCTGCGTGGCGTGACTGAGCCCTGAGTGACTGAGTGAATACTTTAGTTTGAGGGCTGGTAGTACCTACACGATACTAAGGTTAGGATTGCGTATACGAACTGCATTCTTGCTGTAAATACCAGTACAAATTATTCAGTTGGATTGGAGTGTACGGTAGGTAAATAAAATTGCAGAGAAATGACTAGAGTCACTAGTGTGGAATATCGGCTCTCTTTTTGTGTTGTAGTAGTGTTTCTGCCCGCTTCACTTTTTTTCTTATAACTGCACAAAGTGACGTCTGCTTAGAAAATCTAATGAAATTTTTATTTTTGCAGTTTAGAATTTGTTGTTGTATAAAATGTTACGAAATGTTGATTGATGTTAATTCCTCTAAATTTTTATCACTTACAAACACATCTCATAGAAAACAAATTAATACTCACTCAATCAAAATAACATAAACTCAACTTAAAAAAACTGTAGGTAATTAATGAGTGAAACAGAAAAGCGCAGCTCGAATTGTGGAGATTACGAGATGATCTGGCGGTTGGAGTTTATATGCAATCTGTCCCATAGAAAGCGGGCGCAATCTAAGTAGATAATAATATTATAATTTGCAAAAAACTCCCAAACCAATCCACTTCCTGTTCTTTCCTGCACCTATGACTTTCTGATTAGAATCCTGTAAAGCCGCATATCCTCTAGGCAACAATTGAAGCGCAACATATTGTCCAACATGTTGAAGGTTAGCGCAGAATTTTTGTTTAACAACTTTGTCTGTCTACGACTGTACTAATCTGTCAGTCGACATGCGAGCAACGTCGCGCGCTGTTGTGCAACGTTTGCCATACATGTTGAGTGTCACGTGTTGTGCGCCCAATGTTGCTTAGTGGAAACGCGGTTTTATTCAACATTCATATTGCCACATGGCGCTAAATTGCAATCAGAGCGAGCCCGTCTGTATAGACCTTTAGTCTAGTCTAGCCGTTCTGTCTAGTCCAGGTCCCCGATGGGCAGTTTCTAGGCTTAGATATTAGATTAGGAAAAAATACTTCAGCTGTGTAGGTACTAGCTTCATTTTTGTGCTGGCTGATTGTCATCTATTGATAAGACAATATTGACATGACAATAGCGTTCAATCGTACCGTAAAAAATGCAATAATAATAATACAAAACATATATATGTGGGAAGTCAGCAATTAAACATCTCAAAATTCCTGAAAATGTTGTATATTTATCTATAAGATAGTTTCTGAAGACACGCATTACCAGTACTGCTTGCTATTGTTTTATAAATACTGGTAATTCTATTGAGATAAGCATTTTCAAAGATGGTATACCTATAATAAGTAGTGCCTGCAACGCATGAGCAATAATGTTATAAAATATAATACTTTTATGAAGACACAACCTTTGCAATAAAAAAACTTAACAATCTATCATATTTGAATTCGAACAAATAGCCTCCTGAGACCCCCGGTATCACCTATGATAACTGAATCTGATTTTCTGCTAATTTATTTTTAAGTTATTATTTGAGTTCAACTACGTATAACTTAAATATGATAATCCATAAAGCACCGAAGTTATGTAAGAATTTAAGTAAATAATACATAGACATATTTGTAAGTAACTTTTTCAAATAGGTATTTCTGAATGGACTACAATATTTTTATTTAAAATCTTAATTTTAATAATTGAGCCTCACAATTAACATAGCTAAAATTTTACACTAAATTAACAGTATATGCGATGACTAGAAAAAATATCTAAAACAATAAAAAATCGAAAATTCTGTAAAAAACATAACAATATAAATCACAGATAATAACGTAGCTCTTGATAATCTGTACCTATAGCACGATTGATAATAATAATAATAATATCTATAATATGAGATTAGTTAAAACACGATTTTCTTCTTATTTTACGCTTAGATATTGATCACCTCAGTACTGTAACAGAAGTATACAATATAATGGTAGTATGATTAACAACCACTAATTGTATATAGCTATTTCTAAAATGGGTTTTTATTTGCAGTAATAGAAAAAGATAATTTGAATTCGATAACATTGAAAGCAGGCGATATTTCTACTAAGAAAATGTGGATGTGAAGTACAGAAATCTATTCAAGATGGAAAAACAGGCGGCATAGGTACTGTTATAATTAAAGGGACAAATTGTTGTTGCCAAATCAATACCTATGTAATTTTGATTGTAAAGTATTTTTGAGCGTCACAGGAGATTTTTTCGCCGTTAGTATTACACCGAATTCAATTGATATAAACGTAATGAGCATTTAGAAAAGGTGGGAAAAGCTATTTACTATGATATGGTGAAAAAATTAATTAATTTTCAATAAATGTGTCACATAAGAGGTTTTGATTTAGCAAAAACTAAATTACTATCATCAAGGATAGGATAGGAGTCTTGTGCCGTTCGGTTCAAGAGAGTAAGAATGATTATTATTGGATGTTATCATAGTAATATTATAAAGAGGAAAGATTTGTATTTTGTGTGTGTGTGTGTGTTTGTAATAAATAAACTCAAAAACTAAAATTGACGATTTCAAAAATTCTTTCACCATTAGAAAGCTACATTCACACTGAGTAACATAGACAGGAAAAACAGTTAATTTTCCTATAATTAAACTAGACTCTGTATAAGCATACACAAAATAATGCTTTGTAGTTTGTACTCAGTTTTGGTGTTCTTTAATTAATAATTAAGGGCAAGATAATGCATGTTTTTTTTTAATTATTATCGAGAATCGTGCTATAAAGTAAAAAACAATGAATGAGTATTAAACATTATCATATCACTTTAAACTACGCGTTTCTAATAGTAATCTTATACAATTCCATTATTCTCGTTAGGTACACTATGTTTCATAAAACCTACTTTAAAATTTCATACAAATCGCTAAATATAATACTTGGATAAAAAATTGGGTAAAAATTCGAGTATGTGGCAGTATTCGTTCTCAACTTATTGTAGGTACGTTTAAAATGGTCGTTACATATAGGTATAGCTACTACCAAAATCCTATTACTTTTTAAAATATTTAGATCTCAAACACCGTAAACACGATATTAATTAAATAAATAATATTGAGTATAAAAAAAATCAAGCAAGGAAATGGAAGGATTTAGAAAGTAGTCTCTGCCTACCCCTCCGGTATAGAGGCGTGACTTTATTATGTATTTATCTAATTAAATTCATGACCACTTTTTATTATATTTAAAACCAAATATGCACCTCACAATCCTATCGTTTCAAAAAAAGACAAGAAAAATATATCAGTTATGCGTTTACGAAATTCGAGACCATTGGTTATGTTTTATTGTAGGTTTATAAAATTACTTAGGTAGGTGTCCGCGCCTGTGACGTAATACAAAACGGAATATAAAGCCATTAGCCGAAAGGAAACCAACCAGTAATAAAATTATGTTTACGACGGAACTTTCTACCGAAGAGGCAAATATTTGCGATTTCCAAATAAAATCTGTCAATATGCAACATCTCAAGAAACAATACCAACAAACTAAATAACGTTGGAAACTTCATACGACGATATTTAAGCTTATTCAACGTCTATGCCCCGAGTTCACTGACTAAACGGTTAGTTAATGTTTAAAATTTAATTTAATGTAAACTAAAGGAGTGATATTTTAATTCACTTTAAAAATAGTCCCGGCTACCATCTACGGATGTAGTCGTTATAGGAGCCATGTTGGAAATCTAAGGCGGTTCTATAATTCCGACACCAGCGCTTGTGAGATAAGCAAGCAAGCAAGCAAAGGTAAAAAAAATATTGCTAATTATGAGATGACTAGTCAAGATTATTAACGTCACAGACGCAAACTCGCAATAATTAGACCGACTTTTTACTGTCTTATTAGTTATATATAGGCTTATATTTGGTTACGTAGTATGTGCGTGCTATAAGAACCTTTTAAAACTACTTGATATAAATAAACAATGCTGTGCATAAAAGATTCCTTCGTAACACTTATGACCTAGTTTTATAGGAAGTTTGACTATTATTTTTCTACTTTGGTGTCGTTTTAAACATTTCGTTATATTTTTAATAGAATAAACTTTTTGTTCTGATCTATGTACACAGGACAAAAATTGCAATGAGCTTCAATGAATTATAAATTATTCGTTTTCAAGACAAATAAAAATTGGATTCGGAGAGTTTTCATCTATACCTACGCCTAAAAATCACTTTTTTGAGATATTTACTCCAGAGTAATTATTTTAAAATCCTTATATTTACTTTTTTAAATCTTTACCATATAATTAAGGGGTCATTGACTTTTAAGTAAATTACTAATATTCTCTCAATCAGTATTAAATTTTGTGCATTCATGAAATATTCGTAAAAAAATGTGTCCTAATTTTTAAACATTAAACCAAAAACTTTATTTGGTCCGAATTAACTTAATTTGGTTGCTTGATAAGTCAGCTGATTAGATTGTAAGCAAATCGAATACCTTTTTGAACTTAATATCGCTCAGTGTTTAAGGCGATTTTACGAACTGAATTTAAATAAAAAGTAGGTCACTTTTTTTTTAATAACATTGAACAGCCATTACCAGTTTTAAAGGAGATATCTTAGGTAAAGATTTTACCAATCGGTGGCCCTTACAGGTCGAAGAGATGATGATACTTGCAGGTTATAATCAACAATCTTTATACTGATGATTCTGTGAGCTATAGACCTCAGTCAAGCCCCCATTGGCTACGTCATTTCAATAAAAAATCCATTAACTGTTTCATAAGAACCGGTTGAGATATGCGACTTGTACCACGCGACGCGTCGCAGAGATCAAGTTTTTGCGTTTTTTTTTTCATCAGCAATCGTAGTTATATGCCACGTTTTCAAAAAAAGTTTTGTTAGGCTGGTTTCAGAGAGGTCGCGTCCCCATCTCTACGGCGCGGCGCCGCGCCAATTCTGTCGATATTTCCGCACAGCGCCGTCACAGATAATATAATACTAGTTACACTAGCGCCGTAGAGATGGGGACGGGCTGTAACGCGTTTGATCTTGTTTGCTAACGGGCTTGACGCTTAAAATTACATTAAAATAGTAGTTGCGTTTCATAGTCACGCGCAGGTCAAACGCGCCATGTTCGTGAGACTTAAACAAAGACAGAGAGACGCGCTGCCTAACGGCGCCTCCCGCCGGCGTCACTCTGAAACCAGTCTTATGCCTATTTCACACGAGGGCAGGACAGTGAGGCAGAACAGTGGGCAGCACAGTACTGCTACTGTTCAAAGACACAGAACAGTACTGTCTTGACAGTGATCAAGACAGAACAGTTAATAGCCTGCCGGTCTATTTTTTCGGGGCAGTTTGGTTCCCCCACCACCTTTCTCGCTCGTCTGTCTTGTCGTTGGACTCGTGTGAACGCAAGGGCAGTGCAGTCTAAAGCCAGGGTCTGATCCAAAGTTTTTATTTTTTAATTATTTCACTATTAACACACTCAATAAGCTCATCCAGAGCTATTTTTGCAAGAATTTTTAGTAAGTGGCTTAAATGTTGCCGTTGTCGCCGTCGATGCTCCATCGCTATTTCATGCGGACTGTCCTACTATTTCGCCCTACATTTGAACGTTACTGTCATTCCAAACTGTTCTGTGTTACTGTTCTGTTTCACTGTTCTGCCCTTGTGTGAAACAGGCATTAGCAGTGGTGGCGGGTTTACAAGTCGCCGTTAGCTGTGTGTGTCATCACTGTTCGTTGTGCAGTCCGTTGGAGTGGAAGGTGGCGAGCGAGCCGTTGGGCAGCGCGGGTGCGCCCAGGAACGACGTGAACGTGGTGTCGCGCGACATCGGCGGCTCCAGACCTGAGATCGGGATGCACTCCAGCGCTGGCACCGTGTACTCCCTACACCAATACTCACATTATATTATTATAATACTAGCGACCCACCCCGGCTCCGCACGGGAAAATGGTTATTGTGGGTTATCCTTAAGTATATTATGCATGTATTATACATATAAAACTTCCTCTTGAATCACTCTATCTATTAAAAAATACTGCATAAAAATCCGTTGCGTAGTTTTAAAGATTTAAGCATACATAGGGCCATAGGGACATAGGGACAGAGAAAGCGACTTTGTTTTATACTACGTAGTGATAATATATTTGAGCGCAGATTTCACACAGTTGAGCGTCGTCGGTGGCCAAGTGGCTAGGGCCATTGACTTCGAGAGTTCGCGGATTCAAACCTCGGCATGTACCAATGTGTTTACGATTTTCGAATTCATATGTAAAGCCCGACCAGAGAAATAAGAACCTCGCCATATTGCGGAATTTCAATGGAACATATTTTATAATGGAAATTGTTGCCATTTCCAAAAAAATATACACGTGGCGCCCTCCCAGAGCAGGTTTATTTATTTTTCAGGCTTTACGTTTATTCGCCGCTCTTACGGTTAAGGAAAACATTGAGAGGAAACCTACACACGCCTGCGAATAAATTCAAAGGTTGGTTGTAAAGTTGACCAACCCACACTGGGTCAACGTAGGCGAATAAATATTCACCCTGATTTTAGTGTAGGCTCGGCCACTAAGTAATAATAAATCTTTCTGTAACATTGACTTATTTTCAGTTCAGTGTCATTGTTTTTTGCAGTTACAGGAACTTTCCCAAAAAAACTTTTTTTTTGGAAACGATACAAAAATTCAACACTCCCGTACATAAGTCATTTTAAATAAATAGTTTTGGTAGAAAGAAAGATAAATTATTATGTTAGTTTCTGGTGAGTTTCTTTAGGAAACTTGCTCCAAATTTCGTCCTTTGAGTTTTTGTGAAGCCGTCACATACACGATGTTGACTTACATGGAGACATTATCTTGTGACTGCACCGAGTCGTTGACGAGCTGCGGCAGGCGCGGGAGGGGCGAGCGCGGGGAGGCGGCGGGGGAGCGCGGGGGCGGGGCGGTGCGCCGCGCGGAGAACAGGAACACGCCCACCAGCGCCAGCCAGTACGACAGGAAGTACAGCGCGTGGAACTGCACACAAACAATAAAATAAAATAAAATAAGCCTTTATTACTGAATTTTACATATTTTTTTCTTGTTTATATAGTTCATACACATCCACTTTCAGTCTGCTAATTGGAACCTCCCCTAGAACCTCCCATAGATCTCTATCTTCAGCCTTTCTTCTCCACAATGGCCCGGCAATTTCTTTAATTTCATCCTTTAATTTCAAACCAAACAAACATGTTTCAATTCTTTAGATATATAATGTTTTTTATTCGTATCGATAAGTTTTCCTACCTTTTGTTTGTAACTAAAACTAATAACTCGACACTGGCACAAAGAATAAAATATCTAGTGCCATAAAAAAGAAAAAAAAAATTTCATACTGGCCAGTGAGGAAGAACAACGCTTCAAATTAAAGAAAAAAAAACAACTACGATTTTTTTTATTGTAACGTTGCAAGACCCGGCCAAGTCTTACAGCTTACTGAACTCTGGAAGACTAGGAAAATATAAAATCTACTCTTGTGGCGCCCTACAAGATAAGGCGAGACTTGTTAGGATTTTCTGGTCGGACTTTAAATGTGTCAAACTGCTTAGTAAAACTTAGGATCTACAATAATACTATAAGATCCTTGGTAAACGCACAAAGTAAAATAAAATAAAAAGTCACTGGTGCAAATTTACACTAGCGCCAAAACATAAAAGAAAGGTAAAACGACAGTAAGTTTGTACCTTATGTCTTTTCAAAATGAAACTAACAAAAGGCGCCAAATTAGAAGAAGGCAATCAAAAGTTAATTAAAGGGAATGAAATGTTTTATCCCTTTCTTAAATTCTTGCAATATTACAATGCTTAGAGTATAAATAGAAAATTTTCTGGGAGGGATAGAGTACGCCTAATCGAGTATGAACCGCAAGCACGGATATGAACAGTCCGAATATCTTCAGCGCGTTCGTTTAGTATCAAATGGTTGGGAGCTGATTAATTTTCCCGGTAAAAATAAGAAATTTAACAGGAGAACATTTTGAAATGTGCAGTGATAAGTTGCAAACATGACTTGAGGAACAAATCAAAAAAGAAAAATGTTATTGATTTCACCACCCATACAAAATCTGCCAAAACTTGCTTACGCTTGACATAAAGGCAGCGGAGCGATGCGCGTGCTCTATGTATATTTATTCTCTAAGATTACAATGTTTTATACATACCTTGAATTGAAAGATGTACATGCCAGCAATGACTGTATAGTAATCAGCCGATAGAAAGGAAAGATGCAGTAATATTGCTCCAGCATCTCTTAGCATAAAGCTTTGCAGTATTTGGAATATTGTCTGCACTGAACAGTAGCTCGCCAGCTGTACGATTGAGTCCAATTCATACCAATTAAAGGTCATAAGTTCTCGCAATTCGAGGAAGAAAGTTTGAGTGCAAGCAACTATGCTGCCGATCAATCCTAGAATGGCCAAGTATTGTGAGCAAGAGATTGTTTTGAGCATCATGTCTTCGAGGACTGTGACGGTGGAGAATAACAGAGAACCCCCCAGGCACAGCATGTCACCAACCAGCTGGTTTTTACCTGAAATAAAAGAGATTTATTACCAAATAAAAATGTATTTTTCAAGTAAAAAATAGCCATAATATTGCTGTTCCATGTTTTAATTTTAATATCTGGTTAGTTTTGCATAGTTAATTTGCTCAACTGTTATAAAAAATTTCATGAAATATAATTGTTAAGTTTTCATGGAGACATAAAGAGGATTCATCTTTAGCTGTCTTATTTTGTAAACAAACCACTCACCTCGACAAAATCACAAGTTTACGTGCTAATCACACTACAGAACTAGCTGAAAATACACATACACCTCACGCAAACACTTATCAAGCATTCACTCACGATTCTGTTGGAATTAATCATCAAAAACCTAAGTATTTCGCAAAATTATTAACAAATCGCTCTAACCTCAAACTATATTTCAATCGGTAATTTTTAGACTGTCTGTGGATTTTAGGGATGAGGTATAATCATGCACACGTACACAATTCAATTATTTTATCGGAGCTGCGTTCCGATATGCGCTTAAATTACTTTCGAATCAAACTGTCAGCGCCGTCAGCTCAAATCTAGTGGAAATAAAGTATCGCGGAAATATTTGGCAGTACAACATTTGCAAATATAATGAACACTAAGTATTATTACGTAATATTACATTTCATTTGTAAATAATGACAATAATAAATCTCAATTGCTGTATTCCTCATTTTGTGACCACCCTAGCATATTTCTGTCATGCCGCTCTCGACGGCAGTATCGGACGACATCAAAGGCGTTTGACCACTGTTGTAATTGATAACACTGTTGTAATTCGGTTCGCGCTTTGAGTGCGCTCAAATCGATTTCAGCGCGTTTCGGAACGCAAGGTAATTGAATTTTTCAGAATTGAAATTAATATATCATAATGAATGAATGACATCGATTCCTTTATTTGCGCGACTTCTTATATCAGATCAGAGCTGCCAGATGAAAAGACATGTTATATAATATAATCGTACACTTTTTATTACCAATTTATAGGATATTCCGAAATGCTTGTAATTACCAATTACAATCAATCACAAATTCAATTACATTCAATTAATTCAATGAAATTTATTATTTGGCAGCACTATTTTGTATCCATGGCCTCAAGATGGCCGCCTAACGTCATGTTTGTTTACAAAATAAGACAGCTAAAGATGAATCCTCGTATTTTATTTCTTTGGTCAGGCTTTAGCATAAAAATTAAAAATAAATAAATTAAAGAAGCTTAAATTTAGGTTTACTTAAATCCATTAAGTATAATTTATGTATTAAGTCAGACACAAAACAAAAGCTTGTCATGAGATTTCGAGATTTCACAAGAAACCAAGCACTGCTTCTTTCTATTATCTACTACTAACCATCTGTAGGGGCTCCTTCCACATCTGCCCAGACCACACAAACAACGGCCATGAGTCCAAGCGTGGCCCCCGCCACGTGTGCCACGCCGAGCCGCTGTCCGCGCCACGCACCGCCCACCAGCGCCGCGCCCACGCCACTGCAAGCCAGCAGCTGTCAGCTCAGCACTGATGTGAACCGCTGCGACAACACTAGCAACCAGTTCGCTTCAACGTCCAGGATGCATGCGATGATCAGGACATACCATCTTCTGTAAGTTGAAAGGTTAGGTTATTATGTAGTACTTGCCTGCAGCTTTCTAAAAATTTGCTATGGGATTTTTTGTAATAAGAAAACTTGACTCATGTTAAGAACCACACAAATAAAAATGAATACAATTGCTATCTATCTACCTAAAAGCTAGAATTTCATTATATAGCATTTTAGAAGAGTGGTATTGTGATTCGACATTGTGAATGATAGGGCTGATGAATGGTAGGGCTTTGTTACTGAACAAACAGTATGTAAATATTGTGCACATATTTTTCTTACTTACTTGGACAATTTCTTCACACCACTGCATAACAAAGTCGGCGAAAACAATGTAAATAACACTAAGTAGGGTACAATAAGCTGCCCTGTGATAGGAAACTGCCAAGTTGCGCTCTGCAGTAGTGTAGTCAATATACACTTGCCGCTCAGCAGTAGGGACAGGATTTGACCCAAAAGGATACTTCTCCACACTTTCCTGTTGGTAAACATGCAAAAATTTAGCCATAAAAAGGTCTTCACATATTTAGCAAACAGCTTTTATGAAAAAATACTTGCCATCGCCCAAGTTCCGAAAAATAGGATTCCACTTTATCACTGAAACGTTCGTTATCCATGCTTATTGTGACCACAAAACTGTAGGTTTAAGTGGAGTAAATTGAGTAAGGGGTTAATTCCTCGAGACATAACAAATAATCAAGACATTTTCCCATTTTTCTCCATGAAAATGGGCTGGGAAGCAAAACAAAATTTGACAACTTTCTAACGTTTAGAAATTTTATTAACTTTAGCTTTTTTCTCTTTTACAAATTTTTGAACGAAATCATAGTGCTGAACTCTAGAGAACATAATCGATCGATTTTGTCGATATTTTTTTTTTGCTAGAAAGAGAGAGAGAGATACACAACTCAAATCAATGAATAAAAAGGATAGAAAACACAGGAAAACACTATAGTTTTTTTTATTAAGTTGTCAGCACTCGATAAACCTACATAACCTCAAACAAAATAATTTCAAACAAACAAAACCACACAAAACGGCGTAAATAAATTGAATTGTTTACCTTCCCATAATAAGATAATTTTGTGTTGGTTACCTACTAAACAAAACGAAGGCTGAGTGAAAAATTAAAATTTGTTCATAATCTAATAATAGAGATCAAAGCAATGGGTGACGGTAAGATTGAATTCACTTCTTGTTAATTTCATGTTGTATTTTCTCTTTCTTTATAAACCTTAGCTTGTTGCTCATAATTCATAAATCTTCTTTACAGAGGACGTAATTCGTAGGAGACTACTAATAGATGGAGATGGCACCGGTGACGACAGGCGACTCAATGTTTTATTGAAAACACTCATAAAATGGTGCAACAGTTCTGATGAAAAACCAGAAGAAAGGTAGACAGTTTATTCCTAATTGATACCAAACATTACTTTCATTTTCGGCATATATGTACCCCTAGTAAGTGTGTAAACTTACGTGTCATATTTTACTATGCTTTCAGCAAATCTACCCATGACCGCATGCTGGCCCAACTTGCACAGTGCGAATTTGCTGTTACTAAGTCACAACTTGCATCTGAAATGATGGCAGCTGAGCTGAAAAGTTATGAAGCACTTTCCCAGATACTGGAGACCGGAATCGAAGTAGCTAAGGGCAACATTGAAAAAAGCAAAGCTGACTTAGCCCAAGCAAAGACTGTTCGTAAAAATCGCATAGAATACGACGTTCTTGCCAAAGTAATAAGTGAACAGCCAGATAGAAAGGAAACTTTAGAACGCCTAAGCACTTTGACAACTGAACTAGCTAACTTGGAAGCAACCAAACAGCAGTTAGAAAGCAAGTTGTCTTTGAGGAAAAAGCAATTCCATGTTCTTGTGACCTCGATACATCAACTCCAGGCATTGCTGGATGAACCGGATGACACCGAATCTGTTTCTGATGATGTTGAGATGAAAGAAGTCGTCAGTGAAGCAAGCTAGTGCTTGTTTGAAAACTTGCTTTCCCATTAGTTAAGAGGTCACTGTATTTTCATTTACTGGAAATAAAATTTGTATTCTTTACATTACCTATTTTTCTATTCATAAAACCTAAATACTCATAGTAACCATTATAGTTCATTCAAGGATGTTACCAACATATAAGCTAAATAATGCACACCAAATACTTTTGCAACATCCTTTTTATTCATGTACACTACATACATACAGTTCAGAATTATTTAAAAGGAGTCTTAAATGCGAAAATAAATTTATACAATACTAGTTATCAGCCTGTGGCTCATTCTTATTAGACTGCTTTGAAAGTACGACACCTTCCTAATCTATATCTGTAAATTTTATTTGGGTACTTACTAAACATCTAAACAAATAAAATTTCTTCACACTTAAAAT
>OX419594.1:5785324-5819624 GCA_948473455.1 Teleiodes luculella
CCGGGACGGTAAGCTCGGGGAACGGTAAGCTCGGGGACGAACCCGTTATTTCATTATGCTCGACTAAATCATGTGACCCTTTTTGTCGGGGGTTAAAAACAGTTAACAAAGGTACGTCTGCATTACTCAAGGTGGTCAAGGGTAGAACCACTGCCTTGAGCGTGTCATAATTCCAAACAATACCTACACATAAATTGAGACAAATTACACAATTCAATTAAGTTAAAGCCTTGACCACGCGGTTGAAAACCGGAAGACGGATGGTGTTAGCAGAAAGCTCAGCCTATGAATTATTACCATTTCCTTTATAACCATAATTATAATGTCATACTTATTCATCGTGTTACCACGGGCTTTTATTCAAATTTTCTACAACAACCTTTTATATTTCATGGCTGGACTAAAGCATCTCTTGGGAGATGTTGCTATGACAGCTTAAAACCATACTCGCGATTAAAAGTTTCTCGCTTCTTTATTTCAATCGCTTCCCTCACCATCATAAGATAATAATGCCTATCAGATGAGAGGACTCTGGGTTTATGCAACTCTAAGTATAAATATTGTATCGTAAAACATGCCTGTTTAAAATATCGCGTAAAGACCCGTAAAAATACAAAATACTGTATTTCACCCCTAAGCGCAGCCTGATGATGCCACACATCCGTATACTAAATATCATCTTGGCTTAGTCTGTAAGTGATGTTATGTTACAAATAAATAAATAAATAAGTATGTAGTAAGCTTCCCCTCCTACATACGCGCATCGCCTTCAAGAATGAGTCGCTTCGCTCGCGCGTCCGGCTTCCATCCGCCTGTTCCCAGATTAAGCCGCGGCTCACAGGCGCGGTAAAGCGGGACGGAAATCCAAGTTTATATGCAGCAGGTTACATAGATTGCACTCGCTTTTGATGGGACAGGCTAAATATAAACTCATCTGTCCCGAAGCTCGCTATTTCCCTAGTCTGTGGGTAGGGTACGCACGCGGCTTTAGTTATATTATAACCTTTAGTCGCCTCGTACGACACCCACAGGCCACAATAACAGTTGGGTTGGTCCAATTCTAAACCGGGTACCATACAGCAGGTTTATAATAATCCAAATTGTATTTAAATGTTTTAACGGCCGCCCAAATTAACTATTAACCTTTGGCTGGATCCTGTTAAACGTGCGTAGCATCTATGTTTTAAACTGTTCCCTGGAGCGTGCTGATCTAGATTAACTACGGCCATATATCACAAGTCGGGATACAATTGAGTATAGGATACTAGAATGTTCGCAACAAAGTCTAAAACCGCAAGTTTAGATAATTAAACTAAGCTGAAAAAGTTTAAGGCCTTTGTTTTTATCCCCCGACGAAAAAGAGAAGTTTTATAAGTTTGACGTGTGTGTGTGTCTGTCTGTCTATGGCATTGGCATGTGGCAAATTTCAATAGCTCACGTTACTATACCCTATTCTATAACGAATTACTGTTGTATTGTAAGTATCTCTACCAAATCAAGTACATTTCAGGGGTTATATCAACAGCCGCCGACGGAGTGTCGCACTGATTGATGAATGATGATCGCTTTGAGATTAAATAATGGAGGGTCCTTACTTCCACTCGACACTTGATCTTCACCCCACATAAGCCCACATTGTTTTGCGGAGAACCTCCTTATTTTATTCAAATGCAAATACATTTGAATTATCCCTTTTTCTAGATGTTACTTTTTAGAGTTTCATTTTCGAAGTTAATATTTTAGGCTCTTATTTGTTTTTATTTGAATTTAATAGAATATCTATATTCCATATATCTTTGTACCAAATTATAGCAGAAGGTTTTTTTTTATAAAACATAATACATATTACATTTTCTTTTCTATCAATATATATATATTTATCTATATATATATATATATATTTATCTATATATATATATATTTAATATCTTTATATAGGCACGTAGACATTTTTTGACAGTTGCCGTTGAAAGAAACTGAAGCCAAAAGAAACTTTCTACATATTTGTTTCCAATGTAGAACGGAAGTAAAACTTATCCATATCAATCCACTCCACAAACAACCGCTCAATTTATTGGGTTCTTAAAGCAAACGTTCCCGGGAATTCTATAAATAAGAAAGGTACAGAAAACTGGGAAATGTCTTTTGAACGAGCCAACTTTTCATTGAGCTCAAACTTAGTTGACAAGTTCTGTAACCACGTGAAATAAAATCTTCTTTCTTATATGTTTTCGCTTTAATTAGCTTTCAGGTAGTTTAGTAAACGAATACAAATAGATCTTTGTATTTTCGTTAATAGATTTCTTACTATATAAACATTTGTCATTGCTCTTGCTTGCAGTACTAGTTTGTCGACTGGGAAACACATAATACGTAATATATTTGTGTCAATCTGTCAATTCGGCTTTGGCGGTATTTCTTCCTTCCTTTACTCAGAAGGATTATGTCGCGAGTTCGAATCCCGCCCAAGGTAAGTAGATATTATTTTTGATAATAAATTGTGAACAATATTCAGGAAAAATCTGTAAAATTCATCGAGTGGTTCTTTTGGGGTATGGTCCTTTCACATTTGATTTTTATTTAATACTAGCTTTTCGCCGCGGCTCCGCCCGCGTTAACATGTTTTCCCGTGGGAATGAGGCATTTTACCGTGGTAAAAAGTAGCCTATGTTACTCAGGGTGAATGTAGCTTTCTAATGGTAAAAGTTTTTTGAAATCGGGTCAGTAATTTTTGAGTTTATTTATTACAAACATACACACACACACAAAAATACAAATCTCTCCTCTTTATAATTTTTTTATTTATTTTTTTAATATTATAAGGAGGAGAGATTTGTATTTTTGGATAATTATTATCCTTACTACTTAAAGTATATTAATTTGTATAGAGAGTTTGTAAGATGTTCACATGTTATTTATTACTATACATCCTACTAAACGCGAAAGTTTGTGAAGATGGATTTATGTATGTACGAGTATGGATAGATGGATGGATATTTGTTACTTTTTCATGCAAAAACCACTTTTTTTATTGACCTACTAGCTTTCCGCCGCGGCTCCGCCCGCGTTAACATTTTCTTTTAATTTTCTTTGCTATTAACCTCACGGAGCCCGAGACCTTTCCAACGAATGCAAAACCGTGGAAATCGGTTCGTGCGTTCTGGAGTTATAGCGTCAGGAAGGAAAACCCGACTTATTTTTATATAGTAGAAGATGTATGTGTCGAAATAAGACCAATGAGCTTCACCAAACTTGAACAAAAACCACTAAATGGATTTTAATGAAACTTTACAGTAATATAGCTTAGGTATACATCAGAATAACACATAGGCTGTCTTTTACCGTTGGAAAATGCCTTAAGCCCACGGGAAAACTGTTAACGCGGGCGGAAAGCTAGTTTACCATAAATTTTAGATGCTGTTAGTTATACCTACTATCAATATAATACATGAGAACTATTACGATTTAAAACGGGATATTTACCGTGGTAAACGACCGTGAAAGTTTTCATGATGATTAATATTAAGTATAATTTGTATGCCCAAAGGTATAGCTCAGTGTTTTATTGACGAAAATGGATTTGACGAACTCTGCCGCGGCACCTGTCCTCTGGAGACGGCAAACAGACGCTAATGTGTCTGAAAGCCTCGCTGACAGATAAATGCCCGACTGTGGCTTATTTGAGATATAATATCACAGTTTCACAAAATTACGCTACATACATATATACAGGCGGTTATAGTCATTAAGTTACATTTAACAGAAAGTACTTAAACATGAAACTAAACAATTTGACAAGGAAAAATCACTCATTAATTTAAATTTTACTTATTAAATTAAATATAAATTATACTAGCTCCATACAGTTTTTCCCGCGGGAATCAGGTATTTTCCAGCGGGAAAAATTTACCTATGTGTTATTTTGATGCATAAATCTATATTATTGTAAAGTTTCATTAAATAATTCCATCTAGTAGGTTTTACGTGAAAGAGTAACATCCACCCATTATTCATCCTCACAAACTTTCACGTTAATAATATCGGTAGAAGTAGAAAGTAGGACAGTAGGATTATATCCCTAGACATTTTAAGCACCTTGATTTGAGTAATAATTTAAAATTCATAAAAATATAAAAAACACATCGGACTGCTGTACCTATACTGAGGTAAGAGTACTTGACAAAAAAAAGTTTACTTCAACATAATCATCATTTAAGCCGAAAGACGTCCAATAATTTAGTTGCTCTCATTTTTTTCTGAAATTCGCGGAAAGAAGCGTTATTTTAGCAATATAGAGCTTAAAAGTGAAATCAAATTATGAATGGAAAAAGGAAAAGAAATACCTATAGTAATAAATGCGAAGAACTCTAAGAATGTCGATCTTCACGCTGCTGCAGGTAGTTGCGGCGCCTCGTCTAGGCACCGTCGCCGTCGCCGGCAGATATCGAAATTCCTGAAGCGCATTAGCGTAAACGATGTCTAAGGTGCTCAACTGCATCCATTATTTTCCTCCCAAACATTGCGCTTAATACCTGTGAACAGTGAAATTATTTTCTGTTCATTGTTTGTTGCTACGAACGAAATCATGCTGCTACGACGACGTACAAAGAATGAAGAGAATATCTAGAGCGCGGGAAAAAAAATTACGTGCTTTAACAGAAGCTTCTAGATGCAACAAATACCACGATACATCATAATGTCGACGTTGTTGCTTTAAAAACTAGTAAATTTAATTTTGGACACTGTTCATTATATTGGAATCATAGATTGGACAAATAAACTTAATAGACGGTTCGATAATTCTGACACCAGTGTTAAAGAAATCAGTTACCTTATTACCGAAGATAAAAAATGACGTGACTTATACTGAAGCGCACAGATTTTCCTTGTTCTTAGTTTATACCTTATACTTAACCACATAGAGTAAGAAATTATAAGAACTAGCAGCCCGCGCGCAGCTACGCTCGCTTTAGATTTCGACTTTTCCCGTGGGAATGAGATCTTTTCCAGCCTGAAAAAGTAGCCTATGTCACTCTCTGCCTCAGGCCTCCAATAAGCGTAACAAACAAACAGTGAATTTCGCATTAAACTTAACTCCACACACATTCACAGTTTTCTTCCGTGGGAATGAGGTATTTTCCTGCGGTAAATAGTAGCCCAAATCCACCCCCAATATCTATTCTCTGTATCAAGTTTCACCAAAACTTTCTGCCCGACCTGCCATTTTCCCGTGGGAATAAGGTATTTTCCCGCGCTAACGTACAGGTAGCCTGTATTCATCCCCAAGATCTATTCTAACCCCCAAGTTATGTCAAGTTATGTTAAAAATATCCGCCCGCGTTACAATTTTTCCCGTGGGAATGAGGTGTTTTCCCTCGGTATAAGGTAGCTTTTATCCATCCCTAAAATCGATTATCTCTGTACCAAATTTTACCAAAATTTTCTGCCCGACCCACCATTTCCCCGTGAGAATAAGGTATTTTACCGCGGTACAATACAATACAATACAATATACTTTATTGACTGAAAAAGACACAGTATACAGAAAATATAACAGTACAAACAGAAGAGTCAAAAGGCGGCCTTATTGCTAAGGTAGCAATTTCTACCAGGCAACCTTTAGGTGAGGAAAAAGTTTAGATAGAAGTGATGCGGGTTGGTGGTCTAAACAGAGTAGGTAAACTAACAATATTAAAAAATAAAGCATTTAACTATGAAAGAAAGAAAGTAAATAAAACATTATACAAACTAACTGATGTAAATATAAAATAAAATACTTAAACTATAATACATATATTACACAAATAGCTATGAATATATAATTAAAATAAACTAATACATACTACCATTATGATTTAATAGGAAATTCAATTAAACAGATCAGGAGACAAGACCGAGGTAGTGCGCTTTGATGCGCATTTTAAAAGACTCGGGAGAAGGGGCACGTCGGACTGACTCAGGAAGATCATTCCATAAACGTATGGCTTGTACAGCAAAGGAGTTGGTGTAAAATTTTGAAGAATGAGAGGGCAGAGTGAATGAGCGGTAGAGGTAGCCTATAGGCTACATAGAATAGGATATATCCTATTCTATCTCTGTACCAATTTACATCAAAATTTTCCACCTGTACTACTATTTTTCACAGGCGAAAAGGTAGCCTATCACATCCCCAAGGTCTATTCTATCGCGGGCGGAAAGTTTTGATGGAACTTGGTATGCTTATAATTTTTTTATACTTATTATTACACAGGGATATAAAAAGTTTTGGGTATGGATAAAGGCTTCTAAATTCAGGCCGAAAAACATCTCATTCCCACGGGAAAAAACCAAAACTATCGCGGGCGTAGCCGCGGGCGGGCAGCTAGTGAATTCTCTAACCACCGTTGTCATCGCCAATCATAAAGTGGATATTTTTTTGCCAATCAATGCATATCAAAAAAGAAAGAACTTTCTTGTGTGTGAACACACACGACCAACACAAACATCATCATCATCATCATCATCATCATCATCATTTCAGCCGAAAGACGTCAACTGCTGGACAAAAGCCTTCACCAAAGATCTCCACGACGATCGGTCCTGCGCTGCCCGCATCCAGCGGCGCAGTAGCGGCGCAACACACACATCATCATCATCATCATCATCTCAGCCGAAAGACGTCCACTGCTGGACAAAGGCCTCCCCCAGGGATCTCCACAATGATCGGTCCTGCGCTGCCCGCATCCAGCGTCTATCCGCGACTCTCACCAGATCGTCGGTGCACCGTAGATCGTAGGCTCGTGTCAGTCACGTGGTCTAATGGTTAGACCTTGTTTTCTTAGACCATGCTTAAAACCGAGTCAGGGGGATGTAAGAAGTAATATAGCACACATCCTGACTTTTTTCAGATTTTTTGTTTCTCTGTTTGTCTGTTTGTCTGTTTGTACGGGCTAAGCTCCGAAACTACTGGACCGATTTAAATGAAATTTTGTATGGTGGTACCTTATATTCCTGGTCAACATTTTAGATACTTTTTATCCCGGGATATTAACCGTGGGATAATTAAAAAACTATAGTAACTTACATCTCCTCAGTACATTGTACGGGTTAATCTCCGAAACTACTGGATCAATTTAAATAAAATTTTGCATGGTGGTATCTTAACATCTCCAGTCAACATGTTAGATACTTTTTACCACGGGAAAATATCTCATTCCTACGGGAAACTGCACGGAGGAGTCAAAATACAACGCGGGCGTAGCTGCGGGCGGACAGCTAGTGCTTAAATATAAAAAAAGCGGCCAAGTGCGAGTCGTAATCGCCCATGAAGGGTTCCGTAGCAGCTAGTAACATAATATAAAAGTTTTTGTAGTTCGTTGTGACTTTGATCGATGTTTTAATAATAGTGAAAGGTAAATTGCGGTTTACGATTTATGACGTATTAAAAAAAAACTACTTACTAGATCTCGTTCAAACCAATTTTCGTTGGAAGTTTTCATGGTAATGCACATCATATATTTTTTTAAGTTTTATCATTCTCTTATTTTAGAAGTTAGAGGGGGGGGGACACACATTTTTCCACTTTGGAAGCGTCTCTCGCGCAAACTATTCAGTTTAGAAAAAAATGTTATTAGAAACCTAAATATCATTTTTGAAGACCTATCCATAGATACCCCACACGTATGGGTTTGATGAAAAAAATTTTTTTTAGTTTCAGTTCTATGTATGGGGACCCCCTAAATTTATTGTTTTTTTTCTATTTTTGTAAGAAAATCTTAATGCGGTTCACAGAATACATCTACTTACCAAGTTTCAACAGTATAGATATTATAGTTTCGGAATAAAGTGGCTGTGACATACGGACGGACGGACGGACGGACGGACAGACAGACAGACAGACAGACAGACAGACAGACAGACATGACGAATCTATAAGGGTTCCGTTTTTTGCCATTTGGCTACGGAACCCTAAAAAAGGGATTGCCTGGTAGAAATTGCTACCTTAGCAATAAGGCCGCCTTTTGTACACCTGTGTTGCTTTAATTATGTTTGTTGTATTCTCTTGTGTGCAATAAAGTATATTCTATTCTATTCTATTCTATTAAATATTTAAGTATGCTTAGATCTTTAAAACTACGCAACGGATCCATAATATGTCACATCACAGCCACTTTTCTCCGAAACTATAAGAGCTATACTATTGAAACTTGGTAAATAGATGTATTCTATGAACCGCAGTAAGATTTTTATACAAAAATAGTAAAAAAACAATAAATTTTGGGGGTTCCCCATACTTAGAACTGAAACTTAATGTATATAGTAGAGAAACACTGATAGTTTTAGAGTTTTCTAGAGAGATGTCGTAAATAATCACATTTTTGGCACTTAAATTGCAAACGCTGCTGGCTGAACCCTATGAGATATATCAAAATAATGTACTATAGTAATTGTACATCTTAGAGAGGCCTAATAAGGCCCACACTAACCATTTTTAATCCTTTACTTTTGACAAGAAATATAAAATGGCTAATTTACGAAAAGATTTTAAGCAATACAGCATTTATTTCAAGTTAGGGTAATCTACGTGTTCAATACGGAAAACTGCGCACTTTGTGTTTTTTTTAGTTAGTCGGTAGGTACCTACCTAATCTACTAGAGAACTTAAATTTCAAATATGCCGCCATTATGTAAATGCCACACAAGCAGTATTGCCACCATAAAACTTTGTAATTATAGTGGTGCGTGGTGGTGCAGTGCGTAGAGTAGTGTTGGCTATCGATAGCCCACTATCGATAAACTATCGATAGTCTATCGATAGTTGAAGCAAAACCAATAGTATCGATAGTCTATCGATAGTATTACGTGGTATTACCACGTGTCAATACTATCGATAGTATCGATAGTATCGATAGCGTTTTTATGCAATACTATTAACAAGGGCAATACTATCGACACTATCGATATATTTACGTCCAATAGAATCGATAGTATCGACAGTATTGCGAAATCTTGCAATATCACCCAAAAATAATCGATAGTATCGATAGTTTTGCTCTATCGATAGTCAGCCATATTTCGATAGTATTGCTGGCAAAGGCAGTGTTGGAATTCGTACGATAATTATCGTATTTGTACGATAATTTCATAGTAAATACGATGTACGATCCTAATTAAGGGATCGTACGCGAAAGTACTATCATTTTAAATTTCTTTCCATTTACCCAATTTACCTACTGTATAAAATAAAATTTTACATTTCGTAACATTGAAGCGTCAATAATCCAACTGCAGCGTACAAGGAGTATATAATCACTACGGCAGCGTACACTATGTGCATTTAGGACTTTGTATGAGCAAGATAGACATACAATTCTGTATGATGGAAGACGACGCGGACATTATTTTTGGTTGAGATTGAGACACGATTAAATATTTGTAAATACTGCTCTCCCGCCATCGCCCTGAATGAGTGTTACCGTATTATATTACATGTTTTTCTTAGTATATTTTTATTAATTATTGATAATTATACAAATAAAACATATTTTTAATTAAGTGTCTCTATTAAAATACACATACTATTTCGTAATTTATACCTTTTTACAAATTGTACGATAATTTCGTACGCAAAAATAACGTCGCGGCCTCTGATTGGCTGGCGCGTCGTTGGAGCTTGTTTGCTGTTCGTTTCAAGCACTATGCACTACGTAAAATGGTTGTACTATATTTCGGGTCTGCGTACTATATACTGTTGAAGTAATATATAGTACGCAAAAATACTATATTTTCATACCGAAATCTAACAATCAAATTCTATTTTCTTTTTATTTATGAACGCGCTTTTATGTTAACTTTTGAGTGAGGCTAGCATGTATCTGAAATCCGAACGTACCTATCTATAATCCTTTCTCTTATGGCTGGTTTACACGTATTAAGTGACGAAGTAATTAACTAAATTTTAACTTGATTTTAACTTAATTCTTGCGTGTAAACAACCACTTAAGAGCTCTTTAGTCGCAAGTGGTAAGTAAACGATTTAGTGGTTAAGTGAACAAGTGAAATAGAATCTAGTCTATTTTTGATTAAGTAGCCGCGCCTCCCGCACCGCTTGCATTCCCCGGTAGGCGTGGCTTTCTACTAAACTGTCATTTAGTTACGTGTGAACTCAACAATTTAGTGAAGTACTTAAGTAGTACAGTGAACTAAAGAGTGCATAAGTTAGACAAGCGTGTAAACGATCGGTTACTTAAAATTAAGTTAATTTTAACTTAAAATTTAGTTAACTACTTAACAACTTAATACGTGTAAACAAGCCATTAGGTTCTGATCTGAACTTGTCAATGTCAAATTGACAACATCAAAAATACTTTGTTGGTCAAAATACTATGTTTGGTCCAGAGAAGTGGGAATATTTAAAAGCGAAGCGCAGCTTTCCAACTTCTCTGGTTTGGTCTTCTTTCTTTTACTTTTATAGTGGGACTTTGGTAATTATTTTCAATTAGATTTTATTCTGTTTTTGAGTAGTTGAGGTACTAAATAAAATAAATAGTAATGGAAGAAAGTGGTACTGACTGATGACGAAAGTGTGTCAAGTTCAAAATGCGAAAAATACTCCACAAATATTAACCTGAATGGAAAAGCTTGCATGACTGAATTACTAAAGAAGATCCCTATAGTGCAAAAAATATAGCTTTTATAAAAATGAATAAGTGGCAAATATACCATTGTCTATTTATTTATTATTCATTAAATACTATATTTTTTAGAAGTGTACTAAATTTTTCAAAACAATTTAAAAAAATACTATATTTCGCCGAAGATATGTTGGCAACCCTGGTAATACCAACCTATGTTGGTAAATCTTCGTCAAATTGAAAAAAAAAAAATACGTGTTAATTTTTTTTCGATAATCTAACAAAGGGATTAATTAGAATCGATTACTTTTTTCCGAGGACACTTCCCTATTGAAAAATAAGATGAACCTAGTAATCGATCGATTATGTCTAGCTTTTATTTATCGATAACTTTTACAGGCGGATGGGTACAGTACTATTTTGTCGAATTTCATTCGTTCGTACGTATTGGTGGCGTAGTTTATTTTTTGTGGAAATATTATTTAACTAACGAGTTTAAACATGAAAAAGGTGATATTTATTTGTTTAATTTCCCTGGCGGTTTGCCTTAGTTCTCCAGTCGCTAATGATGCAGCGGGTATGTATCTCTAGCTACATTGGTTATCGGATTGGAATTTTCTCACGACCTCACGACGACAAACAATTTAACAGGAAAGACCCACTGGAAATTCCACATAGTCAAAACCTCAATATTCACCTTTCTTTATTTTCCTCATTTCTTTATACGAACACGTAGACACGTAGACAATAGCTTTTTTATTACGCCATTTCTTCTACAACCTGTTTTTGTAGGTATAGAGCTTAAAAGTTGTCTTGAAAGAACGAAATAGGTATGTCATTTTGTAGAAATATCTAGATTTAGTATATATCAGTTGGTTTATAACATCGTGGCGTTTTAATTTTTAAGGTATGTCAATGATCTGATCGTACAACAGGACAGTGTGACCTGTCTAGATTAAGTTTAGACCTTGAAGGTCAGGCAAAACACACACAGGTCTTTGTTCTTAATAGGTACCTAGTAAACAATACAATACTCATTATTAGCTATTTAAAAGTAGTTTGACCAGCTGCCCTTTTAAATTATTTATAGCAACCAAAAGTAAAAATTGTTATTCTTACACCATGTTAACAAAGCTAAGTAGGCCATAGTTTTTTTTATTTTAATTGGATCATATTCATCTTTGGTAGAGACAGTAATTAAAAGGTAATTTAAAGATTTCAATTTAAACTAATGAACCATGTATTGCTGTTGATATACAGACATACACTACACACTTTATTTTGTTTTTGTTTTTTTAATAGTACCTATAAGGAAGTGGAGTGGGGTGTCAATTTACCTTTCACCTTTACTAAAAGATGTCACATAATGTATTGCATAATGTTATATGACTCATAATTTCTTCAACAACTCAAGACAATGATTTAATAAATAATATTCATAAAAAATTTAAAGGCAATTTGTTATCTTTTCTTTATTGCAGCTGCGACAACTGAACCTACAAAACCAACTGAAGCTACAAAACCAACTGAAGCTACAAAACCAACTGAAGCTACAAAACCAACTGAACCTACAAAAACAACTGAACCTACAAAACCAACTGAAGCCACAAAAAATAACAAAGCCACACCAGAAAACACTGGAAAACCACCAGAAAACAAACCGAATACTACTGTAACTGAAAGCACAACTAAAAAAGATGGTGATTCCCAGACACCACAAAAAGCACAAACTGAAAATACTACTCCTGCAACAACCAACAAACCAGTGGAAACTACCACTAATCAAACAATAATTTCAACACCATCAACACCAGCTGCTGATACTACTAAAGCAACACCAGATGCTCATAAGGAGGCAGATAAAGTAGTACAGGCTAGAGGGTAAGTACATTTTTACCTTGACTTTCCTTGATTAAATTAATAAAAATATTATAAAGAGCAAGGATTCATTGTTTGTTTGTCTGCATTAAATAAGCTCCGAAACTACTGAATCAATTTTAACGGAACTTTGTACAAGATAGAATAGACCTTGCAGAAGGACATAGTTTACAATTTACCACGGGAAAATTCTTCCCACGGGAAAAACCGTTAACGCGGGCGGTAAGCTAGTTGTATAATATACATCTTATATATAAAATTTTTGTGTCACAGTTTTCGTTCCCATTCTCCTCCGAAACGGCTAGACCGATTCTCATGAAATTTTGTGAGCGTATTGAGTAGGTCTGAGAATCGGCTACTATCTATTTTTCATACCCTTGAGAGCGGGCGGAGCCGCGGGGTGAACAGCTAGTAATACAATAAAATTCTAGATGAATTTAACTTCCCATGTGATAATTCAATACTGTACCTAACCACTTTACTGGAATATGATAAAGTTGAAGACTAATAAATCTTTAATTTTTTAGATTTGATGGTGCAAGCTTCATTGGGGGCATCATTCTTACACTTGGTCTTCTAGCCATTGGATTCATGGGATTCAAGTACTACAAAAACCAAACTGAGAGGAACTACCACACTCTCTAAATGTAGTATCACCTAGAAACTTAATGTAAGTGCACCTGCAAAAAATATTTTGTTTGCTTTATTATGATAAATATGTTATTGAATTGAGTGCACTTAACATTCCTATCTATTTTGATAAGTACCAGGGTTTCAATTAAAGTAATATACAAATTTGGGTGGGTGGGTTGTAATGAATATATTTCTCGAATTTATAAATGTAAAATATTTTCAAGCTATATATTTATAGTGGGGTTCCCTAATTTAAAAGATTAAATAACAGCTCGAAATGTTAGCTCTATTGTGCTTGAAACCAATACATTATAAGTCCAAATTATGACCACCTTTATGCATCAAATTCTTAAATTAATCAGAAATGAATGCTATGTAGCTAAACCTTCCAACATTTTCTAGCTTCATTGTCCTGACCTGAAGGACTTTCGGAATTTGATTTCAATTCTGATGCATATAATTTTATTTTGTTATACTTCACATTTGGCTTGTGTGTAATAGATAATTAATTTTATTATAAAATGATAAGACTAGATGTTTAAACCTTTGAGATTTGTATCAGAAATATTATCATATTAAGTGCAATTTAGTGTTTATAATTTTCAGTTTTAATTTAAAACCCAAATTTGGGTTACATTACTGTTGATCAGTTCAGTGTTTAGGTGCTTACCTAATCAGCTCTGTCTGATTTCACATGAATAAATACTTACACCTTAAAAATCTATAGTTTGTAAGTATATCTCTATATTAAGCATATTATTACTGTTAAGGGAACCCAATGTGATGATGAATATAAGGGTCTAAATTAGTACCTGCAATGGGCTTGGCACAAAATTTATAAGGTAACTAGTTAGACTAACTTGTTGTAAATACTTATCTCAAATATAAGTGAATCTCATGTCTGCAGCTTTTGTGCCAAGCCTCTCTCATTTATGAACTATTTTTATTTTGTAATTTGCACATGCTACTAACTAACTAAACTGGGATAAGCTGATTCCATCCTGAAGTGCTCTTAAATCTCAACTATATTGTGGTTACATGTTCAGAAGTGTTTAAATTTATAAATCCCATCATGTTTAAATACTGATACTTGTCACAGTCAATGGTTATGTTAATAAAGGTATATATATATATACAAAAAAGTTTTATTACTTACTCATAATTACTTAAATAAAACGCAAAATGCGTAACAGGTGAGATTGTTCTCAGGTTATTGAGAAATGTCTTAATTCGTCTAAATAAGACTTGACTTAATAATTAAATTACTTTTAAATAAGTTTAATTTAGCCAAGCAAATCAATAACCTGGAAACAAGCCACTACGATCTATAAGATAAACTAAACATAATTTATAAAATATACTAAACAAAACAATTAGAAAAGCTATCCTCTCCAAACAAAGAACTTGTTCACTGTCTTGCTAACCATAGGACCAACATTTCTATTTAAATTTCCATATTTCAAGTTGGCTAGCAGTGATTCTCCTTCTTTTTGAGTACAATTTTCATATGCATTTATTAAAGCCTTAGGGGTATGGTAAACTTTTGTTATAGCCAAAGCTTTCTCAACAGAAACCCCCTTCAGTTGCAGCAAGAGTTTTATAAATGTTTCAGTGACAGTCAGGGCTTTGTTCTTAGTGGATGATTTATTGAAGTAACTAAAAGTCATTAGTTGTTCACCTTGTGGCTGTGCACTAGTTCCTATCAAAAGCTTATCCTGCAAATAAAAAAGGTATAAATCAAAACATTCTGTTACATTTTAGTACATCATAAAATAATGTTAGGTAGATACCTTATATTCAATTGTCAATCTCTTAGTCATCATAGCTAAAAATCTTGTAGTTTCAGTCAAAGAATTTGTATTATAGACTTTGAATCCATCTTGAACTCTCGTGTTAGCTATGGCCTGCATAAGTGATTGTATAGGCAAACCAATATGTTTATTATTAGATCCATAACTCTCAACTAAATAAATAACATTTGTTAGACCACATTTTCTGAGCCTAAACTTCTGCTCATGAAACCTTCCATCTTTGATGCTGTGTCCAAAGTCATCCATTCTTTTCCTTTCTACAATATAGGGAAGTACAAGCTCTTCTTTAGTATTGACTTTGTGCCTGGCTACCCATGTGTAGTCTCCAACTTTTAAACTTCTATACTCATGCTTCAAGTCAGGGTACTTATTAAACTGTGCCACTGTTGGATCTTTCTTATTCTTGACCCTGGAACAAAAATGCCCATAAAAAGCAGTACTTAACAACTACCCAATTTGCGCCATATAAATAAAGTAACATAACTTTGAAAACCAAATTGGTTCAATAGTTTGCATTGTGTATGCGTTTCATTGTGCAACTCATGTACGACTACAAACAAACAGATAGACAAACAATAAATTTGTTAAAATGTTACAATATAGCTTCTATCACTTATATTGCCAACACAAAAACAATATCTGAAGTACGTACAGATCACAACTTATTACAATTTTATTATATGCATAGATAAATAATAATATAGAACACCTACCCACCAGTTTCTTGTTTATCAATCAGAAGTATAACATCAAAAGATCCTGCCAGTAGCTCAACAAAAGTCAAATCTGAGACTGTATTTTGTGAGAGTGAAGTTTGACTATTTGATGCAATAGAGTTGGTTTTAGTTGATAGAGCATCTTCAACAGAATGACCATTATTGTCTGAAACCTTAGTGGGCGGTATCGTAACTTCATTTCCATCCTTTGTGCTGTTAGAGAATGATGCTCCATTGAAAATAATATCATTTACTGTTGGTCTGTTTTTTGCATCTTCTAGTAATTCGGTGGCTAGAGATATTCCAGCTGTAGTTAAAGAGTAATCCACTTTATTAGTTCTCACTTGTTTAATAAGTCCTTTAGCAAGAAGGTGTTTCATATTAGACCAAGCAGTGTAAAAAGAATTTGGTTTTGGCCGAGTGAATGATTCTTCACTGTATGGCTGAGCTTTTTCAATTAATTCATTTCTTTTAAGAGAAGGTTTATCAGGATACTGTTTTACTTGTTCCAGAAGTGCTATCAGTAAAGCATAACTGCCTGACCGAAATACAGGTTTATATTCTTTCCGGTTTCTAGACTTTTTAGGGCACTCTTTCTTATTAGATTTTTTATGATTTGTGTTCAAGTTTTGATCTTTTACTATTTCAGTGTTATCTGGACTTGTGCTACTACTGTGAATATTTGATTTATTTTGTAATGGAGAAGTATTTGAAGCTGACTCTTCGACTAAATCTTCTGAAATGATTGAAGAGTCAGATTTTTGCTGGCTATTGAGACTTGAAGTTGAACTTGTAGACGGCTGCGAACAAACCTGATTGATTTCCTTAAGATATTTATCAAAGTATTGGCACATTTTCTTGTCAAAACCCTTCAGCACAGCACACTCCATACCGCTTTTTAATGGAAGCGGGTACTTGGACAAAGACTCCAATGCCTCCTTCAGTTTAGGTTCTAACTTACTATTCTTGGCTTCTGCATCGCTATGTAGTTTTTCAAGCCAGCTCTCTAGTAGTGAATTAGGCCGGCTTCTTTTTAATGTTATTCGCTTTCCATCCAATGGGTTTTCATTATCACTGTTCATAATGCAATAAAATCAATGCAGTGCAATTAAAAATATTTGTACTTCTACCGCAATTTTTTGGGGTTTTTGTTTTAATAACTCACAACATGACGATGATGATTATGGCAAACAGTTGAAAATCAATCAAATAAAAAAAGCTACGAACGAATTATAGTATAAAATTATAAAAACTACATTAGCGAACACAACACAGCCACAGTATAAATATAGTATGTACTAACACAGCCGACCGGTTTATTTATATTTTATTTGTTTTTAATTTTTTTTTTTAGTGAATGACAGATGCAGTGTAGCCATATGGTGAGTTCGTGAAATCTGCATTTTCATTGAAATAATCCGTGTTTACCATTTTGAATGAAATTCGTATAAAAATGCAACTAGGATTTTTTACTTATATCTATATGGTCTGTCCTGTGCCGTATAAATATCCGAAAACATCAAGTATCCGTATTTGACTTTAAAAAATTTATACAAATACGGACAAATCCGTATATATGGCAACACTGCACAGATGTCAGTTTGTTTACTTTTTTTATTTATTTGGCCTCTTAGCGAGCTATCACACTGGCGACAAAGACAAAGTCGTGCAAAAACGAAAAGGGATGCAGCTATGCGCAAGAGTGAGCGCGGTGTATTTGTATCTCATTCTAACGCATAACTGCGTCCCTTTTCGTTTTTGCACGACTTTGTCTTTGTCGCCAGTGTGATAGCTCGCTTATTCCAGTGTGATAGCTCGCTTATTCCGAACAGGCTCAACAGGCACGCTCTACGCAGCCGCCGCTTTTATGTGTAGAGTAGAGAGCTTAGAGCAACGACGGAAGGCCGGCGTTGCTCGGTAGAGAGATATACAATACAGGGCACAGAAGAAATAAAAAACCTGCTCTGGGGGCGCCACGTGTATATTTTTACGACTATGGCAACAATTTCCCTTATAAAATTAGTTCCATTGAAATTCCGCAAAAGCTAGCGTTGCCAAGCGTCCGGATAAAGCCGGACATAGTTAGGCTTTTTGATTGCCTGTCCGGCCAAAATAAACGGTGTCCGGCTTGTCCGGCTTTTGTTAGGCTATTTACATTTCGCAAACTAATGCGATCTGTAGAGGAAAACAGATAGAATGGACTAAGTGACAGAATGACACGAAAGCATTTGGTACAAGCTGAAACGGAGACGCGCGCAGTCAATAAAGTACTTACCTAGACAGATTTATAATTCATTTTGGTAGGTAATAATAATACAAATGGTCTACCTATTAATAGACACAAAATCCACAATAATGTGTCCGGCTTTTTTACCTAAATGTCCGGTCCCCCATAACGTAACATGCAGTGCTATGGCAAAAGTTTGTCGCGCGAGAAACCCGCCATATTGAAATATCCTCCAATAGAATAAGAGAATACCTACGCACGACAAAATTATGTCTGTCACGCGTGGGTAGACCGGGCATGTTAGTGCCTAATTTGACTGGCGACAAAGACAAAGTCGTGCAAAAACGAAAAGGGACGCAGTTATGTGTTAGAATGAGATACAAATACACCGCGCTCACTCTTGCGCATAACTAAATATAAATATAATATAAACAAATATAAATGTCTTTATTTCTTTTTTACATGGTGGTTACAACTAGGGGCAGGTGTCTCCTTGTAAGCTTGTCGCTTGTGTTAAGGTGCCCTTACACGAGGGCAATTCCGGGCAATAATTGCTCGGCAACACGAATGGAGCGATCTGGAGCAATAAGTGGAGCAATATGGAGCAATTTCAATAAATTGCGGCAATTATTTCGGCGAATTGCTTTTAATTGCTCCAGATATTTCATATTGCTCAATGTCGCAGATACGAATTGCTGAATTTCCAATGGGCTTGGAAATTCCAGGCAATTTTTGTATGTATCTCGTTCGCACTTGTTTGTTTTGCGGCTTGCCGTCTTGCTTCCGCGGGGAGAGCGAGTGGTCGGGTGGAAGTAGGGCTCGATATCGCTCCATATCGCTCCATATCGCTCAATTTTGTATTGCCCTATATTGATGCTTGTCGCCGTTGCCGTAAATTGCCTGATGTGGTCGTGACGTCATAGTTGACGAGAATGAGGGATTTTCAAGATGGCATTTAAGAAAAAAAAAAGGTTCTATTGATTAAAATAGATGGCGTGCATGTCGGATAAAATGTCAAAAACGAGCTTGTCAAATCAATCAGGGCAGCTAAAAAACTGGCAACACTGTTGTTGTCACGTCAATCGTCACGCATTTTATTGTGTTTTAATTTCGTTTCCTGTTTTTGCGTGCTAAGTTGCGTTTAAATTTTTCATTCGTTTTACTAGTGACCTTTTTGCGACTAAATTTTGTGTGACTTCTTTTCCTATCTTCAAGCACGTCTATTTTATTTGACGTAAGATATAGTGCAGCGCCATCTCTTATTTCCATAACGAAACCTTTTTTTGTTTTTAGAACTGTCAAAATGAAAATCCCTCATTGACTGGAATTGAGCAATTTTAGTTGCCCGTGTAAGCGCACCTTTAGGAGACACCGCTCTTCCATTACATTACAGAGGAGACATGAACTATGTACAATGTAACAAGAATAAAAGGTTGATAATGAAAATAAAAAAAATAAAAAAAATAATAATAATTACAAGCTAGGGGTGGAGGACTGGGGAGTGAAGACTTCAAAGAGAGGTGGTAGGTAGGTTATGTATGATGAGTCCTTAAGTACCTATGTTTGTGTATTTGTGTAATAACTGCGTCCCTTTCGTTTTGTAGAGCGGGCTTAAGCGACCTACCTAAAGCCCGCTCTACACACTCCAGTTTTGTCGAGAGGCCAAACTTTTGTCGAATCACGAGACATTGGCGTTCACACGAGACCGCTACTCCACATTCTCCCATTCGCTCAGTTGACAATAGGCTATCGTACGGGGTGGGCGTCATGTGCCGCTACTGTAATATTCGCTGCAGCGTATTATATATAATATAACTCTCCAGATACGAATGCAAATCGGTGGTTACTATGCGTGCCAAAAAAGAATAGGATCGCGTTTGCAGCTAACGTCACGAGACAGATGTTAAAATACGACAGAAAAGTACGGTCTACAAAAAAATCGAATAATATGAATATATAATAATTAATTTGAATTAAATGATAGAGATAACACAAGCACAACAAACAGCAAAATAGTAATATTATTACTGGTCGCATCGATAGACGCGTCTGTGTTTCCAGATTATGTGGATTTTTGTGATTTAGGTTACCTCGAAGAGAGTTGGCCCCACTGAAAATTCCTAATAATATATGATTCTAATATAATTATTTTGATTATGTTACTTAATAATTTAGGTATGGTATGCATGCAGGTATGCATAAAAATCACGAAAATTCACATAATCTAGCAACACGGACGCGTCTGTCGGTGTAGTAATAATATTACTATTATGCTTATTGTTGCGTTATCTATAAGAAAGATCTAATTTATTGAAATTAATTATTATATATAAAAATTATTACATTTTCTTGCAGACTGTACAAAGACATTTGTCTCGTGACGTTAGCTGCAAACGCGATCCTATTCTTATTTGGCACGCATAGTACAACTAATTACTAAATATTTCTTATGAGGAAACTGAGAATCTCTTACTTTTGAAATGAATTTCATGAAAATAACCAAAATTGATATATATACCTAACTATTAATTTTAAAAAATCTGTTTAAGGCTCATATACCTATTTAATTATTTTTCTTCATGTTAAACTAAGAAAGAGTACTTACATAACAAACATACATCTATACCTATTAACAAACTTTCGCGTTTTAATATAAGTAGGATTATTATTACATAACTATTTAGACATCCCTGAATGAAAAGTACTTAATTAAAAGACGCTGGAAAAAGTGTAGCAGACCGATAAAATAATTAAATAACGTGCGCTCACTTCGGCGACTGTTAGCCAACTAACTGGCACCAGAGGCATCGAGAATCTGGAGCGATAGTTTTGCCTATACACAAAACTTGACAAAACTACTTTGATGTACCGACACGGGACGGATAGACGGCCAATATAGACGAGACATCTCCAATATAGGCCAATACTCCCTCTACACTCTCGTATTGGCCATGTCTCGTCTAGTTTTGTCGAGAGTGTAGTGCCCGCTTTAAGCTTAAAACAACACTAGGCAAAACTATCGCTCCAGATTCTCAATGCCTCTCGTGCCAGTTGGCTAACAGTCGCCGAAGTGAGCGCACGTTATTTAATTATTTTACCGTTCTGCTACACTTTTTCCAGCGTCTTTTAATTAGTACTTTTCATTCAGGGATGTCTAAATTTAACTAAGTAATAATAATCCTACTAATATTATAAACGCGAAAGTTTGTTAGTAGGTATAGATGTATGTTTGTTATGTACTCTTTCTTAGTTTAACATGAAGAAAAATAATTAAATAGGTATATGAGCCTTAAAGAGTTTTTTTTTAATTAATAGTTATATTATATAATAATACGCTGCAGCGAATATTACAGCGAATGGAGAATGTGGAGTAGCGGTCTCGTGTGAACGCCAATGTCTCGTGTTTCGACAAAAGTTTGGCCTCTCGACAAAACTGGAGTGTGTAGAGCGGGAGTCGGTTCTACATTCTCGACAAAACCCGAGAGCCGAAAGCGATGCAGTTACGCATTAGAATGAGATGCAAATACACCGCGCTCACTCTTGCGCATAACTGCGTCCCTTTCGGCTCTCGGGTTTTATCGAGAATGTAGAACCGACTTAGGTAGGTTAGGTCGCTTAACACGGGACGGATAGACGGCCAATATAGACGAGACAATGACATCTCCAATATAGGCCAATACTCCCTCTACACTCTCGTATTGGCCATGTCTCGTCTAGTTTTGTCGAGAGTGTAGTGCCCGCTTCAGCAGTTATGCGGACTTATGCGTGCGCAAGAGTGAGCGCGGTGTATTTGTATCTCATTCTAACGCATAACTGCGTCCCTTTTCGTTTTTGCACGACTTTGTCTTTGTCGCGTGTGAGCTCGCCAAAGACGCTCGCTCCTATCTGTCCGGCTAGGTTTGGCGACCTACCTGGCAGGCAAGTGGCAACACTGGCAACCCTACTCCCGCCCGCAGGCAGAGAGAGCCTCGAGAGAGCCACGCACTTGTGTTTTGTTGATATAATATAATAATTTACGAGAAGTTTAACATGTCTGTGTAATTTTTATAGAAAACCAAAGTTAAAATCGACGTGAAAATGTCGCTGGAAATCCCATTGATGTCCACCGATGAGGTAAATTACACTTTTTACTTGGCGTTCACTATTGTCAATATTTTCTCAAAATAGATTATTCAGTCAGTATTATTCTGTTTATTTTAGGTGATAGAACTCGATCCTGATCAACTACCGTCTGGTGACGAAGTGCTCAGTATATTGCAAAAGGAACGATCGCAGCTTAGTGTCTGGATTAATGTTGCCGTGAGTATACCGACCATAACCTAGCTACGTAAATAAGAAAACATAAATTACAATAAATATTGAAGCAACGAAATAGGTTGCCCCTTCAGCTCTTAGTCTGGAGATTTCGCAATTAGTGTGCACTGAACTGAACTTTCTTCTAGGTAATTGCCACAAACTAGACAACTTCAGCAAATTGTTTCAACTAATGACACAACCTGACACAACCCTGCCCTATTCTCTATTACCTACAAACATCAATAATAAAAAACCTATGTATCAATCTTTGTCGATTTGTTGCAGCTTGCATACTACAAACAAAAGAAGATCGATGACTTCCTCAAGATTTTGGAGGCCTCCCGAGTGGATGCCAACATTGACTACAGGGATTTTGAGAGAGACCAGATGCGGGCACTGGACATGTTGGCAGCTTACTATGTGCAGGAGGCTAATAAAGAGAAGTCCAAAGATAAGAAAAAAGAGCTGTTCACTAAAGCTACACTACTGTACACTATGGCTGACAAGATTATCATGTATGATCAAGTAAGTACTAAGAGTCTTGTATGTAACCAACCAAGCCACTGCAAATTTATTATATTTGGTACTTTTTACCAATAGTAAAGTTTAGTAAGTAATAAAAACTATCTATGCTAACACATATTTATCATCATGATTTTATATCCAGTTTACCAATATTCTTACTTGATTACAATCATCATGGTCACTGCAATACTGCAGGATAATTAAATTGTGGAGATAACCATCAAAAATTATAAAAATGTGTATTTAACAACTGCAAAAATGTAATGTAGAGGTTGAAAATCTGTACATAGAAAAAAATGCTAAAAACTGAGTCAAGGGGATGTAAGAAGTGATATAGAAATTATCCAGATTTTTTTAATTTTTTTTTGTTTATATATCTGTTTGTTTGTATGGGCTACTCTCAGAAACTAGGACCAAATTTAAATGAAATTTTGCATGGTCGTACCTTACACCCCGTTCAACATAATAGGTAGTTTTTACTGCAGGAAAATATCTTATTCCTATGGGACATTACATTGCACTTAAAAGTCAAAATATACTGCGGGCGTAGCTTAGGGGACGGCTAGTTAAGCGGGTTAGTGTATGTATAGTAAACTACTTGAGTACCAAACAAGATTTAATCAATATTACAGAACCATCTCCTCGGCCGAGCATACTTCTGCCTTCTAGAAGGCGACAAAATGGAGCAAGCTGATGCCCAGTTTAACTTTGTCTTAAATCAGTCACCAAACAATGTACCCTCGCTATTAGGTAAAGCTTGTATAGCCTTCAACCGCAAGGACTATAGGGGAGCCCTAGCTTTTTACAAGAAGGCTTTGAGGACAAATCCGGATAGCCCAGCAGCTTTGCGTTTGGGTATGGGTCATTGTTTCATGAAGTTGAATAATCAGGAAAAAGCAAGGTAAGGCTTTGATTGAATCTAAACAACAAGAAAAAAAAACTTGAACTTTTAAAATGATTCTTCTGTTTTTTCTAGGATGGCATTTGAAAGGGCATTACAATTGGATCCCCAATGTGTTGGTGCTTTAGTAGGCTTGTCAATTTTGAAGCTGAACTTGCAGGAAAATGAATCAAACAAAATTGCTGTTATTATGTTGTCAAAAGCTTATGCCATTGATCCAAAAAATCCAATGGTTCTGAACCACTTGGCCAACCATTTCTTCTTTAAAAAGGTATGTGCTTTGTTATTTTATTCCTGTTAGAACTAAAAAAGATTGCAATCTTTTTTTTTTTATGCATTATAGGTATATCTTATGTGATTCGGGGTTTTAATAGTAATTCTTCTTTTCTTTAGTTTTATTTTGTATTTATTTTATTACATTTATAACTTGCTTCTTAACTTCCGGCTCATCCTTACTCTGTAATATGCATGTGATTTCAACAATAGAGAAATTTACATTCAAATCAAATTTCCTAATGAAATAGATGCTTCCTCATTTATTGGCATTATAATACTACAATAGTTTTAGAACACTGAAATATGAAGTGGATTTCGAAAAAAGTGAATGTTGACTGTTTTCAAAATTAATTACCTTACGCTGTGTGGGAAATAAACCATCCAAAATCACTTGCATACTACTTAGTCTACAGCTTATCAACTATTTTAAATTTATTATTGCAAATCAAAGTAAAAAACTATAACTGAACATAACATGACATCATAAGCACAATAAAACCAGTAAGTTATCTCCATACCAACTGGCCGCATCGGTTTGAATGGTTGCGCGCCGTGTAGGCACACTAGGCACGCGCTGTCACGCACACGCTTGCATTTAGCCCATACTGCCGCCCCCTTATTCCCCCTTATTTTATGCTAGTGTGTGCGTGACAGCGCGTGCCTACATGGCGCGCGGCTCGTACGCACACATTCAAACCGAGAGCGGCACTTTTGTATGAAGATAACTTACTGGAGTCTACTGTATCATATCATAAGTTTGTGTTCCCTTTAAGTTTCTATAGAATATTTTGTCATTTCTTAAAAAGAGACTCATTTGGCTAGGCAGTCAACATCTATAATTTCATTAGAATTGTAGTAATTCCAAAATATTTGTACCAGGACTACAGCAAAGTGCAACACCTAGCTCTGCACGCGTTCCACAACACCGAGAACGAGGCGATGCGCGCGGAGAGCTGCCACCACCTGGCGCGCGCCTTCCACGCGCAAGGCGACTGCGACCAAGCCTTCCAGTACTACTACCAAGCCACGCAGTTCGCGCCCGCCAACTTTGTACTGCCACATTACGGACTAGGACAAATGTATATTTACAGAGGAGACACTGAGAATGTAAGTTGCTTTTTTTTAAGAATTGTTAAGCTTATTTTCAGATGTGAGATACACACACAGTGACATAGTATTTATTTATTACTAGCTTTCCGCCCTCGTTAATAGATATCCTCGTAAGAATTTAAAAAGTAGCCTATGTCCTTCCCCGAAAATCCGAAGTCAGAATAGATAGACGAATAGTACTCTGTACACCTGTATTATTATTTATTCTGTGTCTGTACCAAGTTTTATAAAAATGGGTTCTGTGGTTTTGGCGTGAAAGCGGAGCTACAGTCTAGCAAACTTACTTCTCAGAAATATCCTTAATATGTTAAGCGTGACAGACAGCATGATATAAAATGGCAACACCGTAAAGGCCGCCTAAGGTAAGCGATAAGGCCGCCTTTGCGCACTCTATTTACTTGTGTTGATATTATTATTGTTTTCTTTTGTGTGCAATAAAGTGTTTTTACTTACTTTACTTACTAAAGGAAGTAGCGCCCCTATTAATTTCACGACTTTTTTGCTAGACTGTACTTTTGCATTTATAATTATTAGTAGGGATGCTGATTGATAGAAGAGAAAAAAAAATGTATTTACTTTAAGTCTGATGATATCCTACACTAAATGAACTATTTTTTGTACTTACGTATCAAATACATAATGACAAACAGTAATTAAACTAAGTGCGTTACTTGTAGGCCGCTCAGTGCTTCGAGAAAGTATTGAAAGCGCAACCAGGCAACTATGAGACGATGAAGATATTGGGCTCGCTGTACGCGAACTCGGCGTCGCAGTCGAAGCGGGACATCGCGCGGCAACACCTCAAGAAGGTCACCGAGCAGTTCCCCGACGACGTGGAGGCCTGGATCGAACTCGCGCAGATTTTGGAACAGAATGATTTGCAGGTCACATTCTCCTTTACAATTACTATACTTCTCTTTTCATACATTCATTCATACTTTTTTTTTCTGCATTAATGCGACTTTAGTATAAAGAAAGAATAAAGCCTGACCAGAGAAATAAAAAACCTTGCCATATTGCGGAATTTCAATTGAACTTTGTGGCGTTGAAATATTAGTTATTTGAAGTTGCAAAAGACTTTCTATTTTGTTATTATTAAAGTCACTCACCCGCAGAAGCGCGATCCGATTTCAGAGTTTATATGCAGCCTGTTCCATAGAAAGTGGCCGCAATCTGTGTTACAGTCTGCATATAAACTCGGATATCGTCACGCTGCCTGCGATTTCCCGCGTCTCTGTGTTCACTCCAAATTGACAAAGCTACATTAATCAACGATGAAGTGTGAATTTTTTTACATTTGAAATTAACATAAGAATTTTTACATAAGAAATAATGAATTTAAAGCCCGACCAGAGAAATAAAAAACCTCGCCATATTGCGGAATTTCAATGGAACTAATTTTATAAGGGAAATTGTTGCTATAGTCGTAAAAATATGATTTGTATTTGTGACGATGTAACCAATAGGAATATTGTCACAGGGCTCGCTGAATGCGTACAGTACAGCAATGAAGATATTAAAAGAGAAGGTTAATGCAGACATTCCGGCTGAAATACTCAATAACGTCGCCGCTCTCCACTACCGGTTAGGAAACTTGAACGACGCTAAAACATACCTCGAAGAAGCACTGGAAAGGTTAGTACAGCAGACTACATAATATTTACTACTGTACTGCTACAGAATATATTATAGACAGATTAAAAGAGCTGATGTGTCATTTTATGGTCTTTATAACGCAGATTGTACCGCACACGAAGTCAGTCGTTTGATTCATAGACACAGAAGAAAATAATAGTACTAACCCGTACAGTAAGGATACTCACCCCCCCGCGCCAAAATGTGTTTCCGCCCGATCACAGAAGAAAATAATAGTATTAATTAACCCGTACAGAAAGGATACTCACCCCCCCGCGCCAAAATGAGTCCCCGCCCGATATAGCGCCCCACGCCCCGCACCCCGCAGGCGGCGCGGGACTCCGTCGGTGGTGTTCGGGGGTGTTTTACATAGCGCCTAGCGCCATTGATTTGTAGTTGATATTCAGTTGTTATTCAAAAAGAAGTAGGTTGTCAAAATGCGTTTTCTGTATGGAGTGACCGCCCAGTGTCATAGATCAAAGCCGACAGAAAATCATTATAATATTACTTTGACAATGTTGGTGTGGGTGGACCTAGGTACCGAAGTCTTACAGGTGTTGGTTGGAAGTTATATCACGTTATATTTAATTTATGTGATGGTACTGAGTAACGTAACCGCGTTTTACGCCGCGCCATGCGACTTCCACAGTGAGCGAAGTATGGCGCAGTAGGCCGCTACAGTATTATTTACGGTAAACCAAGGTATTACTGACCACTGTCATTACCTGGCCACTTTGTAGTTTAATGCTACTTCTTCTTCTTTGCGAGTCGATGACAAACCCTAAATATTTGCGGCCCAGAACTCAGCCACTTCAACAGCGCCGTGTGAGTTTTTAATGCTCCGAAATAATAATATTATATTACTTCATAGCATTAAACTACAAAGTTGCCAGTAATATCTTGGTTTACCCTACTTTGTGTCACTTATCATTTCAATTCTCCTTCAGGGAGAAAGCCGATGCGGAGACACTGGACGCTCAGTACTACAACTCGATCGCTGTCACGACTATGTACAATTTGGCGCGACTGAATGAAGCGTTGTGTATTTTCAACAAGGCTGAGAAACTGTACAAAGATATATTGAAAGAGCATCCTAACTATATTGACTGTTACCTAAGGTAAGTTGAACATGATTATAATTTTTGAAAAAATATTTTTTAGTTCTTGCACAAAAACAGTATTTACATTCTTTACTCGCTTTAATTGTAACATATATTTTGTTTGTATGAATATATTCTAAATATAGTCCCGTTGTTAGTTTTTACATCGATTCTGAGTATATTTTAAACTAATCTATATTAACAATATTTTGCCGAAATTTTTGAACACTACATTGCCATGAGAACAAAATAACTCGGGCGGAGCCGTGTGGCCAACATCTAGGTTATCCCATGGGAACTATGTATTTTCACGCTGAAAAAGTAGCCTATATCTTTCCTTAGTGTCTATTCTATCTCTGTATCAAGTTATTACCTAATTGTATTTTAAAAAAGCTTCATTAATATTACAACTTTACACCCACACACTAGCGTCTTTCGAGCGTCAACGTGCGTTCAATCATCCGCATCCGTCTTTTGTTTCACTCGCCTCGCTGTCTATGATTGTATGCGCGACGCACGACGACGACGTTCGAAAGACGCTATTTGTAAGGTATAATAGCTATTTATGCAACTGTTGCATAATGAGGGGTATTTAACACGAGTGTGGTTTATGAAACGAGCGCAACGAGTTACAAATTTTGTTACAACTTCGCGATAACGAAATGAAATTTGTATGGATCCTTAGCACGGCTCCATCGAAAGGTATATCATTTGCTTAGCGTTTCTGATAAGTAAATGAAGGATTTACGACATGAGTGTAGATAAAATATATTATTGTTCCGCAGACTGGGTTGTATGGCCCGCGACAAGGGTCAGATCTACGAGGCGTCGGACTGGTTCAAGGAGGCGCTCAAGGTGAACACGGAGCACCCGGACACGTGGTCGCTGCTGGGCAACCTGCACCTGGCCCAGCAGGAGTGGGGGCCGGGCCAGAAGAAGTTCGAGCGGATACTGCAGAACCCCGCCACCTCCAGCGACGCGTACTCGCTCATCGCTCTCGGTGTGTGTGTGTGTGTGTGTGTGTGTGAACACGGAGCACCCGGACACGTGGTCGCTGCTGGGCAACCTGCACCTGGCCCAGCAGGAGTGGGGGCCGGGCCAGAAGAAGTTCGAGCGGATACTGCAGAACCCCGCCACCTCCAGCGACGCGTACTCGCTCATCGCTCTCGGTGTGTGTGTGTGTGTGTGTGTGTGTGTGTGAACACGGAGCACCCGGACACGTGGTCGCTGCTGGGCAACCTGCACCTGGCCCAGCAGGAGTGGGGGCCGGGCCAGAAGAAGTTCGAGCGGATACTGCAGAACCCCGCCACCTCCAGCGACGCGTACTCGCTCATCGCTCTCGGTGTGTGTGTGTGTGTGTGTGTGTGTGTGTGAACACGGAGCACCCGGACACGTGGTCGCTGCTGGGCAACCTGCACCTGGCCCAGCAGGAGTGGGGGCCGGGCCAGAAGAAGTTCGAGCGGATACTGCAGAACCCCGCCACCTCCAGCGACGCGTACTCGCTCATCGCTCTCGGTGTGTGTGTGTGTGTGTGTGTGTGTGTGTGAACACGGAGCACCCGGACACGTGGTCGCTGCTGGGCAACCTGCACCTGGCCCAGCAGGAGTGGGGGCCGGGCCAGAAGAAGTTCGAGCGGATACTGCAGAACCCCGCCACCTCCAGCGACGCGTACTCGCTCATCGCTCTCGGTGTGTGTGTGTGTGTGTGTGTGTGTGTGTGTGTGTGTGTGAACACGGAGCACCCGGACACGTGGTCGCTGCTGGGCAACCTGCACCTGGCCCAGCAGGAGTGGGGGCCGGGCCAGAAGAAGTTCGAGCGGATACTGCAGAACCCCGCCACCTCCAGCGACGCGTACTCGCTCATCGCTCTCGGTGTGTGTGTGTGTGTGTGTGTGTGTGTGTGTGTGTGAACACGGAGCACCCGGACACGTGGTCGCTGCTGGGCAACCTGCACCTGGCCCAGCAGGAGTGGGGGCCGGGCCAGAAGAAGTTCGAGCGGATACTGCAGAACCCCGCCACCTCCAGCGACGCGTACTCGCTCATCGCTCTCGGTGTGTGTGTGTGTGTGTGTGTGTGTGTGTGTGTGTGAACACGGAGCACCCGGACACGTGGTCGCTGCTGGGCAACCTGCACCTGGCCCAGCAGGAGTGGGGGCCGGGCCAGAAGAAGTTCGAGCGGATACTGCAGAACCCCGCCACCTCCATAAACCTCCCTCCCTAATGAGGGATTACTTTAATTCGAATAACGAATAATTTTTGGAAAGAAAAAATCATTCGAGTGACTAATGATCTTTCAAATACCGCCTATGGAATCATTCGAATAATTCGTTTGTTAATTTTTATCACAATCGCCCATCACTACCCACTCCCTTCACCCCGTTCTATGAGTCTATGACTAGGAATGATGAGTCAAACGCGCGTACAGCGTACCTTTTACTTTGCTTGATTGGGTGTAAAGTATGGAGCAACGAACGGCGTTACTTTTTAAGTATTCTATATTATTCATACAAAAGATTATGAGTTTGTATGTTAATCAATCATTCAAAAACAAAACCGGCTGAATAGATTTGAATGAAGTTACGTATGCCACGTGTAGTTCTATAGTCTGGATTAACATATAGAATATTTTTTTCCGCGGTAAAATTACTGATTCATACGGGAAATACAATCTTAAGCGGGTAAAGTCACAGTCACAAGGCGGACGGAAAGCTAATATAGTTTACAAAATTTGAACTTTTGTCTGTTGCTGCGAATTTTCAGGTCGATATCAATTACTTGTGTCATAATACTTCCAAATCAAGCCTCAGAAATTTTCGTGCAGCTAAAATTACTCTAGTATTGATTTTCATTACTTATGCGTATTTTTCCGTTAATAGGGCGTGTTTGAGTTTGTTAAAATTAATATCTGTTTTTTTTTGCGACATGAGTGCATCTAGGAAATGTTGTTTATGTAATCCAAGACCTCTTTTGCTATATGTGCGGGGAATATTTATATTACAATTACAAAAAAGCTATTCAGAGTTCGTGAAAAATAACTACTTCCTGTATTTCAGAACTGCCTCAAATAAAAATGAGAAGTCTTGGTCACCTGGTTGTTTTTGCAAATATTATGGTCAATATTAACTATTGTAAAGATTTTTCACAATAAAACAAAATTGTTACACTAAGCTTCTCTATTTATATGTCTTTGGGACAGCAGATCGAAAAACGTGCATCGGCTCAGAAAACAGGGGCCCGTGTGCGAGATAAATAAGACACCTAGAAGCAAAAATGTATCAAAAAGTCACTTGTAGATCTTGAAAAAGTAATCTGCCTAAAAATAAAAATGGTTATGGTGAAGCAGTTAAATTTTTTGGCAGCTTTAGCCAATAGCAGACAACGCTCTTCCTACATTTGTTAAAAAAATCTTTAACTGACTAAGGAAAAGCTAAGGATAAGTTTAAATTTGAAGGTCCACAAATTAGACAAGTTGTGAAAGAAATCTAATTTAAAGATTCTATGAATAAGCTAGAATTAAGAGCTTGGACAGCTTTCGTCGCTGTGATGCAAAACTTTTTTTCGGAAACAGAAAATCTAATTGTGTTCTACTTGTAAATGACTCCTTTTACAATTTATAAATCTAGAATGTAGTAAATTAGTACTAAACCATTTTCTTGACAGTTACCGAGATAAAGTTTTCTAAAAACCTAGGAGATATGAGCGAAGACAGGGTGGGCCTATGCAACAAGATTTTAGGATATAAATCTTATGATATCTGGCTATTGCTGGACTTTACTATGCCATTTCCTAAAGCCTATACATAAAAGGAGAGCTTTAGAACCAAGCATGTTAGAATTCAATTGTTAACTTAATATTTTTAATATTTTTTTCTTATAAAAGTGTAATTTTCTTGTTCAGAAAGTAGGTACCTAAATCTCAAAAACTAGAGCTGATCAAAAAATTCTAAGTATGTATTTGAACTTAGTACACCATATGTAGCCAGCAACACCAGAAAAAATCCCAGCAACAGATACACTGTAAACTAGTAATCTAATAATCAATAAAAAACTAACGTCAGTTTCAATCTTTAAAACGTGTTAGACGCTACTACTTAACAAAAAACGAGAACAAAGTGATTTTGAAAAAAACCCGAAAACCCGGGTCTTCATTTTATAAAACCGGTTTCTTTTTCGACTCGAAAACCCGGGAAAACCCGGTTTTTTCGGACCGGGTAAACCCGGGCTCGATGCCCTAGTGTGAACACGGAGCACCCGGACACGTGGTCGCTGCTGGGCAACCTGCACCTGGCCCAGCAGGAGTGGGGGCCGGGCCAGAAGAAGTTCGAGCGGATACTGCAGAACCCCGCCACCTCCAGCGACGCGTACTCGCTCATCGCTCTCGGTGTGTGTGTGTGTGTGTGTGTGTGTGTGTGAACACGGAGCACCCGGACACGTGGTCGCTGCTGGGCAACCTGCACCTGGCCCAGCAGGAGTGGGGGCCGGGCCAGAAGAAGTTCGAGCGGATACTGCAGAACCCCGCCACCTCCAGCGACGCGTACTCGCTCATCGCTCTCGGTGTGTGTGTGTGTGTGTGTGTGTGTGTGTGAACACGGAGCACCCGGACACGTGGTCGCTGCTGGGCAACCTGCACCTGGCCCAGCAGGAGTGGGGGCCGGGCCAGAAGAAGTTCGAGCGGATACTGCAGAACCCCGCCACCTCCAGCGACGCGTACTCGCTCATCGCTCTCGGTGTGTGTGTGTGTGTGTGTGTGTGTGTGAACACGGAGCACCCGGACACGTGGTCGCTGCTGGGCAACCTGCACCTGGCCCAGCAGGAGTGGGGGCCGGGCCAGAAGAAGTTCGAGCGGATACTGCAGAACCCCGCCACCTCCAGCGACGCGTACTCGCTCATCGCTCTCGGTGTGTGTGTGTGTGTGTGTGTGTGTGTGTGTGTGTGTGAACACGGAGCACCCGGACACGTGGTCGCTGCTGGGCAACCTGCACCTGGCCCAGCAGGAGTGGGGGCCGGGCCAGAAGAAGTTCGAGCGGATACTGCAGAACCCCGCCACCTCCAGCGACGCGTACTCGCTCATCGCTCTCGGTGTGTGTGTGTGTGTGTGTGTGTGTGTGAACACGGAGCACCCGGACACGTGGTCGCTGCTGGGCAACCTGCACCTGGCCCAGCAGGAGTGGGGGCCGGGCCAGAAGAAGTTCGAGCGGATACTGCAGAACCCCGCCACCTCCAGCGACGCGTACTCGCTCATCGCTCTCGGTGTGTGTGTGTGTGTGTGTGTGTGTGTGTGAACACGGAGCACCCGGACACGTGGTCGCTGCTGGGCAACCTGGTCTCACGTCATACTTATATTATGAAGAGGAGATTTGTGTGTGTGTATGTGTGTGTGTGTGTGTATAACCACTGTGCCGATTTCAAATATTCTTTCACCATTAAAAAGCTATATTCACCCTGAGTACATAGGCACATATTAATAAATAGTTACTAACGTAACAGATACATCACTCCATACAAAAGCGAAAATACCTACTCTGTAATAGCCTACAAAATATTACTAATAATACTTTCTGCTCAGAACTAAGTCTTCGTGATTTCATAGTTTTGGCGAGAATAGTGCGGTTCAAGCGCTAAGGCGTGCGTTCGGCACCGGTCTGTCCGTTGTAATTTCGAAAGTACGCGAGCGAGTGACGGAAGCCTGACATAGGTTACCTTTTACCGCGGGAAAATGCCTTATTCTACAACAAATGAGTGTGTCTCTTAGGCAATGAATACTTACAATATAATGAATTGTAAATGTTTGTGTTAGGCAACGTGTGGCTGCAAACGCTGCACCAGCCGTGTCGCGAGAAGGACCGCGAGAAGCGGCACCAGGACCGAGCGCTGCAGATGTACAAGCAAGTGCTGTACAGCGACCAGAAGAACATCTGGGCCGCCAACGGCATCGGCTGCGTACTGGCGCACAAGGTAACAAACAGCACCCAACATCACAACGGTACACGAATACCACTCCCGCCATTCTCATTCACATCCACGGAGTAGAGAGAAAAGGGGAGAATTGATCTTTGAGTAAACCGAAATAAATACAGTTTTTTGCGAGCGGAAACGGAATGCCTTTTGCTCTTTTGCAAATGTGTAAGGAGCTACACGAAACCAAGTTTTGAAAACTAACCTGGTTTCAACGAGTGAGGAAACTGATAGTTAACGAATCTTTAAAAACTGACGAACTATGTAAAATGACGAATTAAGGAAACTGACGAGTGCCTATCCGACCCATATAAACTTGCCGTGGGGGCCTCTAGGGGTGGGGGATTTGTCACTGACTTAGTAATGATCTTTGATTGAAACGAGATCTTTCTTTATTGTTAACTAAAAAGCTTAGTGCCTCAATATCCCCTATTAGCCAGTTCATAATTAGTTTGCATATAATTGTCCAGGGCTGCGTGAACGAAGCGCGCGATATATTCGCGCAGGTGCGCGAGGCTACGGCGGACTTCCCCGACGTGTGGATGAACATCGCACACATATACGTCGAACAGAAACAGTACTTGAACGCCATACAGATGGTGAGTTTAACAGATTTCAAATTAAATT